>VZRJ01011160.1:1053174-1159468 GCA_013397565.1 Ptilonorhynchus violaceus | reverse complement strand
AAAAAAAAAAAAAAAAGTTCTTACTGAATAAAAGGTAATTAATTTTCTGCGCTGTATTAATCTATAAAGTAATGCAGCACGAAGAAGAAATCCTTAGCCCAGCTTAGAGGGAGTGTATTGTTTAAACCCCAGGAGGAGAAATGTTTAATTTAATTTCACAGGTAGCTATTTTGTAAAGTCTCCGAAGGAGGAGACTGCCAGTACCACCACTCCAAGAATTTGACACGATATAATTTATGTTGCCATTGTACTGAGAGACCTCAGAATGCTGCACACACTTGTGGGCACCCCCACACACCCACGGAGAAACCCTCCCGTGAACTTCCAATGTGACAACACAAAAGGAAGCAGGGGAAAAATGGAAAAGAGCGGAAAGTTGGCCAAAGACTCAGCACGGATCTGTGGTGAGCCAAGAGAGGGATTTCTGGTATCCCATGACCCTGTCCTGGCTTTTCCCGGGAGGATCACATTGCTCTCCTGCCTGCCTTTATTTTTGCAAGGGTTGGGAGACAAACAGTGTCTGCCGGAAGGCTGTTTTATAGAATCATGGAATATCCCGAGCTGGAAGGCAGCCACAAGCACCATCCAGTCCAACCCCTGGCCCTGCACAGACACCCCAACAATCCCACCCTGTGCATCCCTGGGAGCGTTGTCCAAACACTCCTGGAGCTCCGGCAGCCTTGGGGCCGTGCCCATTCCCTGGGGAGCCTGTCCAGTGCCCACCACCCTCTGGGGGAAGAACCTCTTCCTGATATCCAGCCCAAACCTCCCCCAACCCAGCTCTATGCCATTTTTTGCCACTTTTGCTGGCCTGTCAGACTGGCACCACCATGCCAAGGCTGTGCCCAGTGCTGATGCCACCAGCAGTCCCTGCTCTGCAGGGTAAGAGAGGGCACCTCCACACTCCAGTCGCCCTCACTGCAGCTTCCCAACCATTCCAAACCTGAGGCAGGCTGCTGTGAATACTGAGAGGTTTCAGTTTGCACGGGCAGGAAGTACTAATAATGTCCCAGGCAGCCTAAAACTTGAACCCAAGCCCCAAGGGCTGTGATGGTTGAGTGCTTTCTGGCAGCAGTTTGATTTCATCAGCTCCTCTGGGGTCCGATCTAGCCTTATCTCAAACTGGGAAGAGACTTTTTCCCATGTTATTCCCATCAGTCAGTGATCAGACCTGCCAAAAGATGGGGACACGTGGTGCTTAGGGACATGGTTTAGTGGTGACCTGGCAGTGTTGTGTTGATGGTTGGGCTCAGTGATCCTGGGGGTCTTTTCCAGCCCAAATGATTCTACGATTCCCTGATCCCTCACACATGGAGAGATGGCCTTGCAGAGCTGATTCCCTCCTCCTCTCCCGCTCATCCTTCCCTCCAGCAGCCCCTCCAGCCAGACCCAGCTGGGCTGAGCTGTGATTTCCAGCCTGTTTGCATGTTGACATCATGGAATCAGAGAACTGTTTGGGTTGGAAAGAACCTAAAGATCGTCCAGTTCTAACCCTCCCTGCCACGGACAGGGACACCTCCCACTAGACCAGGTTGTTCCAAACCCTTTCCAACCTGGCCTTGGATGCATCCAGGGATGGGGCAGCCACAGCTTCTCCAGGCAGCCTGTGCCAGAGCCTCACCACCCTCTGAGTAAAGAATCTTTTTCTAACATCTAAACCTCTCCTCTTAGTGTTTAAAAATGTTCCCCCTTGTACTATCACTATCTGCTCTCCACCTCTGTTATTCCTTTTACACCTTTTCCTCCTTTTAAGTATTGGAAGTCCCCAATAATGTCTCCCTCGACCCTTTTCTTCTCTGGGCTGAACAACCCCAACCTCCTCATCCTGTCTCCACCTCAGAGGTGCTCCAGCCCTGGAATCATCTTGGTGACCTCCTCTGGAGCTGCTCTGACAGATCCCACATCTGATGAGAAGGGGTAAGACTAAAGCACCCCATCAGCTGATAGGCCAGTCCGGGGAAAAGGTGCGGGGGAGCCCCAGGAAAAGGCACGGGAAAGCCCCAGGAAAAGGCACATTTCTCGGGCACCAGCTGATCCTGCAGCCTGGGGTGTGCAGAGCAGGCACTGCCCTCCCCTGCTACAGCCCCATGATGTGCTTTTCACGAAGGTTTCAAAGGGGTTTCTTTCCAAGATCTATGCTCTGATCCTGCTGGCCGAGCTGGATCAGGGTGGGACAGCCCTGATCTGTCCCTCTGCTGGAGAAGGGACTCCAGGGACTCGGGGTTATGTCTCAGGGGCATCCACTTCACTCCTCTGATCCCTTTTCATTCCACAGCTGTCCCGTGGCGCTTTGCCACCCGTGGGCTCGTGGAGCGTGAAAGTCTCTTGCCTCACAGCTCGCTTTGCAAAATCCACGTTATTGGGATTTCAGAAAGTTGTTCCTGCTCCAAGATAAACAGAGAAACCCAGGCAGCCCGTGGGACCGGACTCCTGACGGGAGAGACCCGAGAGGGCAGATTAGAAAATGAAAGGAGATAGAAATGTGCAAGTCCTGGCCAAATTCTGACTAAGGCCAAGATAGGATAACGGCCTGCAGCTCTTTGAAGAGCATAAACACCACGATGGGAGGGCAGATACGACGAGATGGAGGAGGCTGAGCAGGGAAAAACATTTGCTGCGGGTTGGGAGAGGATTTGAGGCCATGAAGGAGGCTCAGGGGGAGGAGCAGAAGCCCCGTGGCTGTGGTCCATCCAACATGGGCAAGCCCAGGTGTAGGGAATGTGCCTGGATGTGGCGGTGGCAGGCTGACCTGGAATCAGGTGGGAGAAGGGAGTGAAAGGAGGGAGTTGTTCCTGTGGTTTCAGCGAGCAGGGCTTGGTTTGCTCACTACACCCAGGGAACACCCTGTCCAGGGCTGGCATCAGGTCCAGGGAGGAGATTTTTCCCCTCTGCCCTGCTCAGGTGAGACCCCACCTCCAGAGCTGCTCCAGCCCTGGGGCCAACAGCAGAGGGATGTGGAGCTGCTGGGGAAAGTCCAGAGGAGGCCAAGGGCTGGAGCCCCTCTGGAGCCAGGCTGGGAGAGCTGGGGGTGTTCACCTGGAGAACAAAAGGCTCCAGGGAGCCCTCAGAGCCCCTTCCAGTGCCTAAAGGGGCCCTGTAAGAAAGATGGGAACAGAGTTTTTAGCAGGGCCTGTAGTGGTAGGACAAGGGGTGATGGTATTAAACTGAGGTTCCATTTAGATAAGATATAAGGAAGGAGTTTTTTACAACGAGAATGGTAAAACACCGGCACAGGTTGCCTGTAGAGGTGGTGGGTGCCCCATCCCTGGAAACATTTATGGTCAGATTGGACAGGGCTTGGACCAGCCTGATCTAGTGGGAGACGTCCCTGCCAGTTGCAGGGAGTTGGACCAGAGGGTTTTTGAAGGTCCCTTCCAACCCAAACTATTCCATAATTCTGTGATTTAACCAAGCACAGCTTTCCTGTCACACCTGGGACACAAACTGTGCCTCAGGGCTGAGAGATGCAGAAGGGGTACAAAAGCTTTAAACCTTTAAAAGAATCCAGCCCCAGATGCCTGAGATCCCTGAATGCCCAGGGTGTAACCCGTGCAGACAGTCCTGGCACAGCCCCAGTCCCTGCAAAACAGTGATTATGTTACAAAATAATCCCCAAACTTTAATCAGTTCTTAATTAAGAGGTGCCTCGGAACGAAAAGAGCACATAGCATTTAAATCCCTTGGTGCATTGCACCAAGGAATCATCCTCCTGCCTGCAATCCCTGGAAGCCACAGCTTTCCAAGGGGGCAGATGAGCATTTCTCAAGCAGCTCTGAGGCCAACGTGACAGCACATTTAAATAACATTTAAACAGGTCTGCTGAGAGATCCAGTTTTTTGCTTTTCAGCCTACCAAATCAAATAAAGCGAACTTGACACAGGAGAAAAAGAGAAAAAAACCCTCCAGGATTTCCAAGCTCTGTAGAAAATCACCAGGAGCATTTGTGAAACCTTTGGCTCCAGAGCCAGAGCTGCAGCCTCAGCTCAGGCATCCGGGAGCAGTTCCACCGGTGGGATATTGCAGTGAAAATTGTTTCAGCAGGAAAGTCAATGTAATACCAGAGGAAACAGGAGAATTGGTGTTGCTAAGCCTTTCAATTTGCTCACACGTGTGTTTTTGATGTACAGTCCCAGCTCCTGGGGTAATGGAGTGTGTTGGAGTTCCTAGAATTACACTGCAGTCGCAGCACTCTTGATTGCAGAGAAAAAATGGCAAAATAGGACAACTTCACCGTCAGAAGGCAAATAAATGTCTCGGGCAGGGTCTCAGCAGCGTCCTTAAAACAGGCGGTGGCAAAACTTCAGCAGGGGGAAGAGGAGATGCTGTCCCTGAGCAGCAGGTGGGGATCAACGCCGAGACATCCAAGGGTCACCTCAAACCCCGGAGAGAAGGTTTGCCACCAGCCTGGGCATAAATATTTGCTTTCCGCTTGCCAACTTCTTTATCCTTAGAGGAAAACCAGAGTGAATTACCCGTGGTGGAAGGGGAGGGTTTGGAGAACTCTGAGGTGTTTTGGAAGTGGGGCCTTCTCTGTGCAGGGTCCACCTTCACCTGAAGGTTTCTCCGTGCAGGAGCACAGAGCAGAGCTACCAGTGCCCTTCCATAAGGGCTTGCAGAGAGAGGCGGGGGCAGAATTTATTGAAACAGAAGATTTTTGGGAGGCCACAGTGGGACAAAGTGTGCGGAACAAGGCGACTGAGCGAGTGTCATCCCAGATTAGCCTGGGGTAGGGACAGAAAAGAAGCAATGTTTTATTCTCATTTCTCACCATCAGCTTGCAGGGAATCTCCCTCTGAGCCGTGAGAGAGCAAGAGCTGGGAGCACTTCTGCTGCCAGACAGCTCCTGGCAGAGCCACATCCTCTCCTAGATGCTGACAGGGCTGTGAATTAGGGCCTGTGTGTTGATGTGAGGCAAAGACAGCCTGGAATGGAATTTTTTTTTTTTTTCCACGCCGCAAAGGTATTTGCAAATTGTTTCTACTTGTTCAGCCTGGGAAAAGAGCTGCGGCTGGGAGCGGAGGGGCTCCATGCAGCTCGGGGGGATGCAGGGTGATTTGGACAGCGTGGGAAAACCCTCGGAGTTACCCGGAGAGAGGAGGAGGAGAAGGCTGGGGGGAGGACGTGGCCTTCCTTCGCAGGAGGTCTCGGAGGGCAGGTTACACAAACATCTGCCAGCGGGGCCACGGGAGAGCTGATCCTGCCTCGCGGGGATGTCATGGACTGCGTGACCTTTCCGGGCCCCTTCCCACCCTCCGAGGCTGCAGGCAGGGGAGATTGTGTGGAATAAACCCTTTCTGGCTGAAGGGAGGGATGTGTGTGTGTGTCTGCCCGTCCTGCAGCTGGCTGGGACCTGCTTTGGGGGAAGCACTTTGGGACTCACGGGTGTCTGCAGCCCTGTTCAGCTGCATTCTGTGCTTGCCCATTTCTTCTCTGTCCATGGATTTAGACCTGGAGGGGCTGGGTTGGGACTTTCAAAGAGGGAGAAGTGAGGCAAGGAGGTCTCAATCTGCAAACAGGCAACTGGAGAGCGCTGCAGCTTCCCTGGGCTGTGCTCTCTGCTACCTGCCAAGGATGGGCTGGGAATAACCTTTGGATGCCTTTGAACAGGCACCCACAGCAGGACCAGGACACAGGAAATTGGGAAAAGCTTCCTGCAGTTTAGGTGCTGCCACCAAGGCTGAGCGACCTGACCAAGGTCATGCACAGGGTCTCTTTGGCAGAGTCATGGTGCAAACCCAGAGAAGCTGTGGCTGCCCCATCCCTGGAAGTGTCCAAATCCAATTTGGATGGGGCTTGGAGCAACCTGGTCTAGTGGGAAGTGTCTCTGCCCATGGCAAGGGGTTGGAATTGGATGATCTTTCAGGTCCTTTCCAACGCAAGCCGTTCTGGGATTCTCTAATTACAGTCTTGGGACCAAGCAGATCTTTTTTAAGGGTCCCCCAAACACTGCAAAAGCACTGATCAAAAATTGCCAAGGGTCTTAAAACCCCTTGAGACCTGTAGCAACTGTAGGAAAAAACTTCTGCTGCCTGGATGAAGTGGAAATATCCTTTTACTGCAGTGCTGGCTGCGAGCAGCAGCATCTCCACATGAGCTGGGAGCAGCCCCCACACAGATCCACACAGGAATTAGCTGAGGGTGTCCCCTCGGATGGATGACGGATCCGGGCCGTGCGCGTGCCCTCAGAGGGAAGGAATTCAGGGTGGAGCGCAGGGAAACAATCCTTGGGGTGATTAAAGGGGACGTCAGATTAGAGCAGCGGATCAGGTCAGATTAAACAATGAGGTCAGAGGATGGAAAGGAGCCATCTGTGCCCTGTGGAGGGCTGGGATTGCTCCGGGGACGGAGTGTGACCGACATCCCACAGCCCGGGCCTGTCACTGCGGCCACCACTCCCTTCTGGCTCCATCACACGGGCCCCTCCTGCAGGGAATGCTCTGGGAAGGAGCGCTCTGCCCTAATCTGACCAGCTCCCGATAGGAAAATACCCCCCAGTGTGGGAGGGGAGGGCCTGTCCGCAGTCCCCTTCCCTGTCTGGGTTTCATCTTTCACCTGTGGAAGTCAGGGATGTGGGGAATGACGGAATGAAGCTTCCTCGGGTCACTGGGCTGCAGGGGTGGGAATTCCGCCATGGCCAGGGCATGTGGGAATGGACAGGAGGAGCTTTGGAGGGTCCATCCTTCCGTGTTTGCAGTGGGAGTGGGAGGCACAAAGTGCTCAGAGGTGGGAGAAGCACCTTCTTTTCTTTAAGAAAAGAAACTTTTCCAGTTCCAGCTCCACTTCTCACCTTTGATTTACACTGAGATGCTCCCTGGAGTCACGAGGTCTTTTCTTTTTCATCCCCCAGCCCTCAGCGTGCATCTTGGAAAAAGATGCTTGATTTTAGAGGATTTTCGGTGCCTCCAGGACTCTCCCTTGGCCTCCTGCATCCCCGGGGTCAGCCCTGCTGGACAGTGGGAAGGGGTTTCAGGGAGCGAGGGCACACTTTGCTCCTTCCACTTCCCTCTGCTTGAATTTATTGCTGTTTATCCACCATCCCTGGTCCTTTCCATTTCATAGAATTATTAGGGTTGGAAAAAACCTTTAAGATCACCAAGTCCAGCCATCAACCCAGCACCACCACGATGTTCACCATTAAATCATGTCAAGTGCCACATCCACATGGTTTTTGAACACTTCCAGGGATGGTGACACCACCACTCCCCTGGGCAGGCTTTTCCAATGCTTTACAACGCTTTCCACGATTTTTTTTTTTTTCCTAATAGGGAACCTAAACCTCCTCTGGTGCAACTTGAGGTCATTTCCTCTCGTCCTGTCACTTGGTACCTGGGTGATATTTGCTCTCCCTCACTTGGCTCTCCACTGTCTGTGTCCCAGGAAGGACTGCAGGGACTCCACCAAGCTTCCTGAACACTGCTGATGCCACTGGAGGTGTCCCAGGGCACCTGTGACACCCACACAGGACTGGCAGATGTGACACAAGACTCATGAGACACCTGCATCCTTTGAGTAGCAGTTGGGTGGTGTCTGGCAGGACTTTGGGCATCTCTGGTGACACGAGGCACGTCTTCTTTAAAAGTTAATAATTTAAATTATTTATAAAACCATTTGGCTATTGAAATTATTAATTTTTAATGTGCTTTTTTCCTAAAAATTTCTTTTCAGGATGGATTTAGGCCACCCCAGGAAGAGCTGTGGAGAGAGTGAGAGTCTGCAGATACGGTACAACCGTTGTCTTCCTCCCCAATCCCACCCATGGCCTAACGTTGATTTTTAAATGTTGGTGACAACTTAATTCTTCGTGTCTGCAATTGGCAGTTTTCCGCTGCCGTTGATCGTAACGACTCCTGGCTGCTGGCAAGAGCTGATAGGGTCGGGCTGGAGTTTCCCAAGAAGCACCACAGGGGTTCCACAAGCTTTGAACCAGCAAAGGCAGCCCAAGCGCTTCTCCAGGGGCCAGCCCTGCTGGCAGCGGGAGGGGCGTGGAGGGGGTCAGGCAGGACTTTCCTGTAGGATTAAGCAAAGTTAATCCTGAGCTGTGCCCTGTCCTGTCCCCCTGCCCTGTCCCCCTGCCCCTCTGCTCATTCCCATTTCTGAGGGAACACATGGGGCTGTTTGCAGCCCGAGCTCTGTTGCTGTGGGGATTATCGGCTGCGAGGTGCGCTGGAAAAAGCCCTAATCTCCTTCCTGCCAAACTTTGTGCTTATCTGCAAACCAAAAAGGCCACGTTGGGTTCTTGCCTTTTTTCTCTTTTCCTCCTCTTTCAGGACTTTGGTGATTTACGGGTTTACAGAGTGACAGCTTTTTTCTTTCTTCATTTGCCACCTCCTTTGGCATGGAGTGTGAGCCAGCTTCCCCTGAAAGGAGGAGATCTCTCTTGAGGTCTGTGTGGAGCTTCAGTGTGTCTTTGAGATGATTTGGAGGGGCTTTAGATGCTTCCTAAAGCAGTCCAGCTCCAGAGGCCTTCTCCTCCCTGCCAGTATTTGGACAAGGAGCCAGTATGGAGAAGGATGTTGGCTATAGAAGAAGAAAAATGAAAAACTTTCCTTTGGTGTCAGGAGATGAATGAATAGGGAAACCTTGGCTTGCTTGTTGCCCAGCAAAGTTGTGGATTCCCATCCCTGGAAGTGTTCAAGGCAAGGCTGGATGAGCATGGAGCAACCTGGGATGGTGCAAGGTGTCCCTGCCCATGGCAGGGGATTGGAACTGGATGATCCTTCAGGACCCTTCCAACCCAAACCCTTCTGGGATTCTATAAAAACCATGGAGATGTTTGAGTCTCCGTCCTCCAGCATGCACAGGCATGAGGAGGCAGATCTGGGAATGGCTGAAGTCCACCAGAGAACAGAAAGTAGCCCTTCCTGACCCTGTCTCACCATGCCAACATCAGCAGCATCCTGCAGATATCCCTTCCCAGGCTGTGGGAATGTCTGGGGAATGCCCACACCACACATGCCATAGAATCATTAAGGTTGGAAAAGGAGTCCGAGAGCATCGAGCCATTTCTCCTTGTCCTATCCCTCCGTGGCCTTGCCCAAAGTCCCTCTCCAGCTCTCCTGGAGCCCCTTTAGGCACTGGAAGGGGCTCTGAGGTCTCCCTGGGGCCTTCTCTTCTCCAGGCTGAACCCCCCCAGCTCTCCCAGCCTGTCTGAGGAAGGTGGATGGAATTTTTTCAAGATCACTATTCAGGACTGTAAAACCAAACCAGCTGGTTGCCACCCCCCTCTGCCGTGCCCTCTGCTTTCCATGGCATCACATCCCAGCAGCTGCTCTGCACCCAGCCATCCCTGCCTGCCCCTTAAACACATCTTACAATCCCCAAGTGCAGGAGAGAACCCCTGGCCAGGCAGGAGCAGCTCGGACCTCTCAGATCACCGTGAGGGCAGCTTGGTTTGAACTTGCCGGTGTCTGGTCCAGCTCAGCCGTGCTCCTTCAAAGCCTCTGGTACTGCAGCGGCTCTGAGACACCTCTCATCAAAGCCCTCGTGCTGCCTGCCACCCCTCCACAAAGAACATTAACCTCGGAGCCAGCTTTGGGTTGTTTCATGCCCTAAATGAAAAGGGCAGCACAGAGAGCTGCTGCGGCAGAGTCCTCTGTCATCTCTGCCAGGGGACGCTTCTGCATCGACCCTCGCAGGAATTTCCGGCCACGGCACTGAAAGCAGACCTCAGTGGGGTCTCAGACTTGAAGGGACAGCTTAAAAAAAAAGGGCAGAGGATTAAAGAAGATGTCTCAAAGCTGCTCTGCTGGGCAGGCTGATGGATTGTCCTCTGCATCCTTCACGATGCTGATACAGTAACTCGTGAGTTTGCTTTTATTCCCCATGACTCCAAACTTCCCTGCTCTATCTTGATCTATCCCAGCCTGCAGAACCTGTGGACACAGATCAGTCTCGAGTAGAAATTTGCTCCCATAATGCTGAAACAAAGGTGCAAGGTTTATCTTGATAGGCTGAGAGAACTGGGGTTTAGATTAGAGGTTAGGAAGAAATTCTTCCCTGTGAGGGTGGATTCCCACCCCTGGGAGTGTCCAAGGCCAGGTTGGATGGGGCCAGGAGCAACCTGGGATAGTGGAAGGTGTCCCTGCCCACGGCATGAGGTTGGAACTGGATGATCTTTAAGGTCCCTTCCAACCCAAATCACTCTGAGGTTCTAGAATTCCATGATCTTGGGCTGACAACTGTCCTCCCACACAGATGAAGGGTAGCTAAGGTAGAAATCAGGCTGTCATCCCTCTCATTTGAGGTCCCAGACTGGATCAAAGGGAATGCCAATATTCAGCTTCCCATCACTCAGCCCTTACTCCCACCCTGGAGGTCTCTCCATGCCGTGGGCCCCTCTGGATTTAACCTGGTTGAGCCATGAGGGTGTCAGGTAGGAGAGACTTCCACAGCTCTTCTTTCAGCCTGGACAAACCATTCCTGGGGTGTCCTGAGCTAACCTGCTTTCACCCCATGCCACATTTTCCCTCAGTGTGGTGCCAGGATAAGAGGACGAATCTCTCTTCAATAAACGGCCAACTCTTCTTTTGCATGTTTATCTTCCTGTGGCAGTTGCCTGATAATTTATTTCTTATTTGGAAGGGTTGGCACCAGAATAAACCACACCCAGTTATCTTGGGGTTTGCAGCAAATGGATTCTTCCCTTCTCCCCCTCCTTCCTGTCAACGAATTAAAAGCACACTGTCTTCTGATGCACAAATTGCTCTGTCAGATATAATGATTTTTATCCCAGCTCTTAATTTGCTTAATATGTTAAGGCTGGTGCCAAATTCACTCCTGCTCTGATAGTCAATTGCTCATGTTCAAGCAAAGTGGGTGTAAATTGATAATCTTCCTGATTAACTTGCTGGGACAGTCTGCAGAGCTGAGGCTTTGGGGAATCAAGCTCAAGGCTTGAATTTCTGCGCAAATTCGTCTTCCACACGCTGTCAAGCGATGCTGTGATAGTTCACCAGGCTGGGCTCTGGTCTTTCTGGCCAATCTGCTGTGTTTGGGTTGTGGCAAGCCCGGGAGGATGCTGAGTGCTCTGCTGGAGGAAGGCTCAGTCCATGGGAAAACACCATGGAGAGGTGCAGGGGGAATTCTTCCAGAGGCTAATCCTGTGCACAGAGCTTAAGCATAACACTTCATCACATTCTTTAAAGGCACCCCAGGGAGAAATCTGGGACCAGTCCTTAAGGAGTGATCAGAGAAATGAGTTCACTTAACGACAGCCACTGCTCTTCCTCCTCTCTGCACAGATCCTGACTCAAGGCTGGCATCCTCACTCGGGGTGCCAGCCCGCACACAGCAGGGTTTCACCAGTGCTGCGACCACTGGAATAAACCACCCTGGCTCTTCCTGCTGCTCTCTGCTCTGGGAAGGCAGGTCTTTCACCTCCACTGGGATCTGAGTGCACAAATCAAGAAAAGGACACGACCCAGGGCAAAATCTCTGTGTGGTTCAACGCCTTGGGCAAAACGTTCCCTCCCCATCCAGCAGGGACTCCATCAAACAGCAGCTGGCGAGCTCGGGGTTGCAAAGATCAGCTTTTATTTATCTGCTGTGCGTAGAGGCTCTTGATGTAAGAGCCAGAAGAATGAGGTTTGTGCCTGTTGGAGCTGGCTGGCCCAGGAACTCCGTGTTACACACCACGGCCCATCGGTCACTGCAGTCATTATGTTTATTTTAACCCCGTGCTTCCAGTGGTCACAGCCTGAAGTGTGGGAGTACTTTGACTCTGTCCTTAAGAAATATTCCTACAGCTCCAGGCATCCTTCTTGGAAGAGCTGTGATATTTTGGGGTTTTTTTAAATATAATAAATCCGTATTTCGTGGAATAATAAAATCGTTTAGGTTGGAAGGGACCTTTAAGATCGTGGAGTTCAACTGTTTGTGCATCTCTTGTTGAAAATCGGCCAGCAGCCAGTGTCACCACAGCAATATTATCACCAAGGGACTTCAAACAAACTAAAGAGCCTTTTATCCTGGATTTGGGAGGATTTTTGACACGGGAAGGTGGAAGAGGCTGCCCTCGCGTGGCGGATTTAACAAAACATCCCTTTCTGACGTTGCTTTCCCAAGTTTAGGGGATTCCCCGGGAAAGAAAAACTCTGGAGGGGCATTCCCTGGGTCACATTTGCGTTCCAGCCAGAGGCACGGGGGATGGAAGAGGTGAGTGAAGGAATAGACTTCTCCCGAAGTTAATCTAGGAAATAAACACTCCGAGTCAGTGTTAGTCAAATTAAAACCAAAGAAAAATCCAACACACACACAAATAAACCCCTAAACCACAAACGAAAACATCGGAGGAGTTTCCCAAAGCAAAGCAAGATCACAGGTGCCTGTGGTGAGGAAACTTGCTCAGGTCAGAGGTTTGTTCTTGTTCCCAAAGATATTGAACCTCCTGTGCAACCTCTGCCTTTGCTGTTACCTTGTTATGTCCTAATTATGTCTTATTATGTACTTGAAAACAGGCATGGGAGAAACCTCCAAAAACCACAGAACCACAGAACAGTTTGGGCTGGGAGGGACCTTAAAGAATCTTGTTCCGAGTTCCTGCCATGGGCAGGGACACCTTCAAAGCTCCTTCTCCATGCCCCATCCAACCTGGCCTTGAACACTCCCAGGGATGGGGCAGCCTCAGCTCCTCTGGGCAAACTGTGCCAGGGCCTCCCCACCCCCACAGGGCAGAAAATGCTCCCGAGGAGCCTTGGTTTGGAGAAAATTCACCTGTGTCCCCCCCCCCCCGAAGATGCTGATGGCATCCCCAGGCAGTATTTTGACAGCTTGCTTAGCAAGGTGGAGCAGCTTTTGCTCCCCTCCTTAGCAGCCCCCTCCTGTCACACTTTCCCCAAGGACAACTTTAAATTTTCTCCCTTCACTTCCAGCTGGGAGATCCCCAGAAGAGCAGGAGGTGCTGTCAGAGGGGACCAGGGACAAAGCTATAGGAAAACTGGTGGCAGCCACTCCTGCCCATAACAGGTGAGGGAAACTGAGGCACGGGGGAAAGGCTTGGCCCAAGATCTTTGAGGAAAACAAGTGAACCCTGAGGGGCTTGTTTGAAGATGTTGTAATTGTTGATTTTTGACTCTGTTGAGTTTATTGGGTTCCTGTCATTAAACAACCCATGCAAAGCTTTATTGCAGAAACCTAAATTGGCAAGATTTCTAAACAACCCAGCATGGCAAAACCCACCTGAAACACACCTCTATTTTCCCAGGGACCTGCTCTAAAATCCCTCATCTTTAAGACACTTTTTAATCATCAAACTCATTTATATGTGGCCTTGCAAACAGCTGGGGGGGTACACCATGTCCTCTCAGTCCCATGACATCATAGTGACATTAAATAAGAGTATTGATGTAAAGGTATCCATGGTGTGAATAATATTATCTGAGGGAATGGTATGCAGCTGTGCCAGGGGACATTTGGGCTGGATATCAGGAAAAGATTCTTCCCCCAGAGGGTGGTGGGCACTGAACAGGCTCCCCAGGGAATGGTCATGGCCCCAAGGCTGCCAGAGCTCCAGGAGCGTTTGGACAACGCTCCCAGGCACAGGGTGGGATTGTTGGGGCGTCTGTGCAGGGCCAGGGGGTGGACTGGGTGATCCTTGTGGGTCCCTTCCAACTCAGGATATTCTATGAATCTGTGATTGCAGTGCCAGAGTAGCTCACCTCGTTAAATATCCTGTCTTGTGGAAGGAATTTTCCCCTTCCTCCCGATCCCACACAGCTGAGTGCCCTGCGTTCTGGGAGCCCACACTACACACCACCCTTATCGAGGGGAAATCACTCTTCACCTGTTTACCATCAACGTTTTACAAATCAAACCTTTGTTTTATAAGTTCCTTCTGCATTTCCAGTGCTAACTGTGGAACTGTAATTAAGAGTTAACAGAGACCATCACGGGGAGCTCAGCCTTTCCCTGCTCTGCTGCCCTGTCCATCAAATTCAGAGAGAGGGACGGCGTCAAACGGTGCTCGAGTGATGCTGAGGTGAAGTTTTCTCTTCTCCCTGCCTTGGAGGCGGCTGGGATTTTGGGAACCGGGCGCTCTGCACTGCGGAGCGCAGCCAGCTGAGGGCAGGAGAAGCCCGTGCATGGGGAGCTGGGTGTTCACACAGTCTGAGAGAGAGGAGGAGGAGATGGGGAAAGGAATAAAGCAGCGCTGCCTTGGGCTGCCTCCTGCACTGATCCCTCTATTTTATATCTCCACCACTGAGGTTGGTCCCAAATGAGGGCCTCGAGGGAAGCTGGGTTGGGGGGTGCTGGTGTTGGGCACCCCAGAGCTGGAATGGTGGAAGAGAAGGAGAGCTGGGGTTTTGCACTGCACCGGTCATGGAATCACAGAATGGTTTGGGATGGAAGGGGCCTTAAAGATCATCTCATTCCACCCCTGCCATGGGCAGGGACACCTCCCACTATCCCACGTTGCTCCAAGCCCCATCCAACCTGGCCTTGGACGCTTCCAGGGATGGGGCAGCCACAGCTTCTCTGTGTGCCAGGGCCTCCCCAGCCTCAAACACAAAGAGGAGTCCCCAAAAGCCTCAAGGGTCCCTCTCCAGAGACCCTGGGATGGAGCAGCCCTGCTCAGGGGCTCAGGCTGGTGCTGGGACTATCCCACCCCAGCAACTGGTGGATAATGAGCTCCCTTCAGGCAGGCAGATGGAACATGATGCCCATCTATCCCCTATTCCCGATGGGAGGATGCTGGCCAGGCAATGAGGAAGGTTTTTCTGATGGGAACAACTGTCAGTTGTGGGGTTTCTGTATTCCTTTCCCCTCCCAAAATGCTGTACAAGAAAGGTGTTTAAGATTTGCTCTTGTACCCTTAATTTTAAGCCTGATTCTTAAAAGGGTTTGGATTTTTATCTGTATCTTTCTCTCAGACTGATTTTGGGTCTTCATAATTGGTCTGCTAATCCACATTTCCCTGCAGCTTTGTTCCAGAAAGTTTGCAGGAGCCTCATTTCTACTTTCTGTGAGTATTTTCACCTTAGCAGGAAGGAAGAGAATTTTGAATCTCTGACAACAACTGATCTTTCTCCCAAATCCTGGGAGAATGCTGGGACTTGTGTTAATTGAGAACTCAGCCCAAACGAAAGGGGTTTAAATGGTTTGACCCCAAACCCCTTTTTGCAACAAGCGCTCACCATTCATGTTATGTTCTCCTGCAAAAGTGTGTTCTCTTGGAAATACCATATTTTCAGTGCTTCAACCAGCATCCATCTTCTCTCATTTTACTCATCTAAAAGTTAAGCAGCTAAATTTTAACTGATGACAAAATTTCCTCCAGAGGGCGAATTGGATTTTGCCTTGACTGGGGCACATCAGCCCTTCCATTACACAGAGGCGTTGAAATGATGTTTGATATTGGCTGCAAACCCCCCCCCCCCACAATTGTGATATCTCTATATTAGAAAACTGGTTCTGTAGGAAGAACTCATTTCGGGTTTGAATCGAATACAAAGGCAAACTGCAATTCTAATATAACCATAGCAACGCAATAATGTGTGCTTGAAATGATCCGTGTGGCCAAAAAGAGCAGAATATCTGAATGTCTCAGCTAGAAGGGCTAGGAAATGGCTGTGGAAAAATAAGATTTGGAGGAGCGTGTTTAAAGGGAGGTGGCTGGGGGGAACTTTCTGGGGTGATGTTTCTGAATGCCCTGAGGATAAAGCCGTGATGGGAAATAACTCCACGTGTTCTTTAACCCTGGATTTCGACAGGGATTTTCTGTGGTGAATTGTAGCGTGGCTGGCCTGAGGTCCAGCTGGAACAGGATGTGCTGATCAGGTCCTTTCAATGTTTCCTTGTGTCTGATGGACACCAACTTTTGGGTTTTTGAGTGGTCCCATAGGGAAACCTCCCCACATTCTACAGCAGAGATTTTTTTTCCTCCAAACCACAGAAACACAGAATCGTGGAATCAAAGAATCACAGAATGGTTTTTGGTTGGGAGGGACCTTAAAGATCTCATTCCAGCCCCTGCCATGGGCAGGGACACCTCCCACTAGCCCAGGGTGCTCCAAGCCCCATCCAACCCGGCCTTGGACACTTCCAGGGATGGGGCAGCCACAGCTTCTCTGGGCAACCTGTGCCAGGGCCTCACCACCCTCTGAGTAAAGAATTTCTTCCTAATCTCTAATGTAAATCTACCTCCTAAATCTCTAAAATCTCTTTGGTTTTGCTCACCAAGACCCAGTGTTTCAGGGTACGTCCCACTGGGGCTCTGCCCGAAGGATCCCAGTCTGCTCCCATCTTACAATTCCAATGCACAAACCTGGTGCCAGGACTTCCCCCACAAAACATCCCTGCACAACCCCAGTGGTGGCTACATCCTGGTGACCCAGCAGACCAGCACAGCCAAGGATCCCGAGCCAATTCCCTGAATCCCCTTGGCCAGCCAGCACCGAGGGCTGTCTATCCTCAGGAATGGCAGCTGCAGCAGGTAACACTTGTAACACAGACCCAAATACCTGTGAAAAGCACCCAAGCTGGAGCTGTTTGCCCTCATTTCAAGCATGTCTTGCACGGACCCTGCATCCTGAGTGATGCACAGACAAGGGAAAGGACATCTGCACCTTCTGACTGGGCTCGATTGGTTCAATCACCTCCAGGAAATAATTTGCCTTCTCTGTTAGTACAACACAGCTAATTCTCCTCTCCTTGCCCCAGGGAGTCAGCAGCAGTGTCTGGCAGTGCTACAGAGCTGGTGCTCAGTCCTGGAAATCCTGTGCTCCAATAAAGGATTCTGCCTAATCACTGCAGAATGAGTTAAAAAAATGCATAATGGTGTAAAAAGCCACTGCATTCCTGTCTGCAAAGCCCTTCGAGGGTGCAAGGAGGTGATTCCTCAGAGCAGAGAGCTTGGTCATTCAGCAAGTAAAAGATCCGTGCAGCTGTAATCCATGGCAAAGGGAAAAACACTCATGAGTGTTTAAAACTGGGGCAATTACACTTCTAAACGTTGTACTGATGGAGGGCAGAGGAGAAAGAGATAATAGGGACCAGGTGGATCTTTGTCTCAGGAGAGAAAACCTGGATATCTCCCTTACACAGACCCTCCTGTCCCAGCCCAGGCTCTGGGCTTAACTCCGGGATGCTCCAGGCGAAGCCGCAGGGGTGTGGGAGGTCGGAGAGCAAGGTCTGAATATGGGCTGGGGTCTGAGGGCTGAGCCTGCAGGCAAAGGGCAAGTTGCTCACATTAGAAACAAAAGCAGATTTTTATTTTTTTTTCCTTTTTAGGATGCACTTGGAAAAAAAAAATTGAATTAAAAAGGAAAATAGAAGAACAAAAGAGCGAGGAAAGAACGCCTGAAATACAACATGCAAGTCTGCCTCTGTTTAGGGCCTGGCTGGAGATGAAACCCGAGTGTTTCTGAATTAGAATAAAAACAACAAAGTGAAGGACATTGTGTTTTGATGGGTTTCATTTTATCCTTTGATAATTTTTCATTTGTATCCCGCAATGGCATTTCATTCGGGTCTCTGCCTGACTGCACATTTTATTCTGGAGCTTGATTTCACTCTATTACTGCATCCATCAGTGGCTCCCCACATTCAGTAACTTGGTCCTGCTCCTTAGCAAATAGACATGTCTGTGCTGTGCTTTGCTGTAGATACTTTTACAAGCCATTTCCCCATTGTGCAGGCTCATAAATATTCCTCTGGCATGGCCTTTTCTTCTGTAGGAAGAAAAAAAAAAGCCCAAGGCAGTGAAACTGAGAGTCAGTAAAAACTAACCAATTTGTCAGTGGCATCTTTGGACAATTAAAAAAAAAACCCTGTGTCTCTCCTTGGTTTTTTCCATCCCCCGGAAGAATAGAGAAAAACAGAAGTGAGAGGAAATGCACCTGCTGCTCATCTAACTTAATTAAAATCCAGGAACAGGGGAGAAAAGGCAGGAGAATCAGAGGCTTTCGACACTGGGTCTTCTAAAAGCAATAAACAACTGGTATTGGGAAGAGCTGGGAAGAACAGGGGCATAGAGGGTCTTGGCTTTGAGCAGAGGGAAGGGTTTAGATAACCTCCAAGTCCCTTTAAGCTGTTTGCTGACCCCATTTGATGCTGGGATTTGGAGAGAGGGTGGAGCTGTCTCAGAACACGAGTTCAGTGCTCTGTGTCTCGGTCAACCCACCAGAAAAACAAATGTGCTCCTTCTTCGTGACAGAGGGACTTAGGATTCCAAAGCTGTGCCCTCTTCCCAGGAGGAGATGCTGGAATGGGTGTGTGGGATGCACAGCACCGGGGGTGCAGTGAGTGTGCACAAGAAGAGGTGAAGATTTGCAAGGATTTTTCTGTTCTCCCAGGTTTCCCTTTCTTTCTACCATTGCCATCATGATCCCATCCACAGGCATCTCTGCATCCACCTCTTGGGCTTCAGTACAACAAGCACTTGGACCTGTTGGAACAACTCCAGAGGAGACCACAGAGGTTCATCTCGAGGCTGGAGAACCTTTCCTATAAAACAGGCTGGGAGACTTGGGAATGTTCAGCCAGGAGAAGAGAAGGCTCCAGGGAGACCTTAGAGCCTCTTCCAGTGCCTAAAGGGGCCCCAGGAGAGCTGGAGAGGGACTTGGGACAAGGGCCTGGAGGGACAGGACAAGAGAGAATGGCTTTAACTGACAGAGTTTGACCCAGGTTGACCCAGGTTTGGGTTAGATATTGGGAATAAATTCTTCCCTGTGAGGGTGGGGAGGCCCCGGCACAGGTTGCCCAGAGAAGCTGTGGCTGCCCCATCCTTGGAAATGTTTGAGGCCGGGTTGGATGGGGCTTGGAGCAACCTGGGATAGTGGGAGGTGTCCCTGCCCATGGCAGGGGGCTGGAATGAGATGGCTGGAAACTCCACTTCTGAGGGATGTGGAGGGTTGTGAGTGTCCTTGGGGACACTCCTCTGCATGGGGGGGTATTTGCTGTGTCATGGCCTTCAAAGCCAAAGAGGGAGAAAATGTTCCTGGGAGAGGAGCAAAGCAGATAAAACAACACATGGGAAAGAGCTGTCCCTCCCAGCTAAGGCAAATATTCCCTTTGCCATGTCCTGGGGCATTTGGCCTCCCCAAAGTCGAAAATATCTCCAGGAACAGCTGCTTCCAGCATTTCCCTTTGAAAACAGTCAAGTATCCAAGAGCCTGTTTGGGGAGCTTTTCCCAGCCATGTAATATTTTAACTCCACGCTCCTGCCTGTTAACCTGTTAATGCCTTTCATGTTTCCCTGAGTAGTCCCACTGCCTCTGTCAACTCACACTCCTCTCAAGCTCAGCTGATGTTCCCTTGGTTGTTTCCACGGCCAAAGCTCGTTGTTTGTTTCTGCAGGGATGAAAAGCTGGCTTGAAATAAGGATTTGTAGCTTCAAATTCACTCTCTTTTCTACCAAAAATGGATCTCAACTGAATCTTTTCTTGAGCTCAAAATTTCCTTGAGCTCATAAGAGAGTCTGTGCTCAAAGCATGATCCTCCTTTAGATACCAGGATTGTACTCTCTGAGAAATGAACCCTTCCTACAAATAGTTCAACCATCCCAGTTACAAACACTGTGATTGCAATGCCAAAGAAATGAAATTTCTTTTGGCTGAGATGATAAAGAGTGGTGGTTTGGGGCCAGGGAATGGTGTTTTATGCTCTTGCAGCTCATGCTGCTCGCTGTGGCTGTGATTTACAGCCTGTTGATGGGTACCTGGGGTTGTGCTCTCCCCAAAAAGGCAACGTGTGCCCCAAAGACGTGACCTTCTAAATCGAGCAGCCAGACAGGAAAGAGGGGGAATCATTTACCCGTTTTGTATAAATGAATCCCCCGGAGTTCTGTAATTAATGGATGCAAAATACGCTGGGAGCCTGGAGCCGAGTGAGGATCTGAGCCCAGGTCCCTGCCCAGCAATCACAAACCCTTCCTTCCCCTCTTCACGGCGCATTAGGAAAAGGTCTCTGTGCCCTGGAAAGATCTTTCAGTGCCTCCCTTTCCAATCTTTCAGCGTCCTCTTGGAGGGGAGGAGGGAGTGGGGAGAGAGGCAGAGCTTTGGTTATTGTTGTTTTCCATCTTTTTAATTTGCAGCTACACTGCCTGTTAGTCTAAAAGCAAATGGAGACAGGGCTGGAGGAACCGTCTCAGCAGTAAAAGCTCTCTGCCGAGGCACGCTGGGCACTCCAGGAAAGTGCAAGCAAGAGGGAAAAATTGGCTGCTGGAGCTAAACAGCTGCTCAGGTCGACTCTCAAAGGCAGTCAGGTCTCATGCCCTGAAGGGGACACCTCTCCCCCCTCTTCCCACCCACATTTAGAGCCTCTTTCCTGCTCTGGGAGCCCGTGTTGGACACAGCTGGGGGAGCAGATCCGTGTTGTACTAGCAGGGATGTTTTGCCAGGTGTTTTGTAAGGTGGGAAGAGGTTGCTGTGATCAGAGAAGTCCTAATGCTTCCAGGCAGGAAAATTCCTTGTCATGGGACCTGAGGGAGCTGATCTGGGATCTCCTGACCGGTGTCTGGGCCAGGAACCCCTTCATGGCACTGAACCTCAGGTCTCAGGTGTGGGAGGGAAGGAACCAGGTGACACACTGGGATTTTGGTGGGAGCAGCCACTCAGCAGGATTTCTGCCTAAAGGAGAGCAACATCCTCTACTCCGGAACCCAAAAGCTATCAGTGCTTAATAGCTTACCTTTACTCCACAAATATTGAAATTCCCAGCCTTTTACCATAACTTAAAGGGACTTATGGAATGGAGGGAGAGGGACTTTTTATACAGATATGGAGTGACAGGACAAGGGGCAATGGTTTTAAAGAGAAAAAAGGCGGGTTTAGATTAGATATTGGGAAGAAAGTTTTTACTCAGAGGGTGGTGAGGCCCTGGCACAGGTTGCCCAGAGAAGCTGTGGCTGCCCCATCCCTGGAAGTGTCCAAGGCTGGGTTGGATGAGGCTTGGAGCAACCTGGGATAGTGGAAGGTGTCCCTGCCCAAAGCAGGGGAGAAACTGGGTGATCTTGAAGGCCCCTTCCAACCCAAACCATTCTGTGATTCTATAACCGCAAGAGCCAAAAACTTGAAGAAAACTGGAATAAATAAATAAATCTGAAAGACTGAAAGCATCCACATGACTCCAGAAGCAGAGACTTCCAGAAAGCCACAAGAGCCATCAGCCATCAGACCTAGTGGCATTGTCCTTACGCTGGAGTGCCTCAGGAATTGTGTCCCCAGAGATGATTCTCTGGTAGGAAAGAAAAGTGGTGTTTTGCTTGGAGGTTTCCGTGGGTAAATATGGAGTATTCAAGTGAGAGTGTGAAAAGACCTCTTGAATCCTTTCACAGCTCAGCAAGGGATCTCCACTCCCCTGTGGAGCTGTGGGATGGTGCCAGCCCTGCTCCTGTGCTGGGGCCGGGATCTGCTCTTGGGTTTGAGGCTCTTCCTCAGCAGCTGCCTCCTGAGCAGGGGTTGCCTGTCATTAATGCATTTGAGCTTTTCCAGATTTCTGCACCGAACCTCTCAAGGCTCCCCCACTAAAACCCTTCTGTCTAACGAAGTAATTGGATTAATAGGCAAACAGCATATCAGTGTGCTTAATTGATGTTCCCAGGTAAACCAGCACAGGTAGTGCTCATGTTTGAGGGCTGTTTCTGAAGGAAAAGCCAAACTGATTAAATCCCTTTTTGCTGCTTTCTTATGATGTCTGAGGCTGATGTGAAAGGTTATGATTTTCTCCCCATTTGATTTTTGCATTAGGAATAATTCTGGTCTCTCCTGTCCTGTTTGTATGTGCCTCACACTGCTGAGAGGTACCACGGGTGACCGGAAAACTGATGGGGCTGCAATATTGAACACTGAGAAGTGTGGAGGGGCTAATATTTAGGGACGGAGAATTTTTTCTTAGCCCTGGTTTAATTTGCACTCTTCATTTACCTGCATGTAGCTGAAATGCCTGTTGGATGGTTGAGAGGAGAAGCAAACCCAACAGACTGGCTCCTTGTTAAGGGCTGTGCAGGAAATCAGGATCCTCCTCAGGATTGAAAAAGCAAGGAAAAAAAATTCATATATATTGAAATAATGCTGTTACAAGGAGAAACAAATACTCCAGCTCACTGTCACAGACACAGCGCTGCCCTTGCTGTTCCAAAGACCTTTTAAATCAGGAAAATTCAGGGTGTGTTGGTTTTTCAGAGACTCTGGGTTCCACCACGATAGCTGGACCCTTGTGCTCCACCACAGACTCTGTCCCCAGGGAGAGGGACAATAATGGACAGGAGGGGACAGTGGAGAAGAGAGTGGCCTGGAGGAACTGGTTAATGAGCTGAGAGCAAGGATAGGGGAAGGACTGGGAAAGCTCTTCCTCATGGGGATTTCTCCCTCCTCAAGAACAGGCCAAAACTGTCTGGAGAAACAGTGGGATACCAGAAGTGTCTGCCCAGAGGTTTATTCTGGATATTGGGACAGCCTCTGTTGCTTCTTGGGGCATTTAATCCAGCCCAGGGTGGTTCAGAGCCTGCTTTAGGAGGTCACAGGCAAAGCTGATGCACAGGCAGAGACCTTTCTCCCTGCATCCTTTGGATTTAGAGCAAGGCTCTTCTTGCAGCCCCTCACCCCATGAATAAAGTGAAAGGAGCCCCTGCTTCGAGAGTTCTTCAGAAGCTTTTCCCAGGTGTCCTGGTGCCTCTGCTCCCTGCACAGCCCGTGGCTCCGGGCTCACGATGGCAGCAAAGCGCTGCAGCACAGCACAGCCAGGCACGGGCTGGCGGCTTCCCCCACCCAGAAATTCAGCCCCTTCCTCAAAGATCCTGGCCCTTCCCCGGGGCACATCGGCTACAACCTGGAGTGAGGAGAAAGCCGGGCTGGATGGAAGCTGGGACGTGGCTTCCTCGCTAAAAGCAAAGTCTCCATCAAATGGAGCTTTCTGCAGCCGAATTCCCCCCTTTTTCGGGATGTACCCAAGGGGTTCCTGTCGCTTGGCCCCTGCTTTTCCCCCGCTGCTAAGCTAAGGCAGTGGGTGGCTTTGTGTGGAGCAGCCCTTGGAGAAATGTCACATTTGGGAGCTTCACAGCGAAGGGGTGAGGATGTCTCTGACCGAGACCCTGCTGCACCTCGGCTGTGGCAAGGAGGAAGGTGGGTGCTCGGTCCGGCAGGAGAGGGCAGCAACACCCTCTGTGTTTGATGCAGCTGCACTTGGTGCCCAGTTTGTCACAGGTGCCTCGAAGTTTGTGCTTTGCAGTGCCGGTGGGTCGCTGCTCTCTCTTGGGCAGCAGCACCGGGACAGACCCCACAGAGCATCTCCTACCACCATTGAGCCCCTTCCTCCACCATCCTCCTGCACCTTCCTCCACCATCTTCCTGCACCTTCCTCCACCATCTTCCTGCACCTTCCTCCACCATCTTCCTGCACCTTCCTCCACCATCTTCCTGCACCTTCCTCCACCATCTTCCTGCACCTTCCTCCACCATCTTCCTGCACCTTCCTCCACCATCTTCCTGCACCTTCCTCCACCATCTTCCTGCACCTTCCTCCACCATCTTCCTGCACCTTCCTCCACCATCTTCCTGCACCTTCCTCCACCATCTTCCTGCACCTTCCTCCACCATCTTCCTGCACCTTCCTCCACCACCCTCCTGCACCTGCCTCCACCATCCTCCCAGCCTTGGTTTTCTGGTCCTGTGTTTACCATTAGATTTTTACCTGGCCATGCACGTGCTGTAAATCCTTTCCCAGCATGACCTGGGAGGGCCATGGGCTCCCTTTTGGAGCTGGGACTGAAGTTTGGGAAGGTTTTGAGCAGGATTTTGCACAAGGAGGACTCCAGGCAGCACTGGGACAGAACAACAATAAATAATAATAAAAAAAGGTGTCAACAGATTTACTTCCTTCTGATCTGGTGTGGATGCTTACCTGGACCTGTGCTGGACCAGGTCAAGACATTAACTTGCCACAAATCCATTTTTTTTTTTTGGTTGGGTTTATTTTATTCCTTTTTAGAGGCTGAACTGGCACACTGAGGTGTTGTGCAAGAGCCAGGCCGACACCAAGGACGTGCTCTGA
Source organism: Ptilonorhynchus violaceus (assembly GCA_013397565.1). NCBI lineage: Eukaryota > Metazoa > Chordata > Aves > Passeriformes > Ptilonorhynchidae > Ptilonorhynchus > Ptilonorhynchus violaceus. Next base: position 1,135,483 of record VZRJ01011160.1, on the reverse strand, counting down.
GTGAAGAAGGGGCAAGGTCAGAGCACTTTGAGATCAATTCTGTTGCTGTAGTGAAACCACACTTTCACAGGGCCAGGATGCTGCTGCCTGGGGTCAGATCCAAGGGTTTGCTCATCCCTGGATGCTCAAGTGCAAAGACAAGCCCACAAATGAGCTGAGCTGGTCAGTGAACAACCAGCCTTTCCCCTCCAAATGATGGTGTCACAAGCCATCGGCGACCCCCCACGCACCAGACCTGCCTCTCCCAAAAGTCATGCAGAGGTTTCCCAACTCCTCCTTGCGAGGGAGCCTCAAATCACAGCCAGCAGTTCTCGCAAGCTTCCCATTGATTTCTGGCAGCTCGCGAATGTGGCGAGTGGCACGGAGTTGATACTGCAGATCCATAATTAATGCTTTGTGATCCCGGATCTGAAGGCCCTTTCACAGGCAGAGGGACTGTTAAACTGCCCCTGAAGATGAGGGATAGAGTCGTGGAAGGGATTAGCAGCCAAGCCAGTAATGAGCTCGGAAAAAAACACAAGCATGGGAGATGAAAAAAATAATCTTCGAGCGAAAAACATCCATTTGTGAAGTGCTCTTTTGCAGAAGGCGAGTGCTTCTGAAGCCACCTAAAGTGCAGATACTCTCATTGCCTCTGAAAGCCTGACTCAGACACTTTGGAGCCTGGAATTCCCAGGATGTGGTTCAGCCAGACCAAGCTGGAAGGAGGTTTGGGGGCTGATATGCTCGGTGCAGACAGCAGAGCAGTGACACAGCTCTCCAAGCTGGAGGATCCTTCACTGGGTTTCACTTTTTAAGAATGTCCCAGGTTTTTTTCTTATGTTTTTACACAGTTGAATGAGGGATTTTGGCTGGACAGTGGGGGAAGAGAGTAAAAGGAACTGGTGAAAGCAGCTTGGAGTAGCAGGAAGGGCCCTTATCCAACCCCTTCCTCCCAATAACTCCATGCCCAGCACAGACCAAGGCAAGAAATTCCTTGTTGGGAATGTCTGTCTAGAAGAGTTTTTCCCTGTTTCATCCTGCTCTGTTCTAAAATGCTGCACTGAGAGCCCATCCTGTGGTGTGGGCACCCACTGTGAACTCACCCACTGTGGGGCTGGTGCCACTCAAGTGGCAGATGGGTCATTTGAGGTGTCTTTTTCAGGCCTGGTGATGGATATTCACTGGGATTTAAGCAGAAAATAAATAAATAAGTAAATAGTATATAAATATGTACATGTAAAATAATTATAATTATATATAAAATTATTCACATGCAACAATTCCAATATTTTCATACGGGTTGGGGAAAAAAAGAAAGAAAAACAGGCAGAGGAGAGGTTTTGAGGACAGATGCAGCCAGTTCTCCCACTTAGGAATATTGTCTGTCTGCACATCCTGAAAAGGAGGGATTTATATCAGCTGGAACCAATAGGTAGATAAAGAGCCCACTTCAACAGGAAAAAGAAGCCATTATCCATTGCATAGTTAGCTTATGAGAATGAAAAAAGAGCATTTGGAGAAAATATCTGCCCATTAAATATGGAGTTAAGAGCTTGGCTTAGGCTCAGAAGGGAAAAAAAAAGGCTTTTGATTAACCAATAAAGCCAATGGTGATGTTGAGATTATTCCGGGTTTATTGCCTTTATGAAAAGGGGAAAAAAAAAAAGAAAGGAAAAAAATGAAAACAAAAAAAAAAAGAAAGAAGGAAAAGACAGTCTGGTTTACATTTGTTGGGACTGCAGTAGATTGCTCTTGCCAGGGTAATAAACAGTAGCTGGGATGCATCATGCAGGGCTGGTTATGGAGATGAAAATGAGCATCTCTTTGGGTTTGAAAATGCCCAGAGGCATCTCAGCTGACAGTGCCCCCCTGCTGCCCCCGAGGAGGGAAGATGGACTGCAATGGCCTTGGCTGTGCCTGCTTAACCTCGGTGCAATTCTTCTACTCCATGGATCAATGCGAGGCCTTCAGCTTGGTTATGACATTTAGATGGACCCATTAGGAAAAATCAAGAGGAGAGTGATCCCAGGGCTCCCTGTCCACAGGGAAAGGTGGAAGGATTAGGAGTGTTTCATCCTTTGGAGAGGGGCCATGGCACCACCTCTCAACCTGCACAAGAGCAGCACAGAGGGGAAGGGAATATTCTCTTCTCCATGGGATTAGTCAGGAAGCTCTACAATAAAATCAGGGGAGGCTCAGGTGATGATCTGTGAGCCATTTCCTAAGGGGACACTGGAGATGGTCTGGGAGGGACTGGAGGAATCTCCCAGCAGGATAGAGGAACGTCAGTCTGGAAGTGTCCAGGCAGGGTTGAGGCTTGGCACTGCTTGGCAGCATATGTCAAGGTTCCTCCAAGACTTCATTATCAAAATCAAAGCTGTGGATGGCATAAAATGTGGAAAATCATGTCTGTAAATGGACTAATGAACAGGATACAGCACTGCTCAGGCCTCTCTTACAGCAAAGCAAAGTTGCTGCTTCCCGGGAAGTGAGCACAGACAAATAAAAGTGAGAAATCCTGGGAAATTATTTGAAACTTATTTTGAGATTAACTATTGGAATAACCTGCCAAAGGAGCCGCTGCATTCCTCTCCCCAAAGGGACAGTGGATTGTCCCCTAGTCAAAAGTGGATGCAGAAGGAAGTTCTGGGGAGGTCAACATAGGTTATACAGCAAGCACTGACTGTGATTTCCTGCTCTGGGCAACGTAGGAGCTCAGAGTGATGGGAAAGGTCCTTTCTAGCCTTGAATTATTCCCTGTTCCTCTGAGTCCATCACTCTTGTGTCCGAGTCTGTCTCAGCCAGGAGACATCAGTCACACGGAGCTGGACTCTGGCCGTGCCCCCATTGCAGGCAGGGCTTGGCTTGCTCTGGCAGACACCCACAGCAATTACAGCCTCTTATGAAGGATTCCCTTCTCTGGTCCTTTCTGGTGGGATTTCAGCTCTGAGTTCCCTCATTTCAGCATTTTTTTTGGTCTGAGCCTGGAAATGCATCAGGACTCCTCTGAAGTAACTGTGAGCATCCTATGAGACCCCAGTAGGGGTTTAATTAAAGCTTTAGGAACCAGGACAGATTGAATGAGAAACAATTGCTGCAGAAATCCAGTTTGCCTTTGCTGAGCAATAGGGAAGAGGGAAGAAAATGGCCCAGTTTTGCTTGGTTTTCACGTGTCAACCTCAGGAAACAATTCCCTAACAGAGGTTCCTGGCTGTTTCTCCCAGAGCTCCACAAGTGCCCTTGGGTGTTTTGGAGGTCCGTGTTGTTCCTGAGAACAGACACATCGTTTCCATGGGAAAATTCTCACCAGATACCATAAAAAAAATGGTGCTCCATTGCTCAGCTCAGTCCTTCTGGCTCCCCATAAAATTGTAGAAATATTCAGGTTGGAAAAGCCCTCTGAGATCATTGAGTCCAACCATTTACCAGAACTGCCAAGGCCAGCACTAACCCATGTCCTCAAGTGCCACATCCACAAGGCTTTTAAATCCCTCAAGGAATGGGGACTCCACCCCTGCCCTGGGCAGCCTGTGCCAGGGCTGGACAATCCTTTCCCTGTATAAAACTGTCCTAATATTCTATCTAAACCTCCCCACAACCTGAGGCCATTTTCTCAATTTGTGTTTGGACTTGATCTTAGAGGGTTTTCCCAACTTTAATTATATTCCTCTCATCCTGTCCCTGTTCCCTGGGTGCAGAGCCTGACCCCCCCTGGCTGCCCCTTCCTATCAAGGAGTTGTGCAGAGCCAGAAGGTCCCCCTGAGCCTCCTTTTCTCCAGGCTGAGCCCCTTTCCCAGCTCCCTCAGCCACTCCTTGTGCTCCAGCCCCTGCCCCAGCTCCATTCCCTTCCCTGGACACGCTCCAGCCCCTCCATGTCCTTCTTGTCACGAGGGGCCCCAAACTGAACTCAGTATTTGAGGTGAGGCCACAGCATGTCCCAGTCCTCAGCATTTAAGAGCCCCCATTTAGTGGTGAACGACTGGTGGGATGTGGGACTGCCCCCCAATCCTGCAGCCACCGTCCCACCGTCATCCCTCACACCGTGGGAGGAACTCACCACCCTTTAGTGAGCCATCAACACCTCCAGGCAGATTGTAGGAGACCCAGGGCATCCCTCCTGTTCCCAGCAGGACTCCACTCCCAACCCTCCACCCAGGGTGCAGGGATTTGAGCTTGACCTCCTGGGCTGGATGCTGCATCCCACTCCCTTTGCCCACCGTGTCCCTCTAATCTCTGCCTGCCTTCCCAGCGGCTCCCTGCAGCCATCAGCAGAAGCAGGGGCTGTGTGTGCTGCCAGGATAATTAGAGTGCTGCAGGGTGCTTAGTATGCAGGCAGCGGCTGTGCTAGTGCTGGGGAAAAAAAAAAAGAAAAAAGAAAAAAAGAAAAAAAAAAGGAAAAAAAAAAGTGACTGAAAAAAAGCCCATTTGCCCAAGCAAAAGAAAAACACTTTCTGCCACTTGTTTCTCTGCCTCCCCAGGAAAGCCAAACCTCTGCACAGAGGCACTTCTGGCTGCCGTGGGAGGGTGTCTGTGCAGGGATCACCAGGCAATTCTTGGCCCCACAGCATGGCAGTGCTCTCTGCTGATGGATGCACAGGGAATGGCTCTGTCCCTCGCCTCCTGCCATGGAGGAGCCTGAGATGGAGCGAGGTGGGGGCAGGTTCTGTGCCCCCTTCAAAAGCCAGGGCTGTGCTGGGTGTGATGGAGCTGAGATGTGCCAGGTTTGCAGGTTTAGGGCCAGTTGTGCAATGCAGGCGCGATGCCCTCTTGGTGTCCTTCATCCTACACGTGGTGGGAACCAGCTCGGATGTCCCTGGTGTGGGAAGGAGAACTGGAGCAGGATCTGGGCACAGCCCCAGGGGTGCACGAGGGGCATCTGCTGCTGAGGGCCTCATTCTTCTTCAGGAAATAACGTTGGAAATCACCTCTGGTTCAGTTTGCTCCATGATGAGTGGGAGGAGAGGCCACTCACCAGGGAGCATTTCCACAGCAGATGGTAGGCAGGAGGCTGGGAGCTGTGTTTGGGAAGGGAACAGAGACCTGATGCTTGGCCAGCACACAGCAATTACCTCCTGCCTGCCACCTACCTTCAGTCTGCAACGATCCCATCAGACACTCCAGCAGAAACCCTGCAACTTTCCACCAGAATTGGAGGCTTTTCAGGTGGAGGTGCAAGGGTTAAACTTCCCCCTTCACCTAAACCACACGCACAAGGCAGCAATTGCAACAGCAGAGATCACAGCAGCACTCCAGAGTCTCAGGCATCACTGGATGTCCCAGCACCCGGAACACAAAGGATGCAGGAAGCATCACCCACCTGTAAACCCCATGGGCTGCGGGGGCAAGGGAGGAGAGGGGAAAAAAGGGACATTCTCCTGCCTATTTCCCAGGGAGGGGGCTGAGGCTCAGAGGGGATCAGTGACATGGCCCATGAGCTGGCTGGGGGCTCTCAGGGTTCCTTGTTATCCTCAAGAAACCAGAGCTTCCAGATAACGCAGGCCAGGAAAAGACCTTATCCCACTTCCTTGTGCCGTGCTCCCACCAGAGTTCTCCCCAGATGAGCTCTCTTCTCTATTTCTGTAGTGAAAATGTTGCTGCTCAGGATGCTTTGGCATTTTGGGTAGCCCTGTAGCCATCCATCAGCCCAGCACATGGCCAACATCCAGAAATCCCAGTGAATGTCACTGTCACTCCATGGGATTGCCTGTGCCATTGGGATCCATGGAATTGGTGTCTGTGCAGATGTGAGCAGGCAGACAAACGTGCCCCAGCACAAAAAATGGGCTGTTTTCCCAAGGGCCTCTTCCAGTGTTTCACAGCCTGGGTGTGAAGACAATTTTCCTCGTGTCAGCAACCCTGGCTGGAAATTAAGCAAACTAAGCAACTTGGCTGTCTTGGAGAGCTCCAGGGACAAATGAAAGGAATTGTCCTCCTATCTGCACGAAGTACAGAAATACTGAATGCTCTCCTTTGTACCTCCCAGAATGAATTTGCTTTCAACCTCCGAGTGCTCTCCATCCATGCCCCTAATTCTCTTTTCCCAATTTCTGCCTATCCTGTCGTTTCCCATTTTCAGATAGATCCATTTCTCTTTTGTAAGTTCAGCCACTTGCACTGGCAACGAGGGGCAAAAACGTGGTGAGCTGTTGTCCTGGGAGAGGAAAGGACCTGCTGTGCTCAGGACAATTCCTGCAGTGCTGGTGCTTTTTGCCTCTTCACTTCAGCCCTTATCTCACTGGGCAGAGTTCAAAGCAGGTAGGAGCGAGGGAGGGAAATGTCTTTTCCCAAATAAAACTGTGTTTGCCTCAATGAACACCTCCAAGTGTCTGGAAATGGTGACTCTGGATCCAGCAGGATTTGCCTGACTGGGGATGGAGCAGTGGGCTGGGTGTGTTTCAGAATTACAGGTGGATGATGCAAACAGCTCTCTCTTTTGCACATCTACTGATACCTGATATCCTGAGGCAAAAAGTTCCTCTGCTGGAGTGGGGACTTTGTGAAAAAAAGACTCTCTTGGCCTGAGTTATGATGGTCTGACTGTTTCACTGGGAAGCTCTAAGTCCCTGTATGGTGGGGTCAAGTTAATCTCAGTCCACCCCAGCAGACAAACCTTAAGAAACCTTCAGGTGTTTCTTCCCTCCACTGCAGAGCCCTGTGCTGCACAACTCACACCGATTCACTCCCCACACCTTCTCTCAGTGCAGCTGCAGCCGATTTCTAACCTGTTTCCAGCAGTTTGTCTCAGTTTCTTTCCCTCTCAACAAGGCATTGCTTTGGGCTGTAGACTTGCTGTCCAGGAGTCCTTGATCCCGGGAAAGGAGAAGCCTTCCCAATGTAATAACACCTCCAGACCCCTCATAAATGCTCCCTTAACAGCAACCAGCTTCTCCCATGCTTTGAAGCCAAAATTGGTTTAATTCATACCGGCTGCTGAGGGGTTGATTTGGGGTGTCTGGCTCTGCCCCACAGAGGGGCAGGTTAACCCCTTCTCTGTGGAGACCCCAAAGCACCCTGCCTGGGTGTGGTGGGAGGCATTGGAAGGGAGGAGGGCTGTTCTCCATGGGAAGGGGGTACAGGCTGCTGGAGATGATGAGCTGGCATAGCCAAACTGGATTGCAGTTGTGGATAATCCCACTGAGGAGTGCCTTGGGCTCCTCCTGAAGATCCATGTGGACAGGAGGGAAAGTGAAGCACAAGGTCCCTGTTGTTCCCAAGCCAGCCATGATGTCCTGGGGCCTGGCAGCCAGCCACCCTGGAGGGACACCAGGAGATGTTTCTGCACACTGGTTACCCCTGGATGATGAATTCCTTGGTGCAGCTCCCGGTATTGGTGTGTCCTGGGGCTGGGGAGGAGGGATGCACCACCACAACAGGGAATATTGAGTACCAGGAAAAGGTTCTTTACCCAGAGGGTGGTTGGGCAGCGGAACAGGCTCCTGAAGGAAGTGGAAATGGCACCAAGTCTTAGAGAGTTCAAGAAACATTTGGACAATCTCTCAGGCACATGGTGGGATTTTTGGGGGTGTCCAGCTCAGAATATTCCCTGATTCTATGAGGCAAGCTGGACTCAGACTGGTTCAGATCCCACTCTTTCTTATGCAAACAATCTCTGGGCTCTCTCAGGAAGGATCTGGGGATGTTTTCTCTGTAGATCATAAGAAATTACTGTGAGGTATGTTGGAGGGGCTCTCACAGGTTCAAAATTCCCTTGAAAGCTCCAACCAGGTGTCACCCCCTGGAAGCTGGATGTCTCCAGAGGTGACTCAAAGGAATCTCCTGAAGGAGAGCTGGTTCTCATGCCCTGCACAGCCCCAGTCCATGAGATGTGCAGCCACCAGGATTCCTGCTGCTTTGGTACTGGGGGCCTTGGAGAAACCTAATGCATGGGAAATCCTAAGGAACCCCACTGAGGAATATGATGCACCTGCTCCAGGACCCAAAGACAGCTGTGCTGGAGGAATGAGGATGATTCCCAAGCACATCCTTGCTCAGGCAAGGGGAGCACCAGATTGATCCCACCCTGCAGCCGACTGGGAAGAGGGACTGCGAAATCTTTCCCATCAAATTTTCCTGCCTCTCCTTCTGTGCCCCAATTACTGAGTCACGGTGACTCATTGAGCGCTACGTGGTGTTGAAGTCACTCAGCACATTTTCAATGGGTTTTCCTCCAGCTGAAGGCTTTATGGGACGTGTGGCACAGCAGATAAGGCTGTGAGTGGGGATGTAGGGGACTTGGGGAATTCTCTTTCTTGTGCCTCTTCTGCTGCCTTCACTCCAGATGATTTAGGGCCTGAGGGACCCCATGAGACACGATAGTCGTGGTGAGGGCTCGGACTCTGGCCTTGCTCCACTCCTGGAATCAGAGTCTGTGTGTGGCTGTGTGTCCCTGTGTCCCTGCTGCCCTGATCCGGGTGGAAACTGGTGCTGAGAGGTCTGTCACAGGGTGGGTTTTGATGGAAAGGCAGGCAACGATTTTTCTGGTGACAGCAAGATTTGGGAGTGCAGCATTTGGGCAGTTCTCAAAGGGAGAGGCCCTTCTCAGCTGTTGAAAAGTGTAATTTCTAGTTTAAGCAAGTCGTCTAAACTCCTTGGAAGAGGTGGTAGGGAGACAAATGCATTTTCAGGGAAGGTTTTTGTCCTTCTCCTCTCCAGCTGGGCTAATAACCTTCTGGAAGTGTCTGTCTGTATCCATCTGCTATCAAAGGACACAAGTGACTGTTCAGCCTGGGCACCTCCGTTGCTAAACTCTAGAATTAGGTGACACTGTTGGATCCCAAGGGAAAGGGAATTCCTCCAGTGAGGAAGGAGTTCTCTCAGTGCTGGACACCTGCAAGACAATTTGGATCATTTTTTGGGTGTTAACTCTGGAACCTACTAAGGGAGAAGACAGAATATGGGATTCTGAGCAAATTTCCTTCCTTTTTCCTTTTCCATCTAATTCCTATCCTGGTATGCAGCAGAACTCAAAGCAGCTGCTTGCCCTTCCTGAGGCTGGCTGGTGCGACTGAAACGAGAACAGAGACAGCTTTAGGGCTTCATGTTCCCCTTTTTCCCTGCTCCTCCCCGTCCCTCCAGCAGCGGAGAGTTGTTTGAAATCCGTGCTGAAAAACTCCTTCTCTTCCAACACCTTCGCCCACCTCAGCATCTCCGGCAGGCACGTGCACGCACACAGGCACAAAAGCTACGATGCTCTTTGTTGCTGCTGCTGTTGTTTTGATGCTGAACAAAAGTCCTGGCTCCACCCCCCCCTCCTTCCTGGATCACCTTCAGGATTGTGTGTCAGGAATCAATGCTGCAGATGTTGACTTAGCCACGGTGCTAGCAGGAGACTTTTAATACGTTTCAGATACAACAACAAAGAGCAGATGCCAATTCATAGGGAGGGAAGGGGGACGTTTTGATCCGAGGTTTTTTTGGAAATGAATTTTCATGCAGCCTTTATTTCAGATTTTATAGTGTTTTTTTTTCTTTTCCCTGGAATGCATATTAAATGCTGATAGCCTGTTATCCTTGACCTTTCGAGCCTGTGAATTTGAAAATCCAATTCCCTGTGAAAAGCAATGCATACAATATGGACTTTGAAGAAAATGCCAGTAAGTGAGTTATTTTCTTTATGGCCCTGCAAGAGTCTCCTACCACCAGAAAAAAAAAGGCAAGAGCACAACTTGGATGTAAAACAGTCAACAAGGAGAGAGGTTTCCACTCTTTGCAGGCCATGGGTCTTGTTCACCCAGTGGGTAGGAAGGCACATTAAGTTGTTAGGAGAGATAATTCACATTCCTCTTTCTCAGCACTCCAGTTCTTGTGCTTTTTAACTCCTCTAGTGCTGCCAGATGGGCTCAGAACATCTTGGTGGAACGTGTCACCAGATGTGCCGCTGTGTCCTGCTGGGATTGTCTTTAAACACCGATAGATTGTGCTGGGAATATCGCAATCAACTTTTCTTCCTGGTGTGCTGAGAGAGTTCTGGTGACCTCCAGTGGTGTTGGGGGCAACCTTTGGAAGCTGCTTTCCAGATGTGCTGGAGATACCCCAAGGGATTTCTCTTCCAGCTTCTAATTTGAGGTGAAAAAAGGCAACACTGGGAACATCCCTGGGGAGTTTTCTCCCAGGTGATGTGTGGATAGGTCAGGACACTATTTGTCCAACAATCCAGCAAACCCACTGCAATGCTCAGTTTGCCAAATGTTTCCCTTCTCTTGTCCTCAACCTTCCACCACTTTTTTTTTAAACCTGCTTTAGCTTGGGCAGAGTTGCCCTGGCACTTACACACTCTGCTTATAACACCACAATTCCCCCACTCTCCAGCTTCTGGCTGGGAATGACGGTTACCTTATTTTTGCTTTTAAAATGTCCCATGTTTCCGTATGGAAAAAGGCTGGGAGGGGTGTTTGAGAACTGTTAAACCCATGAATATATTTTCCAAAGGCAGCCAGGTCGCTGTGGGGTTGGTAAGAAGGGAAATCCAGATGTTTTAAGAACAAAATAAGATATTTCACAACTAAAAAGGTCATTATTAGTGGTAGTCCCCATAGACCTGCTGTCTCCTCTGGGTATCAGAAGAACATAGCAAAACCAAGGAGCAAAAGTTGGAGTTTACAGAAGAAATTGTTCCCTGTGAGGGTGGGGAGGCCCTGGCACAGGTTGCCCAGAGAATCTATGGATGCCCCATCCCTGGTGGTCTCCAAGGCCAGGTTGGATGGGGCTTGGAGCAACCTGGGATAGTGGGAGGTGCCCCTGCCCCTGCCAGGGAGTGGGACTGGGTGATCTCTAAGTTCTCTTCCAACCCAAACCATTCTATGACTATGAACTTCCATTCCTGCAGAATCCAGGCACGATCCCACGGCTTTTCAAGCTGTAGGCTCTTAGCAGATACACAGGACCTCTGCAGGAGGAATTGAAATTCCCCCTGTGTGTGGGAGCTGTAGCCCAGGACCAAGGCCAAACACAAATTCTTTGGGATTAGGTTCTCCGACTTTTACAAGGAAGCCAAACTTTGTACGGAATCCAAAGCCTTGAAAGCCACGTGGACCAAACCTCCCCAAAGTCAGGAGCTTTCAGAACCGTTTTGCTGGCAGCTAAACCCTGCCTCAAACAACACGCAGCTCCTAAGCCCCTTTGTGCATCTGAACCTTTTTTTCCGTGCCCAGGCTCAGGCGGGGAGTCCTTGGTGGGGCAGGAGAGGCAGCCAGGTCTGTCAGGCTCCGGGATGGCTCTGTGGTGGATGGACACCTCGCCTCTGGCTGTGCTGCCTGTGAGTGGCATGAAATGAATCTTCAAAGGGCTCTGTGGATGCCCTGGCCTCTCTCATCTCGGTGGTGGCAGCCCCTGGGTGTTTGCTCGCAGACAATGGCACCACAGGGTGGTTGGCACACGCAGATATTCTGTGCCACGCTTGGCTTTTCCTGATTTTTTTTTTTTCTTCCCCTTCTTATTTTCTCCCCACTCTTTTCCTTCTAATTTAGAGCTCTAGATTAAATTCGACTTAATTAGAAGGATTATACATCTTATAAATTTAATATTTAACATGCAAGCATAGGCTTTTATTAAAGGTGTCCTAGGAGGAATGGTAATGAGTTATTGCACAATAAATAGTTGGGCGGAAATGAGTGTGATAAAGGACTGGAACTTCTGGAGAAAGGGAGGGGGAAAGGGGATGCGGATGCTTGGGAAGCATCGCTGGTGACTGCTCAGAGTGCTGCTGTCACCTCTCTGCTGCTCACACGGCCACCCTTCCAAATGCAAGAGGAATTTTCCTTCGGCATCGGCAGGAGGAAAGATTTGAGAAGCCGGGGAGGGAAGGACGTGGGGAAGGTCGGGGGGTTGGGGGATGGAGGGATGGATTCTGGTGCATTCCATGCGACGTGGGGCAGGATTGGGCCTTTGAACGGAGAGCTCGGGTGGGATTCACCTCTTGGAGTGTCTCCAGTGTGGGTGGGTCGTGAGCTGGCACCTGTGGGCAGCAGGGATCTCATTGACACCGTCATCAGGGCCGGGGATTGAGTCACGGGGCCGTGAGGAGGTGTTTGTTTTAGGATGACATGAGTTGCACTGAATTCTGCACAGGAGACTTCTCCAGGGACTCTGAGGGATCAAAGCCTTTGTTTGTGCTGGTAAATTAAATGGGCCAGAGATTTGTCCTCTTCAGCCTTGAGGGCAAATGAACCAGTCTGACTCACACTTGGCATTTTCTTTGACAATGAAATAGAGTGCACACTGTGGCTGGTGCTTGGTACCACACCCAGTCCCAGTTTAGTTCCCAGGACAGAGAAACCACTGCCCAAACACTGATGTCCACACTGAAGGCACTCAGGTGAATCTTTTCCCCCTCTGACAAGTGATTTTCACCACAAGGATTGTCCAGCCCTGGCACAGCTGCCCAGGGCAGTGGCGGAGTCACCATCCCTGGAGGGATTTAAAAGATGTGTAGATGTGGCACTTGGGGACACAGTTTAGTGGTGGCCTTGGCAGTGCTGGGTTAATGGTTGGACTCGATGATCTTAGAGGGGTTTTCCAACCTCAATGATTCCATGAGTGGAATTAATTCCATGAGCAAAGTGAAAGCATGCCTGGGAAAACAGGGCTGGGAAGGTGCCGTGGTCCATCAGTGAAACACCTCAAGGAGTATCTGGTATCAGGGTGGGGAAAGAAGACACCAGCAAGTAACTGGGGTCTCAGCACGAGGGTGTGTGGAGCACTGGGGAAAGACTGGATGTACAGCAGGTGTGGGATGGGGGAAAGGATTCTGGGTTATGTCCAGGCAACCTGGTACAAAACTGGGCCCGTCGTGTTCTGTGGGGGTAACTGAGGTGGGAGAAGTCTTGGCTGGTGGGTTTGTAACTGAGAGAACCTCTGGGGCCAACGCTGCTGTGGTCTGAAAAGGCCAGGGAGAGGGGAAGGCACCTCTTCCTGGGAGTGAATCCAAGGCAAGGCTTTGGGGAGTTGGAGCATCTCACTGGGGTGTTCCCGCCGCACTTCACATCTCTGTTTTCAGGGGCCATCCTCTTATCACGCCAAAGCCTTTCCCCCACACCCATCCAGGACTTTCTCAGCAGGATTAAATCTTCTCCAGCTCTGTCTGTGCAGTTCTCTATGGGAAACTGCTCTCTGGAGGGTGCACCTGAATTCAGGTCTCCTTGCCCACCTTCCGGATTCATCTCCATGTGTTTGTCTTTGGCTCCAAGGGATGAACAGGATGTAGATAAATCTGCCACCCGTCTGACAGACCAACCAGGCTCCAGGGCTTGTGCAAATAAACACCTTTTCATTTCCATCCGGGGTGGGAAGGCTGCCCTTGACAAGAAGGGAGTTAAGGAGCCGTGTAAATACACAATTTTAGGCGCTTTGGATTTACGCGATGGAGCTGGCAAAGAGTTGGAACCAACTCTGGTCGCTCTGGTCAGCAAACAGGGCCGGTTGTTATCTCCACAGATGGCCCCCCTGGCCCCCCACGCCTGATATTTGTAATTACAAGCGGGGATTATGCGGGAAGGAGACGGAATCAAGCATGAAAAGCCAGCAGGCAGCAGGGGAGCTTAGGCACCGGCTGGCTCCTCCTGATGGAGGCAGAGATAGCACCAAGCCCCGTGAGCAGGCCTGGGGTGCATATGTCAAACCTTTAGGGATCCTGATAGAGGGATTAAAGCCGGGAGGAGGGAAGGGGGAAACATCTGATTAACATTTTTCATGCATGCCCAGGGCTACCATGGTGTGCTAAGGAGTTCTGGTGTGGTAGCAAAGCATTCTTAGTGCCCTCTGCCCTGAACAGCCTCACAGGGAAGCTGGACACGGACAGGGTTTAACTCCCACCTTTTAAGTACAGCTTTGGAGCCTTTGGAGCACGGGAGGGGTGCTCTGGCTGGGGCAGGGGTGCTGCAGGGAGGTGGAGGAGGGAAAGGTCCCGTTTCCATTGTTGCCTCCCCTGTATCATGATGATAAAATAATTAGAGCTCTGTCACCTAGGGCTGGATATTTGGTGGCAGGGGATGTCTATGCAGTGGCCTGTTATCCAATAATTCCAGGAGTCTTGCCATTTCCCTGGAAAATGACCCGTGTTGCAGTGCCTGGGGGTGCTGGGCACTGAGCACATGGAGCTGCTGGGGAGGCAGGAGGAGGGAGAACAGGGATATTGGGGTGGGAAAGGTACAGGGACCCTGTGAAGACACAACCTACGACCTCTCCATGTCCTCGGGAAGGTGGGATGGTGGAGTCAGCAGAGAATCCTCCCAGGGACCAACACCAGCTTCCAGCTTTAGGAAAAGCTTTGTGTCCTTCTTTCCCTGAAGGAAGTGCAGTGGGGATGTCAATCCTTACTCACACCCTGAGGGTAAAACAAGCACAAATCCCTGGGGAAGCTGTGAGGCGTTCCTTCCAACAGCCAGGAGTGGTTAACCACCTCAGGATTGGCAGGGCTGTAGGAAAAGGGACATCCAGATCTTTCCACAGGGTATCTCCCATGGCTGGTGAGGTCATTGTGGTCACCTAAAAGAACGGGACCCTGTGAGATCAGACACTGCACAAACCCAAAGCAGGAAGACGCTCCCTTGTCTTCAGGGAAGGAGACATTCCCTTAGGGTGGGACACCTGGGGAGCTGCAGCCTTGGCAGGGGATGAGAACAGCCCATTGTGGAGAGCTGCAGCAGGTAATGCCCCTTTTTGGGCCCCAGCACACCTCACAGGGACACCCTGCCCTACAGACAGCAGCAAATGCCCTTTTTCCTTCCTTCTCTCTATTCCCCGTGTCGAGGATTAGGAATTCCTGCTTGACTAGGAATCGGAATAGACAGAAAATACGGGTGACCACTTTTTGCTACCCATTTTTATCAGAAGGAGAGGGAAAATCCGTGGTAAAAGCAAAGGCAGGAGAGAGATGGAAGACACTGTGTGGGTCCAAAGTGCGTTTGCAGTTTCCTGCACCGTCTCCTTTCCCCAAAGCATCCAAACGAGAAAACTGGAGCTGATGATTCAATAACGCGGGGCCGGGAGACAATGGGGGGAAGGAAAACAACAACAAAGCGAAGAGGGTTTTAATAACCGTTTATTGAGGCTGTAATTAAATTTTGGTGTCTGTTTGGAAAACAAGAATCTCATTTCGCGCGTGCCCCCCTCTCCCCGCCGCATCTGCACCCGCGTGTTCTCGTGGGCAATCGCCGAGCACGCTGTGAGCTGATTAGCAAATACAGGTGCAGCAGGCAAGGGAAAAGCCAGGAGGAGAGGAGAGCATCAGGAGATTTTTCCAAGTCTGGCACCAGCCCTGTTGCAGGTAGAACTGGAAACAAGTTGTGGAGCCAGGGTGGTACTCGAGGGAGAGGAGGGAAGGTGTGGACAGAAGGGACCGTGGGGCTGACCCCTGGGCTCAGGGGTTGCCAGGCAGTTTGATTTGCCTTGGAAAAGGGATTCAGTCCCTGCAGAAAGGCAAAATGATGCTGAGAGTTGTGGCTCCAAGGCTGTTACAGTCCATTTATTTTGCATGTGGGCTAAAGAAACTTTTGATGTGGCTAAAGAAACTTTGAGAGTTGTCTGTGAGTGAAATGAAACATAACAGGGCCCATGCTCTGAGGCTGAGGGCACGTGGTACAGTTATTTACGTCCATAAATCCATAAATCTCCTTCTCCTCTGTTCCCATGGCCTGGTGGGCTCAGGCAGTATCCATGTCACCTCCTCAACCCTCCCAGGGTGCTGCTGTCAGGTTGAAGGTGGCATTGGCCAAAGCTGTGCCGGGGGCTGTGCCAGCAGCTCTTTCTCTGGCCCTGCATGGTGTTTTTAGAGGTTTAACCTCAGAGGTGGGTGCTTTTGCAGGGGGATGAGGAGCACAGCAGAAGCACAACCTCCTGCCCGCATGGAGAGCCACGGCAACCCTGGGCTAACACAGCTGTGGCCAGAAAATGGGAGAGAGGAACATGTGGGTGCTCTCCACCTCGCTGTCCCTCCTGGAGAGAATATGGCACTTCCCTTGGAGCTGCTGTTTTCCAGCAGCTGTCTTCCCTCCCCATGCTCCCCCAGCCTGATGAAACTCAAGGAATGACCAAGGAAAACTCTACCCCAGCCGGACCAGGCTTTCTGTGGGACTAAACCAGCATTTCCCCCATCACAACCTGCCTGCAGGGCTCATTGCCTGCTCATCAGAAGGCACAGCAGCAACACTGCCGTGGTCACTGCCTCAGAGCCCATCACCTCCTGCGTTAGTTCTGATTGCCGGGAGCTGGGCGGAGGAGCCGCTCCTGGTCCCTGCCAGAGCGTTCCCCGGGCAGAAGGGCTGCGTTCCACCCTCATTGGTATTCCGGGAGCACCACTCACTTAGCAGTATCTCCTGCCATCAATAAACCAATGCAAACAGAGATAAGCCAGATAAAGCGAAAGTAGGTCACTCCTGCAGCACAATGACACCCAGCTCGGTTATTCCTTGCCCAGCCTCAGGGTTAACTCTCTCTCCCACCGCGGCGTTTCTCTCCTCCTCCTTTTTTTGCTCAGAGTTGCCAGGGAGCTGGGGCAGGGTGGTCATGGAGGTGTAAAACCCTCCCCACAGCCCCACAACACCCCGGGCTGAGGGCACGTGGGGGTTGTTCCACGTGGTGGAGGAGCTGATGGAGGGGTTGGTGTCACTCAGAGATTCTCTGAAGTCTGTGTTGCTTTTTTATCAGTTGAAGCACTGGAAAGGTGTTTCCTGGGGATGGTTGGGGGAATCTGGCTTTGGTACTCTCAAGAGCTGCTCTCCTCTGCGGCCTCCTTGCCCATGGGGTTGGAATTAGGTGATCTTTAAGGTCCCTTCCAACCCAAACCATTCCATGGTTCTGTGAAGGACACATACTCTGGATATGCAGGTCCTGTATTCCCTGCTGTGTCTCTGCAAAGAACTTCACAAATTCTTCCCTTGGTATCAGCTCATCTTTAATCCTCAATGTTCATTTAACTGCTCATATTGAGATAAGATTTCACTCCCAGCTGCCTCTCATATCATTGGCTTCTTCCCTGAGAACTCTAAGAGCTGGTTGGTGTCCCATAAAATGTCACTCTTGCACCATGAGGTGACAATGGCTTTCTCCTGATGTCACCTAAGGCCCAGTCTGGGCTGGTAGCATGTGGGTGAGAAGCTTTGTGACCGAGGTGCCATCACCTGAGCCATCCAGACACCTTGGTTAGCTGTGATTTTATTATCACAATATATCAGTGCTGTTTATTGGCTGTTACACAGATTGCAAGTGCTGTTATGAAAGCAGAAGAACCTCTGGAGATACTTCTAAGACCTTTTAGCCCTGCAAAGAAACATAAGGATTATGTCAGTCTTGGATGATGTCCAGGAAACAAGACAAGCAGGGATGATGGAGTGCTCCTTTTTGGAGATTTCTGTAAGTGCTCTCTTCGTTAGCATAAATGCTTATGGGAAATACATTTTAAAATTTCTCTTCTAAGTGTTCACTCCTACAAAAAGGGGTCCTAAAAGTGACCCTCATCCATCCAAGAAAACAGAAATGACACCATAGTGTTGGGATTATCAACTTGAATGACAAATAATCCCTTCTCAGCGCTCCCTCTACAGCAGGAAAGAAATTAATTGCAAAATAAGAACTATAAAATAAATAAATCTCAGAAAACAACAGCCAAGTTTACAGGTATTAACCAAAACATCTGCCTTGTTCTCTGAACCTTGCTGAAGATTCTAATTTCCCCCCAAAAGCCTTTGTCCTGCCTCTCCCAAGCATCTGCCCCTCTGGTGCTTGAGGAAGGAGGGGCAGGGAAGGACAGAGAACCTACTGAGGAGGTGGCTGGAGGTTCTTACCAAGGCTCTGAAACATTTGGGTGTGTCTGAGGTGCTCCTTCTGCTCAGGTACCCTTGGTTGGTGACCCTTTCAGCGCCATCTGTATGGTGATACCCACGGTCTGTGTTTCAAAGGCAGAGCAGGAGCAGGAACGCTCTGGTTCTTGTCCCAGGGGGGTAGCATGGGATCTTCCCCATTTTCAAGCAGATATGGGGACTGGCACTTCCCACGGGTGAGTGCCTGCAGGACAGGGTGGATCCCGGTATGGATGAACTTTCTATTCCGCCCTATTTTCCCTGAGAGGAGCCATCCTCATTTCTGTGTCAGCTGGATTTCTTCTAGAAATGCTCGTCTTCCCATTGAATTTGGCTCTCCCAGCAGCCTCCACCCAGGTGGGCTCCTGGGCCAGCAGAAATGCTATGGGAGCCTTGTCTGTAGCCAAAGGCACGGGAGAGAGAGGATGTGTCTGGCTCCACATCCCGTTCCCTCTGCTTCCTTGGCTTCATGGCTGCGGAGCCACCTGCGTGGGAGTTACTCAGATGGGAATTACTCAGATGGGAATTACTCAGATGGCCTTTCTGAAGTCTCTCTTGGAGCACCAGGCTCATTTACCAGCAGAGGTCAAGTGGTTCACATAGGGAGCTGAGACAAAAAAAAAAAATCCTTGGAGTTGCGCGCCAAATTCCATCCATCCACTCAAATCCTCGCCTCTTGTCCTTGATCCAGCCTTCTCCCACCCTGCTTGCTGTTATCAGGCGCCCCAGGAGGCAGCAAGGAACTGCTGCCACACCCTGCCACCCATCCCGGATTTGGTGCTGGATCATCCCTGCATCTGCTCCATCTGCTCCTGTTCCCCCCAAGCCCGTTTGGGAATCCGGCTGTGCCGACAGCACGCGGCGGGGCACGTGCCCGGTCTGGCAATGAAGCCTCCTCCGGAAGCTCTCCCGTATTCCCTCCATGCTAATATGACCCTAATGACCTCATTAGTTTTAATTTGTTTGGCCACCAGATTTAGATGAGTATTCCAGCGATAACTCAAGACCTGGGGAGTGCAAACAGTCACTCATTAATGCCGTTGGAATTCCTGCCCGGGGTGGCTGTGGAGGAGGAGGGCGGTGCTGGAAGGTGGATTTCCATGTACCTGGATGCTGCTGGACACAGCCACGGATCCACAGCTTCTGCAGAGGCTCAGAGCTGGCAAACAGCATCTGCAGCCCGATCTGGAGGCAGCTCAAAGAACCCTCCCAGCAATCCCTGAGGAAAGGGCAGCACTTCAACTGGCAGGAAAAGCACAGAAACGTAGGGATCCATCCAAGGGGTGATATTGGATATTGGAGAAATAGGATAGAGGGGAAATGACTCCCTGCCCAGTTTCACTGGGCTTCAGGCAAATCACTTTAATGGGTTCTGAGGGGAGCTGCCTGCAGAGGCTGGGGTCAGACAGCATCCTGCATGTCAGCACAGCAGAGGGAATTTGCACCTCCAAGTGCAAATGTGGGTGTGGATGAAGGCGTCTCGAGAGGATGCAATGGTGGCCAGGGCAGATTTTCAGCTTGAAAAGATATTCCCAGTGGAAAAATAGCCTCAAAGTCTTCCTTCTTTGCATACCTTTGCTCTGTCACAGTCCCCAGGGTGTCTTGCTTGTAGTCCTCTGAAAATAAAGCAGAGAGCACATGCACTGCAGGCCTTTTCTGGGTGAAGAAAGTCTCTCAGAAATACTGTTGGTCTGTCCAGGATTGTGTTCTTGTGATAAAGTAAATATCCTTCCCTTCTTCGTGCTCTCTGTAACTTCCTCAGGAGTGGATTAAATCACTGCAGCCCTTGGATTGACAGTGTGGTCCCTCCTGCTCAGTACAGAGTACTCTGGTTCAGACCTTGCCTGTGGCCACAATATTTACTGGCTCTCTTCCAATCTGAACCCTCATCCTCCTTTTCTTCCATATTTTCCCTGCACTTTCACATTCATCTCCCCCTTTCTGGCTGAAACAAGAGATGCCAAACAAAATCGGGGACTAGCATAGCTGCAAGTTGTCTGATTTAGCTTGGATTTTATTGCTCCTGAGAAAGACCCAGACAGTCACCAGCACTGGTTTGTTTTTATTGAGGGCTGTATTGAAACTTCAGCTGGGACAGAAGGACTCGAGCCCTTCTTCATCTCCTGCTGTGTAAATAATTTTTTTTTCTCCAAATGGATTAGTGACTCCTCTAAGAACAGCGATGCCTGAAAAGAAAAGCATATGGGAGACTTCTCACCTCATATTATCTGTTCTCAAAACACTGAGATTGCTGTGAGCCTTTAACTGTATCACAAAACATCATCTCACCCTCAGCCCCGCTCCGGTGCTCCTGGCTCACTGATTTCATCTGGTGTTAAACACTGCTTTGCTTTGCAGGGGGAGAACAAACCCCTGCGAGGCACTGCAGGGAAATTCCTCTCCTCTCCAGGAAGCAACAGCCTGGAGTGCCAGGAGAGAGGTGGTTCACTTCTCCCTGCGTGTCTCCTGCACTGCCTTGGTCGGGGCTGGGTGCAAGAGCAATAAAAGGTGTGTTTTACACAGCTCGTGCTCGCCTGACCAGGGCAGCTCTGAGCAGAAACAAGAATGGGTTCAGTGCCACTGGTGAGAGATTTGTTCCTACATTGCTCAGGGAGATAGGGAAAAGAGGCTTTGATCCTGTTCTCCAGTGACAGGATAAGGATCTCATCTTTGTGACAGAGATGGGAACGGCTGGGAGTTCTTGGCTGTCAAACCCACCAAGAACAGACTCAGCTGGGCTCAGACTCTCCCTGTGGTTTTAAATTGAGTGTGGCTGAGATGGGGTTCTTCAGCTTGGAGAAGGGTCTGGGGAGACCTTTGAGCCTCTTCCAGTGCCCAAAGGGGCTCCAGGAGAGCTGGACAGGAACTTTGGACGAGGGTCTGGAGGGACAGAACAAGGGGGAGTGGCTTCCTACTGCCAGAGGGCAGGGTTAGATTAGATATTAGGAAGAATTTTTTGGCTGTGAGGGTGGAGAGGCCCTGGCAGAGGTTGCCCAGAGAAGCTGTGGCTGCCCCTTCCCTGGGAGCATCCAAGTTGGATGGGTTTTGGAGTAACCTGGGATAGTGAAAGGTGTCCCTGCGCATGGCAGGGGGGTTGGAGCAAGACGATCTTCAAGGTCCCTTCAAACCCAAACCATTCTCTGATTCTGTAATAGTCATTAATCAATGGCATAATGAAACCTGGAACTGCCCCCAGAGCCAAATCCCACGATTCTGCTTCCAGCACAGATCCTGCAGTCGTTAAATTAACTTGTATCAAACCAGGGATGCTAACAGCAAGCCATACATCAAGAAATATCTTCTCTATTAATTAAGCAGAGGTCAAGGCCCTTTTGCAAGCTCAGGCCCAGCACTGTTAAGGACTTACAAGCACTTAGACACAAATGGTGCCTGAGCTCTTGAAACACACCAAGCAATGAGTGCACATGAACATTTGTTTGGGTCCAAGCCCCTTGTCTTGTGCCCTGGGTGTATTTATTAGGTGTGGGCACAGTGGGCAGGTCTCAGTCCAGTTCATGGGCACATGTTGGCTGCATGTCTTCCCCTGCGTGCCTGGAGGTCCCAGTGGTGTGCTGTGGTGTCCAGTTCTCTGCTCCATCCACACTGGGATCCTGACTGGAGCACCTGGCACTTTGCTTCCAACATCTGAGCCCCTTTCACACCCAGAGCTGCTTCCAAAGGTTGTCTGTGTAGGTGTTTATGGCCTGTGATGCTGCATGGCTGGGACACTGAATGGTCTAAAGAGATGTTCCCCAGCTCTGGGACTCCGGATTTCCTCCTTTTTCCCAGGGTGAGCCCTGACTTTGACAAGGCTGAGAGCCAGCGCTGTCAGGAGAAGCAGACAGAGCACAAGAACACTCAGCATTTCACAGTTTGAACATATCCCTAAGTTACTTATGCTCTCTGATATCCCTTCTGCACTGTTTGAGCAGGATCCTCACCATCTGGGCAGTATAAAAATACCCCCAAATCCACCCACGTCCAGAACCCGAGCGTGGCTGCCAAGTCTGGTACCTTCACACACCTTCTGCCACCTC
Source organism: Ptilonorhynchus violaceus (assembly GCA_013397565.1). NCBI lineage: Eukaryota > Metazoa > Chordata > Aves > Passeriformes > Ptilonorhynchidae > Ptilonorhynchus > Ptilonorhynchus violaceus. The sequence goes on along the minus strand of VZRJ01011160.1, from coordinate 1,113,672 downwards.
CTCTGAAGGGCACAAACCTCTTTTCAGGAGACAACAGCAGCCCTCGCTCTCATTAGGTCACACTGCTCGTTATTAGCTGTCATCACACAGCAGGGGCCAAAGCACAGCTCAGAAAAGGCATGACTGACAAAATTGCTGCAGGGTCCATTAGAGCCGATGATCCTGGGGAGACGAGCTCCCGAAAAGACGCCGGGGTTGGATCCATGCGGGCTCGTTGTCTGGATTCCTGCTTTAGTGGCAGCAAAGCAGGGGCTTGCAGGGCGTGATTAATCTCACTCTGAAGCAGACATCCCAAATAGGTCGGATGAGTCACGTCCTGGCAGGGCTCATTTCTCTCTGCAGGCTCCAAAGGTGTGTGAAGGTGAGCGGCTCAGCCGCGGACGGTCAACGTGGCGCGCGTCAAACGCCAGGTGAGATAAATCCCACCCCGCGGGACAGATCAAAGCAGTGGACTTTGCACGCTGCAAGAAAGAGGTTAAAGTTTGTCTGTCTGGCCAGCTGAAGCCGCTGAAAAAGGTTGTTGAGAGAGGTGGGTTGAAAGAACTGTGGGATAAGGCTGAAGAACTAAACCTTCCTGTGTTGGACAAAACCTTCTTCGTGTTGTCTGGCAATTATTGTCCCAGGAATCGTATTTTCAGCAAAGATGGAGGGAGGACTGAGGAAGAGGGTGAAGCAGAGCCAGGCGTGCTGGAGGCTGTGCAGAGGCTCCAAAGAGGTCGAACACTTCCCATCTCCTCCATGACCATCGACAGCATCCAAGGGTAGGGACCAAAGAGCAGGTGGCCCTTTGGGAAGACACAGAGAGACGAGGGGCAATAGCCTGGTGAGGTGAGGGGTGAACAGGAAGAAACTACTCAGAGTTTGCAAATCCAGCCTCTTTCTCCATGCTCAGTGCTTCTGTTGTTCTCCAGCACCAGCCTATGTGTGATATGGGGCTACACCAGGGTGCAAGAGAGGAGGAACAATGACCTGGTGTTCTTGTCCTGTTCAATGAGCAGACTCACCATTCCTACAAGGGGTGCAAACTCAGGCCTTGAGGTCTGGGACAGCAAAAAGTGCTGTCAAAAAGTACAGCAAGAGCACAGGATCGAGTGCATTTGGCAGCTTGGATCCATCTCCTTTTCACTGATTAGCTCAAGGAAGGACCTTACAATGCCCTCACTCTCCCTGTGCTCTGGAAATTCTTCTCTGTAGACGAAGCCTTCCTGTGTGCTGGAGGATTGACTTGAGTGCAGCCAAACGAGTTCACAGTTCAGCTCCAGGTCTCCTGAGGAGCTCCAGCTCTGGAATGCTCTGCTCCCCACAGCAGGACCGTGGCTCAGCTGTGCTTGGCACGCAGGAGGGAGGGGACACATTTTGGGACAGGTTTGTTCCCACTGTGAGCCATGGCTGCTGCCAGGAAATCAGTTCCAGCGGCTTATTCGACCATATGGGAGCCTTCTGGGGTGTCTCTGTGGGGCATCCTTGGACTCTTGGCTTTGTGGGATTGCAATTCGCTCACTCCTGTGGCCCGCAGTGATAGATGGCAGGAAGGGGCTTAAGGGAGACCCTTGTTTATATTTGAGACTGGAGATCTTGTAGGATTAAAACCTAAGAGGTGCACCACCAAAACCAGAGATTTAACACACTTTTAAAAAAAAAAAACAAACCCATATAATTTTAAAAAATTATTAAAAAAATATAAACTATATAATTTATTTTGTAAAAAAACCCCATTTTAATCCAAATTTCTTCCAGCTCCCATTAGATCTTAGCATCTGATTCTCTCAGTATGGGAGAGACCTTTCTTGTTTACCTGTGGGGTTGTTGAGTGGGATGGCACCAGCCCAGGAGTACCCCTGTTTCCCTCAGTGCTTGGCAGAGGAACAAGTCACAATACCCTCTCTGTTTAACACCTGAGCACCCTCCCCTACAAAGCCCAGCCCTGCTGTTGCCTGGGCACACATCCCTTTTGGAAGAGACCTATTGGCTCCTCAGGAGCCTTTTTCTCCCGGGAGCAGGCCCATCCCTCTGAGCTGAATTGTTGGTTGGTTTAAGCTGCCTGTTTGCTAAGTCTGGATTCATCGTGCTTGGGCTGTAATTGCAGCTCACGCCGAGCAATCCCTGTGTCAGCTGTCACAAAAACAAACTGCTGGATGGATGGACAGCGATCCAGAGCTCCAGGGATGGACATTTGCTCCAAGGGAGATGTCATTCCATACCTGACAAGACCTAGGTAGTCCCAGGGGCTGCTGGTCCTGACGTGTGAGTACGCCCAGGACTTCCCTCAGGCCTTCCCTGACGACTGAGCCAAGTCACAATTTTGCCTGACAAGCTCATCACGAATCCTGCTCTGCTCCTTTTCCACCCCATCCCAACCCTGTCTTGCTGCTCCTTCTCACAGGTTCACTCTACGACCACAGATCAAGGTGAACACACATTTTAAGAGCTACAAATGTGTGCCAAGAAGCAGATTCTTGCTGGTCCCAGGCTGACATGACCAGTTTGAGGTATGAGGACAATGTCCTTGTCCTTGTCATGCAGACAGGTTCAGGGCCAGACAAGTCAGGATTGTGGTGGTGGAATTGCAGCACTGCCTGGATCCTTCTGAGAGGAAATAAAGTCACCAATAGTCTGACTGAAACAGGAGGTGGTGGGTGTTGCTTGCATGGCAGAGCAGCACCATGGAGCTGAACCTCCCTGTCTTACCCTTCGTCATGTGAGGAATGCTGGGAATAACTCTTCCTCTGGGGGAGGCGGTCATGGAAAAAGAGAAAACTGAGGATTTGGGAACATTCAAGTAATTTTAGGAACTCGGCACTGTAGCTGAGACCTTGACTGGAGAGGCTGAAAGCTGAAATACACAGAAAATTAACTGTTGATGGAAGTGCTATGTACACACTGGAAAGGAAAACTTGCTGCACGGCCGAGGATGTTCCCATCCAACGGGATGCAGAGTTCCCTCACCCCAAATGCCTCTAAAGGAGACATGGGGTAAGTTTGATGGTGATGAGCTCCAGACCCCAGCATCAGGACCAATCCTGATGCCCAAAGTATCTCCAAAGAGGCTGCTCAGCATCCCTCTGCCACCCCACTCTGCATTGGGTGGAATGGAAATGCAGAAGCTCCATGGGGGACAGCTTTGCAAGGTATAGGATGCCATAGTGTGGAAGATGACATTTGTTTCCACTTTGTAGGAGAAGTTCAGCCTTATCACTATTTTTAGTGCTAAAGACTTAATTCAGATGTAATCACCACTCAGGGGAGCTGATGATTTAGAGCTGTTACCTCAGGTGACATCTCCCCCTTTGGAACCAGAAGCGTGATACCCCACCAAAATCCACCTTCCACAAAGCTGACCTTCTCCCCAAAGGATACTGAAGGCTGGGAATGTTTGTGAGAGTGCCTTGCTCGAGGGCTGTCACTCAGGTTTTGGAGCTGAGCAGACGCTGCCCTCCCTCTGCGGCTGGGAAGTCGGGACGGTGTGAAAAAAGTGACTTTACTGAAGTTTCAGAGTGGAGTCAGGAATAGAAGCAGCGTCCCTTGGCCCTTTTTTGGGATGAATCATCCTTGCAAATCCGCTTGCCTTGGCTGATCTGGTAAATATAGGGTGTGAGAAAGGGTGATTAAGTGACTTATCTGAAGTCACATGTGGCATTTATGGGATTTGGACACAATCCTAAACTGGCTCCACTGCTTTAGCTCCGATGCTTTCCCTGCTGTAGCTGTGACCCTGAAAGCATGCAAACACCATCGTGTATTAGAGCAGAAAGAATAAATTCACAGCCAGCCTGGAAAATCAGCTCCCTAAGGAAATACAAGATTAATCCCATATGGGACAAGATGCAATCTAAAGCAGCCTGTTAATTAATTATTATTATTATCTTAACTAACCCAAGAATGGAGTCAGGGACACAAGAAAGGTTACAGATTTTGACAGATGCAGATTGATTTCTTAGAGCATCCACACCAGGCAGAGCAGCTAATCCCTTTCACAAAGGTGCAAATTGTTAATCTGATTTGCATGCTTGGCTGGCTGCTTTTGTCCCACTGATGGGCAACAAAAAGCAGGAGCTGGAAGAGCTGGAATCATTCAGCAGGGATATGCTGGTTGGACTTGATGATCCTAGAGGTTTTTTCCAAGCTGAGTGATTCCATGATTCTGTGATTAGGAGATTGGGAAGTCACTAGAGTTTGATGAATAAATGAGAAGTTGTGACTCGGCTGCCACCTGAAATTAATTTTTGATTGACTTTGGAAGGCATCTCTCTGGGGCTGCTTTCTGTCTGCTGAAACAAAGCAACCCGAAAAAGGGGGAAGGAGGTAGGTGGGACTGGGGAGAGAAGGAGTGAAATTAAACCAAGAACAGCTCTTAATTAAGGCCTGGGAGCACATCTGAAGATGCTGACAGGTGGTAGCTGGCTTTAGTACCTTGCAAGTGAACTCATTAAACACCAGCCTCTCTCTGCATTTTTAATATCTCTGAAGAAGGTGGTTGAGTCTCTTCTCCAGGGAAAACAAAGCTGTTTAGCATTATTTTATATTTAAAGCAGTGCTAAAATTGGGAATGGAGCCCCGGTCCTATTAAGCCAAAAGACCCAATTTAATCTGATAAACAATGACTTATAATGAACTAAACTTTTTTTTCCTCTTAGTGTTCTGCTTATTGCTGATGAAAGTTGGTCTCTTATTTTCACTTTTGGTCTTAGGCAGGTTATTGTACAGTCAGACTATGCACAGCATCAACCAGATCTCCACCCCAAGAGCTCAAACAGGCAGCTCACAGAGAGACAACTTCAGAGAGACACTAAATGTGGGTGTCTCCATCTGTGAGCCGAGTCACAGCCCTTGATATCAGAACTGGAGCTGTTTACAAATGAGCTTTTCCCTTCAGGCTCCTTCAATGACGAGTCAAATGTGACTTGCTACCTTATGGAATAAAATCCCATTGGTTTCATCGTGTAACTTCAGGGCAAACTCCCCCTGACCGAGCTGCCAGTGGAGGACTTGCACGGCAGCTGGATTTGGGAGCAAGAAGCGACATAACAAAGTGTGGCTGAGCAAAGGTGGGCAGATCCTTGGAAGTCAAAGCTCCAGGAAGTGGAGACACCTTGATGTCTGTTTCTCAGACCAGGGGGGACTTTGCAGACATCATGAAGTGACCACCCAGCCCTTGGGATTTCCACCTGCCCCAGCTGTGGCAGCACAGAATGGTGCAAACAACGGATTTGCCCAGTGCTGGAGGTGAATTGCAAAGCTGAGAGTTGAACCAAGTTCAATTCCCAAGCCACAAACTTCCCTTCCTTTCCCGGGAAGATGCAAAGGTGATGTCTTGGTGTGATACAGCCATTAATCCCACCCGGCTCCCGGCTACCACAGCGACTTTGATGGCTGCAGTTGGTGACACTCAGTTACCCACAAGTGCCATCAGCTCTGTAACACAATTTGCAAGAAGTCACCATTAATTAATGCTAAGTTATGAAGCACTTGTAGGGAAAGTGACACACCAAATCGACATCAGCGCCAGAGGAGTTCATTACGGTTAATGTTACGACAATAAAAGACAGAGGAATTAATGATGAATTTCGATGTTAAGTATCACTTTTCCCGTGCTTTAGTGCGTTGTCTCAGGAGGGAGGGGGCCCTTGGAGAGGAGCAGGAAAGGGGCAGCATAATTTAGCTTGAAAAAAAAATTCTCCAGCTTGTCTGTGTACAGTGTCTGAGCTGTGCTCTGCACAACCCCACACCCTACTGATCCTCAGCCCTGTAAACACACCCTAAAGTGGTCCCTCACATCCCATACACCTCACAGCTCTCCATGTGGAGCAGGATTAGCATGAACAGACCCACCTCCAACTTACAGCCTCATTTGATGGCTTAACCACTCACCATTTACTCAAATGCTGCCGTGTCCATCCCATCCCACTGCAGATAGACCCATCTTTGTCCCTTCTCTCTTCCCTCTTGCCTTTCCCCCCCAAAGTCTCTGCCAGCTCTTTTGTGCCAAATTCTGGTTTGGTTGTTTGTGAATCCGCCTGAATGAGTGGAAATCCGAGAAAAAAGGGAGTGATTTTAGAGGTTGGTGTTTGTTTTTTTTCAAATCTATTCTCCATTGCATTCATAAGACAGCATGAACTCTAAGAAAAAAGTGTCAGGAAAAAAACATCTCAAGCATTGTACTATAATAAGGCTGATTCTGAATTCATGAAAAGTTTACATCTTCATATTGTTTTAGAATATAAAGGAAACCACCTGAAGAGCTGAGCATTGGCTGACAAACTACTGCAAGGTGTACCCACATAAATAACTGCACTGAAAACCTCTGAAGGTTTCTTATGCCATCAAGAACTCCAGAGGAATTAGTCCCAGGGATTAAAACATCCCAAAATGACAACGCCATATGTTTTAATTTAATGAAAGAGGTGTTGGGGATCTGCCATTTAAAATCCTGCCTAAACCCAGCTTGCTTTGATCACTGCTACCCCAAAATTGCAAACCTGCATGAGATTCTAGTGTAGAAACCCTTCTGCAATGGGCTGTGAAGCCAGGCCAAGGCAATTCCCTCAGTTAATCAATACACAAAGTGCTGCCGAGGTTCTGATCTCACCCAAAGCATCCTCACGCTCCCCTCAGCCCAGAGCCCTGCCAGATCAAACCCGGGAATTCAATGGAAAACACACTCCAGCACCGCAGAGCTGCACTTCTGAGACAAACCAACATTAACGCTGAAGTGTTTGATGGTGGCAGCCCCACCGAGCCACAAACACGCTCCTGTCCTGGGAACAGGCCTTAAAAATAAGAATAAAAGTCCAATATGTGGGGCGCTGGGAAGATCAGATTGGAAACAAGGAGTTGGTTTGCAAGGGATGAGTGCTCGGATGCCTCAGTTCTGCAGGCTGGATCCCAACAGCAGGAAACAGGACCTCTTCCCTCTTCTTTGCCCCAAGGACACACAGCCAGAAGCTTGGAGGTGAAGGATTGTAATGGCCCTCAGGAGGAGAGCCTGAAAGAGAAAAATATTTTCATCTGTGTTGTTCTAAATCCGGTGAGATACGAAGAAACTTCCTTCCTCAAACTACCTGAAAGAGTAGGAAAGTGTTTGTCAAACTGGATTAAAGTTAGAAGCTCAATGACATATCAGGATAGTGATTTACCCATGTGAATTTTCCTCCTTTGACTGTTTTTCCTCCTTTTCCCGGGTGAATTTTCCTTCTTTGACTCTGTTTTTCCTGCTTTTCCTTGATATTTGATATCCACACACCCTTTTTTTTGTTTTTTTTTAAGAGGACAGGGGCATAAACAAATCCCATCTCCTCCTCTCTTTCAATGCCATGTGGCCCTGCCCACCTGTCCCCAGGTGTATCCCTTGGGAGGATGGTCTGAAGCTCTACTTGGTGCCTTTCTACACCAGCGACCTCCTTCTCAGCTCTGCTCTGTCACCCACTGACACCCCAGCTGAAGAAATGCCTAAATATTTTGGTTTGTGCCCACTCTGAGACCTCTTTGCTCCACTTTCCTGCCATCTGGACGTGCTTCACCTCTTTGGGTGCCCTGCACATCCCTGCATCTCTGCACACACCCTGCCCACCCTGCACGCTGCCACGGGGGCACCGAGATGGAGATTACAGCCACTAATTGCACACAAACAAGTGATTAGCGGGACAATTGCAAAGCACACCCCACCCTTGCACTAATTCTTCATTCCCCGCGTGGAGTAATGCCCTTTTGTTTCCCTGGATAAGTCCCTAATGATGTTAGGGGGCATCCAAAGAACACGGTGGCACCAGGGTGAGCTCATTAATGAGATTAGCCGAGTTTTAATTTAGATGAAAAGCAGGCAAGGCAGGGAACAAGGCCTGTTGTTATTTTGCATTACAAAAGATGGGTTTGGGGAGCAGAGAGGCGGAGAGGCAGCTGGATGAGGGCTGGGATGGGCACCTCGTGTAGGGAATGGCAGCAGATGTCCCAGTGAGTCGTTCTGTATTTCTGTCCTAGACTCGCTGACCATCCTACACCTTGAGGATGAGGTGAGACAGCGAAATTTCTACTTTATTTCTTTTGGGCAGAGCTGTGATTTGACTCAGGTTCCCCAAGAATTTACTGGGTGTGGAGCCAGTCTGGGCACCCAGGGCGATAGTTTTGGCCACTCGTGGGTTTGACCTGAGGGAATTCCCAGGGAATGTTTGCGTTCATGGATGGGCAGTGACCACTCTCTGCCTGCAGCCTTTCTTTGCTCCCAAAGCTGCAGTGGTAACCCTGATCCCTGTGGCTTGTTTGAAGTCATCACCAGAAAGTTCCACCACTGTGTAACTTCTGTTTGCCTGTGCCACCACGGCCCCTGAAGGTCTTCTGAGGGTTCCTCTAGGCTGCACTGATGTTTGCCTGCTGAAATGCCATGGAAGAACCCAAATTCCTTCTTCAGCCCTTGGAGTGCTCCTCCTTACCATGAGAAGGGTGAAGGGGGTGTTTGTTGGAGCTGCAGGTCGAGGAAGGTGTGGAGAGGCTCTGAAAACCCCAACCAAAGTGTCTTATCCAGGTACCCACCTGGAGATGATCTCTTAGGTAGATTAGATCACAGGCTGGAGTCACACAAATCCCAAAAGGATGGGAATCCCAAAGAGAGACCCTGCACACGATGTCCTTGGCGTGAGGGAGGATCTAACCCAACTGAGGCTGAGCAAGGGGGTCAGCCCCAGGCTTCTGTGGTGCTGGGAATCTCTGGGCAAACTGAAGAAGGTCATGGAACTCAGGGGTAGCTGAGCATCCCTGTTCTTCACCGTGATGTGATCATGGAATAATTTATAATCCACATTATCCCTTCACTTTGCAGTACTGGGTTTGGACACCAAAGGAAAAGTCTAATCTGTGCCAAACTATTTCTGAGCAGCTCGTGATACTCAGAGCAAAGCAAAAGGAATAAACACTTTGGAGGTGAAGAAGTGGGATATTTTAGAGACCCACTAGAATCAAAACTCTTGGAAAACGCGGTAGAAAGAGAGAGACAAACACATCAAGCGGTACTTTACCCGCACTTTCAAACTGTGGGTGCCACCAGAAAACGCAAGGCAGGAGGTGACTTTATTTCTGTCAATTGCTGGTTGTGAATCACTTGATATTTTTAATGGCTTGCAGTTAGCCCAGGCAGAAGAGCCCAACTACACCGAGAGAGAAATGTGAAGAGCCCTTCACTCTGGGCAAAAATGAAACCTGTGAGGGAAAGATGAAGAGCCATCCCTTTTTCCTGATGTGAGAAGGGACAAAGAAGAAAAGTAAAATGGGGAAAAGATGGTGATTTGCTTCAAACATGAGCAAGTGGAGGTGGCAGGCTGCCCCAGCCCCTGGTGCCAGTGGCATTGTGTCCTTTCACACTGCTGGTTTCTGTCACCAACAGACTCACACTGGAATTCACCCAGCTCCTGCAGGCTGCCAGACCCCAGGGCTCACCCAGGCCCTGGGAGGACTTACAGGGCTCCAGTGGCTGGAACTAGACAACCACCAAAAAGGAAAACCTGTCCAGCCACAATGAAGGTGAAGGAAATGCTGAAATCCCCTTGCCAGATGCATCTTATGTATTTTCCACATCCCAGCTCTGCTACAGCTCTCACGCACCGAGCTGTGGCACCTCTGGAGGTGGAGTTCAGCTGGCAGCTCAGATGCCTTTTGCAGTCAGAGTAGCATCAGTAGCTGCTCTAATTACAACCTCTGCACTCAGCCATGGGAAGACGAAATCCTGCTCGTAGTTCTGACCCCTTTGACTCCGTGAGGTTACAGGAACCACAACAGCCCCAGACCTCAGAGACAGGAGAAACATCCTTTGGGGCTGACATTAATTTTAAATAAGGCTCTGTCTCCTTGCCTCTCACCTTACAGACACATTGCTGTTTACAAGCTTGATTTCTTTTTGATTTCTTTTCTTTCTGAGCTGCTTCACAGGAATGGGGCTGTGGGAAGGGATATCCAGTGTACTGGGGGGTGTCTGTCTCCACTGGCAGGGAGCAGGGGAGGCTGTAAAGGGCGAGTCAGATGACGGGGTCACTGTGGGTCTGGAGTCAAAGGCATGAAGTGCAGGGCATTGATTTTGGTGTCTGTGCTTGTTAGTGGCACCTCTGTGAGCACGATGGCTTTGGCCTTTGCTCGTGCCACCTCTCTGATGATGTAATATTGCTTGCCTGGAATAAGGAATGAAGATCCTCTGTGAGTTATTGATGAAGAAATGAAGTTCCAAGGAGGTTCAGCAGTGGTTCTGATGACCCTTGAAGCTCCCCCCTCCCTAAACTCCGGTGTTGGAAAAGCCATAAAGGACTTGTCTGTATTGATAGAAGAGATGGGAATAGCACAGGGCCCATGCCTTAGCTCCAAAGTCATCCACCTGCAGAGTGGCAGGGGATAAACAGAATTTGTAGTGTGAGTTCCTCTCATCTTGAAAAAATCCACCCCCTCCTATAAGGAGACCTTCCTCTGGCAGAGCTGGTTAAATCTGAACTAAATCTCAGCAGGGAAAGTTTTGCCAGCTCCTGTTTCTCTTCCAGCTGCAGCTCCAAAAGTAAATAAAATTGTTGAAGACACAGGCTCAACATCTTCCCAGTCCACGGTTTTCCTCAGTGCTGCATTTTGCAGCTCCTCTGACACGTGTCCCCATCTGGAATGTGTGATTGGCTGCAGGTTGGAGTGGACTTGAGACAACAGCAGAGTTCAGAGATGTCAGAAGAACTCCTGAGACTGGCTGGACCTGACAGAGGAACCAGAGCACAGGAAAAACCCCACCTTGGAGCATTAAATGAATTCCGGTTTTGAGGTGACAGCTCCAGCTGAATCGTGTTTATTGGCCTGACCACCACTCAGAGACCAGAAGTGATTGGAAAGGCCTGGAAGAGTAAGATGGACTTTTCCAAAACTCGTGGAGAATCTCAGCTTTGGCGTGAGATGAACTGGCACCCATTCAACCTGACCAGCCAGTCCTGAAATACATTTCTCAGGAGCCAAAGACGTTTATGGATCACACATGAAGGGCGACAAAGAATCTGTGCTGCCAGAGGAGTGTTCACATCCCCCTAACAACTTGCTGGTGGCAGTGGTGAAGGAGAGGAACATGAAGAAATGAGAAAAATCAAGCATTATTTATCTATCTATCTATCTATCTATCTATCTATCTGTCTATCTATCTGTCTATCTATCTATCTATCTATCCATGCTTGTTATTATCATCACTGCCTTTCTTGTCAGTATTTCAAGAGTTGTTCTTTTGTCCTGAAGTTCTCTGTGATTCAGGGATAATCCTTGCATTACAAGAAAAAAAAACCCTGCAATTTTTTGTTTCAAATTGACGGAGATTTTTGGGCTTTATCCGTGATTCGTGGTCTGCCCTGCCCAGTTCCTAGCAGCCAGAAAATCTTTGTCCTAGGGTAGCCTAAGGGTGAAAATCCAGGATGCAAATCAAAGAAGCCCATGTTATCGCTTTGGATCTTTATTTAGTCAGTTTTAAGCCACTCTTTTGATGTTGAGGAGCCTGACCCTTATTTTAGGATGCTGGCCAGGCTATTGAAGGTGGAGCTGGCAGATGGCCTGGTGGCTCCGTTGGCAGCAGACTGACCTGTCACACCAGGTCAGGGAGAGCAAAACACACCCAGGCTGCCCCACGTGGTTTGGGAAAATTCAGTTTGTCTGGGGAACACTGCTGGGGTTTTAAGAGACAGAGAAAAGGGATAAAGACAGCAGGGAGAAGATGCTTCTGTTGAAGATACCAACATAACAGCTCTGCTTTAATAGCATTAATTGATGTTTGACTTCAGTGAGACCAGAAAGATAGAGATAAATGAACGAGCTGTAGAAAGAATGATCCTTGCTGGAGCTGCCTGGCAGGGAGAGACAGGGAAAGCAAGAAGGTTAAAAGTCTAATGACAAGCATCCTTAATGATTGCTCTTCCTCTATTCCCTCTGGGTAACATTTCCTGACTCTAAATTGTCTTAAAACCACTCTAACGTGGCTGAAACATTTCTAAATATAATTCAGCTCGACGAACGTTAAAGAATATAATGGAATTTCAGGAAAGAAAATCAAGCACAAGTAATTTTTTTAACCATTACGTGTCTTCCAGAGCGGGCCAAATGGTGCATGAATTTGGGTAAATAAGGGAGAAGAAAGTGGTGTGTCAGCTGGGGTGGAAGTTCACCTGTCTGCAGCAGGGCACAGGATCCATGGATCCATGGACAGTGTGAACCCCTGTGCTGTGGCAATAACAGAGACCCCACCTACTCTCCTAGGGAAAAAAATCAAGGCAGCTTCCTGAAGCAGCATTAAGAGCTGTCAGAGATGGTGATTTCTCAGTGCTGGGCACGTGGCTCTGTCCTCTGGTAGCCACAGGTGTACCAGGGAGGCTGCACCATCCCTTCTCCAGCAGCCCCAGCCCATGGCTGCTCCAAAGTGACGAGGAGAGGCTGCAGAAAATGGCTTAAAAGCACAATTAACTTTCTGTGACAATAGCCTCCTTATTCTTCATTATGAAAAGGCCTGAAAGGGAATTTGTTTTCCCAGAGAGATGTGAAATGGAGCTCTATCAGAACGGGGAACCTGGCAAGCCAGACACAACGGGCGGTATCTGCCCATCGCTCCCTCCCCTGCCCTCCCTGGGCACAGCACAGCAGCTCGCTGTGAGCCTGGCTCTGTCTGCTCCCCTGCTCAGAAATTACACTCATTAGTAATATTTTCATTTATTGGGAAAGCAATAAAATCATAAATGTGCCTCTGCAGTTCCTGCTCTGCTTGGGGCCAAGCTCCGGCGTCTCCCGGGCAGGAAGGTCAGAGCAGTGGGTTGGATTCATGACAATGGGTTAGAGCCTCTTTGAGCTGCCAGGTTCTGATAATGTCACTCTGTCACTTCACTGACCTTCCCTGGTCCGGCCCCAAAGCTGATCTGTAACTTAAAGAGACTCTCACAAATAGCACAGATTTGGGGTGTGAGTACAAAATCTGCCTGAAGGACCCATTTGTGCATTTCCAGGACAGTGTTTGAGCGGTTCATGCAGGTACTGGCCAGGCTCGTGCTTTGGCTCAGTTTTCCTGGAGCAGATGTGAGGGAAGACACCTGAGACAGCTCCTCCCGTCCTTGAGGGACTTCAGACCCAGACCTGCCTCCAAGCATTGCTGCTCGGGTCTGTTTGCACTTCCCTACCAAAAAATGTGAGGATGATGCAGCTGCTTTTGGTATCATGCATATAATTTCCTTATTTCCCTTTGGAAAGCCTAGAAGTAAGAACAAAACTGGAATGAGAAGGATACTGGAGAAAAAGAATTGGAATTGTTAATTGTTATGTGGGTTTCAGAACCAGGAAATAGAATCCACTGCAAACATACAGGAAAAAAAAACCAACCAAACCCTCCCAAAAACGAACCAATTCCCAGATAACGTCAGCCAAAAAAACTTGATCTCTTCTGATAACAGAGGCCCCTTAGACACAAAATCTGCTGGAGGAATCTCCAAGCACCAAAACTGGGTGCTGGCTGCTGGGTGCTATTTGCAGAGTAACCAAAGGCTGTGGGAGGATCACAGAAGGGGTTATCTTAGGAATTGAGGTAGGAAAAGCAGGAGGAAAGGATTTGTTTTCCCAGGCTTTGTCAGAAAGTCGATAGCAGAAGCGAGATGTGAACTGTGCTTCCTGCTGGCAGCAGGACACTGGGCACACCTCCCTGGGGAGCAGGAGGGAGTGGTGGCAGGTGACCCAGCGCTGGACATGCCAAGCGAGGGGCTCAGTGGAATTTGAAGGGAAGGACATGGTGAAGCTGCTGTGTTACCCTGTATCAAATTTATTAGGAAAAGGTTTTTGGGGAATTTGTTGCTCTTACAAGTCAGGAAAGGGTCACACCCTACGACTGCAGCATGACAGGACCTGAAGACTGCTGACTCCCTGTTGTCTAAAGACCTTTTCAGGGGTCTGACCTGCCTAGAGATCAGTGAAAAATAAAGTGTGCTCAGATCTGAGGCTGTTCCCTCCAAGTGAGCTCACTCCCCCAGAGGCAGTGGTGCTGTACTGAGAGATGCAGATCCAGGCACATCTGGGGGCACAGCTGGAGCTCTGTAGCTGAGGACAGCCCAAGGCTGGGGAAGCCAGATGGGGATGGGCAGGGGACCAGGACAGAGCTGTTCACTGGAGCTATTCCCAAACCAGCCAACTAAGCAGGGCCAGAGCCCTGGCCCGTTTACAGCCATCCACAGGCTGTGCTGGTGGCACAGTTTTTGACCAAAATCAGCCAAGCACCATCGCATTCCACGTCCAAGCGTGGCTCCAGGGATAACACAGGCTAAGAGCATTCCCATCAGTCGGGATGGGCAAGGCTGCCTGCCCTTGGGGGAGGGGGGGGAAAGGTTAATTATATGGACAAGAGCTGTGCTCCCTGGCCCAGGAGAGGATCCCTGGCCTGTTTTATTTGGCAGCCCAGCCCCAGTGTGACAATGGCTGTGCCCCAGCCCTGGGCAGTCAGCAATGGAGTCACTCTGCCTGCCTGACTGCTCAGCTGCCTTCCCAGGGTGTGCATTCCTACAGCAAGGAGGACTTGTTAAATCCTTCCAAAGCCCATGGGCACTCACATCCGTCTCCTCCAGGCACAGAAATAAATCCCTGCTCCCTCCTGCAGGTAATTACTGGCCTGCTCAGGCTGCTTGTACATGCATGGGCAGTGGTGATTTGCGTGTGGCCAAGGCTGGCAGTTTTTCCTGGGACTGTGCAGGTAAAACCAGACAGGGAACACTGGCTGTGGCTGTGCAGGCTGGGTTCCAGCTTCTCCAGAGGTTGCTGCTTTCTGTCAAGGTTCAAGAACAGCCTCAGGGCAAGAGGGGATGAAAGCAAGAGGGTAGGACTGAGCCTGTGGTCCCCAGGCAATAGGTAAAAGCATCTGCAGGAGTTTAAATGGGAGGGGGGATCTCCGAGGATAAAGGGGAGGAAAAAGCAGATGACGAAGCATGGGGAACAACAAGATTTATTCAGCTGAGGCTGTGGCAGGATTCAGGCAGGATTCTCACATACTGACACATCTAGAACCCCTGTTAGTGAATATTTGGAGTTTCTTCCTTAAACCTGAGCTAGACTAAATAAGGAATTATACAGGTGTGTGGATTTACCCAAACTACACGCTGAGATGTTGTCCTATGCAAAAAATTAGGATTCCTACCCACCTTACAAAGGTCAGGGGCTTTCTTACAAATTGTCTCTGCAGTGAGTACAGCAAACCCAGAGCCTTCCCTACAGCCAGCCCTGCAGGACCCCATCCTGGGGATGCTGTCCTGGTTTCAGGGATTGATATCTGAAGCGGGAGGGCCCCACCAACACCTTTGCAATCTGCGTCAAGGCACGGAAAATTGCTGTCATGTTCAAGCTGTCTTGGAGATAAACTGAGTGGGTTTATTATAAACTCCTGTGTGACAGAAATACTGCAGAAAGTCTCTCCTCTCCAAAGAACAGGCACACACAACTTGTTGTGCCAGCTCTTCTTTCCAGGACCTCCAGGCTGCCGCAGGTCTTCCCAGTGCTCCAGCCTTATCCTGGCCTGGTGGAAGATGTTCCATTGGCAGCCTGAGGACATCCCAGTTCTGCTTTTCCCTTTGCTGCTCCAAAGTGGGTGAAGGTGCTCACTGGGCTTCATCATCTCTGTTTGCTGGGTCCAGTGTGAGTGCTCACCCAGCTTCAGGACCAGCACAACCAATCAATTTGATTTCCCACCTCTCAAGTTTCCCAAGTGGAAATGACCACAAAACCTTTCCCGGCTCTCAGATAACAAACACGGGCCAGAAGGGATCCGGCTGGGGGCAAGATGGAGAAGAACAGGCAAGTTCTTCTTCTTATGAAGTTAACACTTCTAACGTGTTAGAGCTGGGTGAGAATGATGGGAGGTGTCTGAGTGCTGTGCAGCTCCCAGTCCTGATTCCATGAGAGGTTCCATGTCTGGGAACAAGATATTCTGGAGAGTAGAGGTAGGTCCTCTCATGCTTTCCCATCCTTACAAGATCACATCTGGGAAGACACGAGCCACAGTGCATCTTTCCCGTAAATAAACCCATCACATTTCAAACAAGCATTTTCACATGCCTGTGAAAATAACTAATAATATAATAACTTCTTATGAAGTTAACAAGGAAAAACATTCAAGACAAGCTGCCCCAGCTGCTCCCACCACCCCTCAGCAGAGCCTGGTGATGTTTCTCCCGAGGTTGCCCAACGTGCAGTTCCACGAGCACAAGGAGCAGGCTCGCCAGGGCTCCCTCCTGCTGCAACAACAGACGGTGGTGGGAGGGTGATTGACTGGTACAATGTGATTTTCAACGAAATGTCTTCCAGACAGAAGAGTTCCAGGTGACTAGAAGTAAGCAATCATCGTGCCAATCTTTCAGCAGGAAAGGGTCACGCGTTGAGTGCGGCAACTTGAGGGAATAAGGCAGCTTTTTATAGCGAGTAATATCTCTCCTGACAGTGCAAGTGAACTGCTTCAAACCACCCTTGGCTGGGAATGTGAGAAGATGAATGGCTTTGCCTCTCAGTAAGTATTACCAGGAGCACTAGGAAGGATGAGAAATGGTCTGTAAAGTAAGCAATAGCTAAAAATCCTCTTCTCTCCTGACCTTATTGTAAAGAAACCTTTAGCAGCACAGGGAGGGAAAAAAAAAAGAAGCGTAACGAGGTGTCCCTGAGGAGAGAGAAAAATCCATCCTTAAGGGAAGCCTGGAAGCTTTTAGTAAGGAGTGTTGAGATTTAGGTGTGATGAGCTGGAGTATCATAGTCCACGCTGGCAGCAGCCTCATCTTTCAGTCCTGCTTACCTCACGCTTTGGTGGTGGACTGAGGCTTGGCTGGGTCTGGGTGCACGGTGTGAAAGGTGTTCTTTGTCCCTCTAGGAAGAAACAGCTGAAGAGCACTGCCTAAATAAATAAAGCACATACAGGGGGACTTTTATTATTTTTTTTTCCAAGCCTTTTCAAGGTTACACTGAGTAACTGAACCCACGTGGGGAAGTGACCACAGATTCCTGCACGTTCACAGTCTGACCTGTTGCTGGTCACTGCATCTTGGGAGGGTTCAGAACTGGGAAACGGGGAGGTTTTCCTGGTGGGAGCCTGGTCTTCCATAACCCAGAGCTCAAACTATCGGTGCCTTCAGGATTTCAAGGGAGGTGTTGGCTTCTCCACAGTTCTGGGGGACTGGAGAGAAAGGCATGTGAAAATGCTTGTTTGAAATGTGATGGGTTTATTTACGGGAAAGATGCACTGTGGCTCGTGTCTTCCCAGATGTGATCTTGTAAGGATGGGAAAGCATGAGAGGACCTACCTCTACTCTCCAGAATATCTTGTTCCCAGACATGGAACCTCTCATGGAATCAGGACTGGGAGCTGCACAGCACTCAGACACCTCCCATCATTCTCACCCAGCTCTAACACGTACAGAATAATTCACACCCCTGAGAGTCCCCACCTGTACCCAGTCCTATCAACCCCTCTCTTCCAATAACACCTTCCTTTTGCACATGGGACTGCCACAAGACCTCTCCTTTGCATTAAACTGTTTGTATTCCCAGTAATTTTGGAGAGTTTTCCAAGGGAAAGCCCCCCTAGCACACCTAGACACGCATCACTAGTGCACAGAGTTGACTAATTATTATCTCAGTGCAAACTGGCTGGCTCAGTCTGCTAATAGGGAAAAAAAAATCTTTGCTGATGTAATTTTTCTGGATTAATCAGGAGGGAAAAAAAGAGAGAGAGGAACTAGAGACATCCCCAAACAACTGTTGTGTGTCTTGTACTGTGGCTGCCTGAGCATATGGGCTTTTATGGGATTCTAGGCCCTGTCAACTCAGAGAGCAAATCTTCCCTCTCTGCTCAGGCTGAGAGCGAGTCTGCTCATCTCTGACCCTGCCACCGAGGCATCTGGCAGGAATGATGAACTCTCTGTCTCCTTGTGTTAAACCTGAGGTTATTGGCTGGTTTGGTTCTGTTATTATTTGTTTTTCCCTAGGGGGAAGAAAGGAGCAAGGATGTATCTATGGGAAGTGATAACCAGATGTTTGGTGTTTCCATTCCAGCTCAGGCTTTTCTCAGATGGAGCTTCCCCACTGATTTAATCAGGGAAATAGTCCCTTCCACCCTCATCTCCAAAAGCAGCTCCAGCAGTCATGGATCTGCTTGTTTCCTTTTCCACAAGTGCATCCCAGATGTGCCCTTGTTCTGCACACAGAGGCAGAACATCTGTGCTGGAACAAGGAAGGAAAAACGATGATGTTTGTCTTGGATGCTGAGATTCTGTCAAATATATGGGGCAAGGAGAACCTTTGTGGGTCTAAATTAGGGGCTGGAGGACTTGGAGGGGCAGGAATCACTCATGGTTCTCAAACCTGATCAAGCAGATCCTTTTCCTTTTTGTCAGGACAGTGAGCACAGGACATGATGCTCTTCATCTCCCATCCCAGTGCTTGGATGATGATGCTGAAAGTGGTTTGAAACCCAGAAATCAGGGAGGTGGCAACTCTCAGGGGGACGTGCAGGGCTGCAGCCATGGCTTTTGTCACACAAAGTGTCAACCAGAATTCATGGCTGTGCATTTTTACCTCCCAGTAAGGAATGTGACCAAATTCCTTCACTTCACTTCCACAAAGGTTCAAACTTCTCCCTTTTAATGCTTCATTATCTGAGTCACGTATCACCCAAATTTCCTGCAAGCTCCCAGTATTATAAATTACATAAATTATTATTATAAATTTCTGCTCCACATGAACAAAGCCCAGGTGGACATTTGAAGAGTTAATGATACGTTTTTCTTCGGCATAATTGATGTTTGCTCCTTTTATTTTAGTTTGAGACACAAAAATGCCTCGAAGGCAAACGGGACTTTAGGATCTGCTTTATACCCTTAATTCCCGAAGATCATTACAATCAAGGAGACTTTAAATCCCCAGATAAGTCTCAGAAAAGGGATGATGAATAGATAAGGAGCAGCAGCTTATTGCAATAATATTCATCCATAAATCTAGCAGGGTGCTCAGAGCGAAGGGAAGAGCCTGCAAAATAAAAGTGAGGTGGGAGGAGGGGTGGGCATTTGGCCCAACACCAGAGTGTGAGCAGCACCACGTGGATGAATCACACTTTTCTCATCAAAAACAAGCAGCCCCGTGACACCAGAACTGGAGTTTGCTTTCCAAAAGAACCGCGTGACTTCGTTTGGGGTGAAGAAGAGGCAGAGCAGCCTTCAATCTCTGATTTCTTGAGGAAGAAGAGCTCGGTTGTCTCTGCATGTTCCTTTCAAAGAGCTGTGAAACAGCCTGGCTGAATTGAACCAAATGTCTCTGAGACACGAAGCATCTTACGAGTTTTAAGGAGCAATCAGGGAGAGGAGAGACTGGAAAATTGGTGCCAAGCTATTGTTTTTGGAGTCAGAAGTCAGCTCATTGCAAAATAAATCAGCAAGGAAACCCAACAGGAGAGTTTGGCTGCTTGTGATTCCCATTTTTTTCCCCCGTCTTATAGTGGAAAGTCTGGTTTTCCCGAGGGCAGAGGATTATTTGCCTCAGCAAAATCAGTGTGACACTGCATGTATAAAGTCCGAATCAACGCTGTCTGTCTGTCTCGTTAGCACCTTTCTTTTCCACTGTTTTTGGTGAAACAAAAGTGACCTTTCAAATCAAAGACTCCTGAAGCCCATTACAGAAAGCCTTCGCATTTCAAAATTATTTCAGCTTCATAATCAAGACTGTTTTTTCCTTCCTCAATCTTCTGCTTCCTGCTCAGCACAAGAGGTAATGTTGCTTCAACTTTCCACACCCTTTAAAAAAAATTTTATTGTGTTGGGGTTTTCCTTTCCGTGTTTTCCCCCAAAATGTTTCTGATGTTGGAAACAGTTAAATTAAAAAAAAAAAAAAAACAAACAAGAAAGTGAAACTGAAGTCTGCTAATCCAGAACTTCTGCAAAAATGGGGATGTTTAAAAATTTTAAGTGTTGCAAAAGATAAAATGAAAGAAAGAACGTGAAGAAAAGCTAAAGCAAACAAAAAACACGCTTAAATTGTTTGAAGTATTTTTTAAGATCGAATGTTTCCCACTATCAACCCTGAAAACAATGGAAAGACGTCTGAACTTTTCTTCTGGTAATTACAGCCTTATCATCCGTGTGGGGCACTGATAAATGTTCTGGGACCTCCTTCCTGGTCTATAATGGGAAACATTAACTCAGCACTGACTCAAGCAAATTGTCTGAATTCACCAGAACCTCCTTGATTTACGTCTGGAGGGGCTTCCTTTCACCTGGGTAAGACCTTCGTCCTTTTATTGCCCAAACACCCGTGAATGTGTCTGCAAAGGTGGCAAACAGTCTCTGAGAAAAGTTAAGAAAACAAAGTAAAAACAAAAAGAAGGAGCCCCCTGGCACTGATGGACATGTGTACTGTTACCACCCTGTAATTCATAATTTACAGAATTTTGAGAATTCCACGTGATTCTAGAAAGGCTGTTGTAAGCTGGAGGGAGAGAAAATGGCTGAATCCAAAGTGAAATAATTGTTTGTAGGAGTCAGAAAATGAGCGTGTCAGCTTTTTGAAGAGAGTGTGAGAAGCATGAAAAATACATCCCCAGCCCTCCGTGGCTGTGAGCGATCCATCCCTGAAATGCTCTGTCAGACTGCTGGGGAACACACTGGGAGTCTTTCCTTTCCAAAAGGAAACAACAGCTTCAAACCCTTCCCTGGCACATCCCATCTCAAGATGCCAACCCTTGCCTGAGGAAGTCGTTTCCCGGAGAGGCTGTGGATGCTGCATCCCTGGAAGTGTGCAAGGGAAGGTTGGACGGGGCTCGGAGCAAGCTGGGATAGCGGGAGGTGTCCCTGCCCATGGTGAGGGTGGAGCCGGATGATCTTTAAAGTCCATTCCAACCCCAAACATTCAGTGATTCCATGATTCTAAGTCAGGGTCAGAGTTAGGGTAGGTAGAGAAGTGGCTTGGAGTGCAGGTGTGCCTGGAAAGCCCAGGATATGACTTTCAACCTTTGACTTTCCTATTTTCTAGAAAAAGGAGCAGCTCAGTGCCCTTAGCTTTGGACTTCCCAAGTGTGGGAATCAGGTATGGGCTTGAGACCAGGGCACATTGCCACCATAAAACCTATTCCCAGGTAATTGAGTTGCTTCAATGCTACCTGGGCATCAAATTCAGCCACCTAAATTTGTGGGATGGTTGCCTTTTCCCACGGAGCTAAGAGCTGCCGTTCTGGTGAGGGATGGGCTGCAAACCAAACACGGGAGGCTGAGCTCTGCCAGCCTTGTCTGGGAACACTCTCCTTAATGCTTCTTCTGGAGGCAGAGTCATCTTCCCAGCACCTGCCTTAAAAGTGGGGGCCTCTCTGGGGAGTTTGCAGCTTTAGCTGATCACTGCAATAACAGAAATGTCACGGCCTGGTTTCCAGCAGTGATGACAGGAAGGATCTGTAGGTGGCACTTTTCCCAGGGAAATGAGGATGCTGCGTGTTCTGCCTCTGTCCCAGCCTCGTATCACAGGGGCTGCTTTCTGAAGGGTTCTTTGCACGAGGATTCATTGCCCTGTGCTCAAACGAATATTTAGGTCACTCTTCTGCTCACAAACCAGAAGGACTTTTTGTTTCCCAGCTGTTAATTTGAAAGGTAACACCAGCAAACAGCGCTGAAGGAAGTGGTGAAATATATTCCTTCAGGTTATTTGGGAGGGATTTGGTCACTTGATTTGATGAAGGCAAAATATTTCATGCAAGAGCTTAAGGGAATAGAAAGAGATTCCCAGTCATTGCATCCTTTTTCCAGATATGACCCCTGCTTCAGACTGGAGAGAAGAAATTTTAACCATGGGGTGTGAGCCTTCCTGCTGTGGCAGTTAAAGAGCTGCCTCTGCTGATGCCCTTTATTCCTGCAAATTCCTGCCCATTCTAGTTGCTGTTTCATTTCTAGAGGATCTCTGAAACTAAAGTTGTCTTCCAGTCATTACCAGGGGGAGATGCTCTTGAGCCACAGACTTAAAAGCACGAAAGAACCACCCCATAACCCAAACCACAAGCCACTGATTTCTGCAAGAGTTATCACAGAAGAATCCCAGCGCTTAGCAAAGAGATTAGGAACTAATGAGGAAAAAAAATATCAATCACAATGCGAGTCAAAACATGCTACTTTCGTTTCCCAAAGAACTGAGAAAAAGATTAACTTTGCAGCAGAACTTTCTTTGTGTCAAAGGATAGCTCCTGACCCAGACATCTATTGACGTCCCCCTCTTTGTTGGCAAAGCAGAGATCATCACTTTAGGGAGCCCGTGCTGCTGAAATGAATATAGCAAATTACCATTCAGCCAAATGAAGTCTCTCTCAATGGCTTTGGACAGCAAACTGCTGGGTCTTGATGTTAAACCTCAATAATGTTTCCAAAATGAGCTCCGGTGGCAGGGCTCTGCCAGCGGGGCTGTGGGGAGCTGGAGGTTGAGTTCAGCACCAAGAAGGGTCTCAAAGAGCCATGAGGAGTGGGGATTTTTGTCTGCTGGGTGGGTACAGGCGGTCTCACAGGGAGGACCCATTAGTGATGGAGCAAGACGTTGCATGGTAATGACTCTGAGCCCTGCTGCAAAGCTGTGGAGCACTGCTAAGCGTCTGTGTGTGGCAGAAATCTTGCACATCAGAGAAGAAATTAAGGGTTTTTCTTTCTGCTTTGTGCAAAGAGAGGAGGAATGAGGTTCTGTTGCGTTCAGTGGTCAAAACTGAAAAGTGGCTGTCCCGCTGTGAGATCGGGGGAGGTGTCTCAGATGTGTGAGATGTTCTGGCGAGTTCAGGTGTGTTTGAACCCGCAAATGTGTGTGGTGAAAGTCCTGGCTGAGACTGTGGGAGCTGCTCTTCACACACAAAGCAAAAGAGGAGTAGACCCCTAAGGCTGAACATTTAACTCAGGCAAAAAAGATTTATGAGTGAAGGGGAAAGGAATATCACTTTGCTTTTTTGTATCGATGGTAAGCTGAGGTCCAGATTTCCAAGCCTTTAGTGAAACCCGAAGCTGGATTCTCAAAGCAGTTCAATCCATGCTACCAGTGAGACAAACCTGCCCCGTCATAAATATGGAGTAATTTAAAAAATTTTCCTTCAGGTGATTTGTTCAAGGACAGTGATATTTGTGCAGCCTCAGATCCTGTGAATTCTTTCACTTGTGTAGTTCTATCCATAAACCAAAGGAGTATTCCATAACATTTCCCACTATCATTATTAAGTAATGTCAGAACTGCACACGGGCATTGGGGTTGCCAATTTATCATTGTTAAACCCATTAGCCTATTGTAAACCTATAAATTATGAGTCTTCCTTAGAAGCTGGTCACTGTCCAGACACACTGGCCAGGCCAGATCTGGGCTGGAAATGTCCTGTTCTGTAGTTAAGAGCTTGTAGAGGGATTGAATCCATCCAGGGAAAACCAGGGGCTCTTTCTACACCGTGCACTAACCCCAGCCCTAAAGACAGACCCAGCATTAAAGCTCCATTGCCCACAAGGAACAATGGCCAGATTTTCCCTTTAGACTGAGAAAAGGCTTATGAAATAGTGGAGTTATGGGAGACTGGCATGAGCACCACCTGATGGAGCTGAACCTCAACGCGTGAAGGGTATTTGGGGCTGACCCTTGTTGATTTGCAGGGCTGTGATGGT
This sequence comes from Ptilonorhynchus violaceus, assembly GCA_013397565.1. Lineage (NCBI taxonomy): Eukaryota > Metazoa > Chordata > Aves > Passeriformes > Ptilonorhynchidae > Ptilonorhynchus > Ptilonorhynchus violaceus. The sequence goes on along the minus strand of VZRJ01011160.1, from coordinate 1,090,033 downwards.
CTGGCTGATGGCTGCCTGTCTTTATTTCCATTTATTTCCATTTATTGTGTTCTTCCAGCAGAGTTTCAACTCCTATTCCCCATAAGGAAGAATCCTGGTCTAGCTCTGAGAATTTGCCCGAGTGGTTGTGAAATTTTGCATTTCCTGATAAACTTTGAAAAGCCTGTCAGTCCCTGTCCTGTCCTCTTGTTTCTGATTCTCACTTCACAACAAATGCAGGATGAAACAAGATGAAGCAGCAGCCCCTGGAGTGGTTTAGAAACCTTTAACCAAAAGGAAAGGTTAATGGAGTAGAGTTAATGCAGTGGAGTTTATTTTTAATAGAAAAGAACAGAGTTTGAGATGACTTGGCAGAAATCTTCAGCCTTAGGAAGGAAAAAGATGATAGTGGGTAGTTTTTCCTCTGATGTCATGGTTAATAAACTCAGGATATAATTTAAAGCAAAGATTATTCGAGAGATGTGCCACATCAGGCAAAAGGAAGAAGATATAAGCAGTGAGTTACTAATAACTTGAAACCTTCTGCATGCTTGGGTTAACAGCCCTCTAGATTTTCAGGTTTGTGTGTGATCCAGCAAAACCCACAAACACTGACCTTGATTCTTCACAAAGCTGCATTAATAAATTGTTGAAGGAAGGCAACTCTGTAATTATGCCAGAGGACACCTTTCTGCAGGTAGGTGAGTGCTTGGTGCTCAAGGTGGAACAAGGTGCTGTATGTTGACATTTTTTGGGATATATTACGATTTTATGTTTTCCTGTGGCTTAGCTTTTTCCCTTGGTAAACAGTGGGAATGTGGAACGCCTCAACACACAGACAGCACCAGTTGATGGTTCATAAACATTTACAGAGAGCTCGGATGGGCGAGACTGAATAACCACAAAGCGTTTTCTCCACCCAGCTAATGAATCTGTAACTTCTGGAATGTTGTTTTTTTAATGTAACCTCCATTCAATCAATTTGCAATTAACTCCAGCCCCGCCACTCATGGCTGTTTGGGCCAGCAATACATCTGTGTGCTGGGAACCCAGTCTGCTCGAGAGCAGCCACCTGAAAAATTGCTGCTTGTTGGAAGACAACACAGGAAGATGTCGGTGCCTCTTTGTGGCTTGGAATGGATGAAAACCGTGTCCTGTCTCAGGGACTTCATTCCCTGAGGGATCCCCCTGGCAGCTGGGTGGGAACAATTCCCCCTAAAGTGCATTAGCAGTTCGCCCAGCACTTAATCTGAGCTCTGTGGGTCTGAAGTGGGGCCTGGTGGCATCGCTGTGCTTCAAGGCACGCCGCTCGTTAGGCGACCTCGAGAGATGACGCAAAGCTTTGAAAGCCAAATTAGCCCTTAATTAAGAGAACTTAAAGAAAGGTAAGAGCTCTTAGCTGCTCTCACCACTCGAGCCATGATTAAAATGCTCCATAACCCCGTGCAATGAGGAGGGTTGGGGCCAGCTGGCTGGGAAGCAGCTTCATGGAGGAGGAGCTGGGGGTTTGGAAGGTTGCACATGTTTCTGATTCTCAAGTGGCAAAATTTTAGGGAAGTGTTATCCAGTAGGTCCAAGGAAGTGATTCTTCACCCCTGAGCAGCAGTTGTGGCACCAATTCTGGAGTGCCATGCCCAGTTCTGCACTTCCCAAAACAACAACGACTGGAGGGAGCACTCAGGAGTGAGCCCTGCAAAGGGAAACCAAGAGGTCCAGGATCCTGGAGCACACTTTTGGGAATGGCTTAGAGCTGGGGATGCTCAGCATGCTCAAGAGAAGGTTTGGGGACCTCTTACTGCCATCTGCAATGTCCAGTGTGACCCTGCAGAGAAGGTGGAGCTTGTCCTCGTGGAGGGACACGGGGGGAAGGACCAGAAGCAAAGCACATGGAAAATTGTTATTGGATGTAGTGGCAAAACAAATCCACCTTGTGACTGTTCAAACACTGGAATGGGCTTCCCAGAGACATTGTTGGCTCTCCATCCTTGGAGACATTTAAAATTTGGGTAGACAAGCTCTGAGCGATCTTATCTATTTGGCCCTGCTTGAGCATGGGCTCTTTTCCAGCCTGTTTATATTACATTTATTATATTATATTACATTACTTTATTCTATAAAATTGACTGTTGTCTCATGTAACAGATGTCCCCTTTTATCAGCTGACAGAGCTCTCCAGTGAGGTTATCCTAACCTGCATCAGTGAAATTGAATGGACTTAATCAGTACATCTTTACTAAAAAATGTATTTTTGTCTGCAACAAGTCAAGAAATGAGAGGATTGATTCTTCCTGGAGAGGTTGTAACCTTCAGCAGAGTGTGAATAAAGAAAATCTGGGGGAAGTGATCTCTGGATCTAGGAGACGACTGCTCTCGACAGACTCGGATATTTAATTTTTTCTCACTCTCTTAAATCAGGCCAGCTCTTGCCTGGGGCTCTTTCCGAGTCCTAGCATACAAATCGCTTCGGGGGCGACCAAACCGTAGAATTTCTGCCACGGGAAGCACAGGGAATGATAATAAAGGCGGTGACTGGAGGCAGGGAGATTTGGAGTCCGTGGCTCCCGGGTTTCCAGCGAGGTCCCCGAGCTCTCAGCAGCCTGGCACCGCAGAAGGAGCAGGCAGACACCGAGCTATCATACTGAGAACCCTGCTGTTCCACGAGTGAGATGAGCAGAAGATGGGCTGTAGAGGGTCACACAAAGCTTCCTGCCTCCAGAAATGGCTAACAGCAGATGCCTGGGGAGCAGTGAAAGCGCGTGGCAGCACGGAGCGATGCTTCTCCAATATGTTCTCCCAGTCTCCACCACTTGGATAAGGGGCTTGAGAATTGCTGTTATCCTTGTGTTTAGAAGCCCTTGATTTGACTTTTCCTCTGTGGGTTGGTTTTTGTGGTTCCAGGGAGTACTTCAGCTTTGCTAAAGGCCATGTGGATGCTCTTAGCCTCTGGTCAGCTCAAAAATATCCCAGGATAAACCCTGGGTTTGGTATTGGGAGGTATTTGGTATCGTGAACTGTTGCCTTCTCTTCATCTTCTTCATGCTGGTCCAGCAATACTCAGGAGATTGTATGGACTGGAGTTTGATCCGAGCACCGAACTGGAGATCATGGAATCACAGAATGGTTTGGATTAGAAGGAACCTTAAAAATCATCCAGTCCCTCCCCTGCCATGGGCAGGGACACCTTCCCTAGACCAGGTTGCTCCAAGCCCTGTCCAACTTCACCTTAGACACTTCCAGGGATGGGGAATGAAGGCTCCATGGTTCATGGAGAACCATCTGAGGTTGCTCATAAGCACAGCCAGGAGGCTGGAAGGTCACCTCAACACCATTTCTAGCTGTGGCACAACCTGGGGGCTGAGAAAAATTGTAAATCACATGGGGAACAAGTGAAACTGAAGTGTCAAGAGCTGCTGAAATTTAGGCTGACAATAGCACTTCTGTAGCTTAGATACCATCCCCCGTGGAGAAAAAAATAGGAAAGGCCGGGCTGCAGGAGGTCTGGGAGGCTGGACCTGGCTTCTCTGCAGAATAATAGGCCACTGCCAGTGCTCTGGTTATTCCTCTCAACCTTTTTTGCTCCTGTTGCTGTTTAAAATGCATGGACAGGGATTTGGCAGCTCCTGTTCCCAGTGTGAGTGCACTTGCTGTCTTATTCCTGCATCCCTTGTTTTCAAAGCAGTACATAATGCTGGGCCGGTGTTCAGCTCATTGAGAGTTTGTTACAGAGTCGGAGCCATTATGATGAAATTACCAAATAAAACATACATTTTCATTCCCATTGGTAATAAAAATTATCCAAGTACCTCTCCCGGGACAATTATAATGAGATAATGCAGAACTCCTGACTGATTCCAGTGGCTGTAAAAAAAAATAAAATCAAAGAGCATTCAACAAGACATTAGTGTATGCCTTGGCTCCGATCACTCCCCCGTCTCATGGGGTAATGAAGTTATCAAATTAGCCTTAAAAAGGTGAAACTTCCATTTTTCAACCCATCTGACAGGTTCTCCCCCGAATAATGTCATTACAATGAGGTGCACAGGACAGCACGAGCCTTTATTGCTTTTGGTCTAGACACTGCAGGACATTAAGAAATGTTGCCCTCTTGTCTCCACGGGGTAATGTTCATACTCAGAGTGTCCAGGCCAATCGAGTGATAAAGAACAGGGGGTTCGGTTTTAGGGTTTTTTTTTTTTCCCTCCTGCACACCCAAAACATAAATACAACCGTATGTTCCGGGCTGCATTTGCAGAAATGAAGCATAAATGGCCTAGTGGGTTATATAGCTCATCTGTTTCCCATTACTGCTCTGCAGCAAATTACATTCCTTCCGAGGAGCGATGCGGGCACGGACAGCCTAACAGCCTCGTTTCCCGGGGATCCGGGATGGAGGTCATGAAACATATTCAGCGCTGCTCTAAGAACCAGTTTTTCAGACTGACAGCAGCAGGAACCCTGCCCTGAGATGCTCCGGTGACATTGGAGAGAGGGAAACGCTCCGGGAAGATGCTTCAGCCCACCCCTGGAAGCCCCCCCTCCCTTCATGGAGCATTAGGAGTAACGGGACACCAGCGCTCCTGGTCCAGGCACTCCAGTCACGTTCCAAAGGCAGGGCTTTGCCCCAGGGCTGGTGCCTCCCACAGCTTGAGTAAAAAAGGATATTTTTCATTTTTCAAGCGTTGCCATCTTCCCATTTGCGGGGAAGCGAACCCCAGACTTTGAGGTGCAAGAGCATCAGCTCCTGCGGTTCCCAACTAAACGGCTCAGCAGCTTCCCTGGGAGCAGGAGCAGATCCTGCATCCCGCACAGGGCAGGCACAGCGGGGCATGGATTCACGTGTCCGTGGAGCGACGACCAGAGACACTCAGAGCCCGTTCCAGGAGCAGGGATGGTCTCGGTGCCCGGCCCAGGGAACACCCCTCTCTCCCCGAAAAATCCACGGGCAGCAAAACTGAGCAACCTCCGCGTCCTCCCGAACGAGCTGTCAGCACATCAGAGCCGGACGCCACCCCCGCCGCGATTTCAGCCGCGGAGCTGTCTCATTTCCTTTGTAAAAGAGCCCCACAGGCAACAAATGCACACAAGGAGCAACTTCTGTATTTACCTTGACACTACATGAGTCACAGCCCTCGCCTCTCGCCGAGCAGCCGAATACATTATCATCACTTTGCCATCTCGGTTGCTGCTCTCTCCTATTCTCCTTCTGTTCAACAGAGCACATAGGTTGTTTAGGGTCCCCCCCAGCCCCCTCAAGCCTGCACTCCTCCTCGGAAAACCATTACCCAGAGTTCCAGCTTTCCTTCAAGCAGCACTGAACAAGCTGTGCTATGTTTTCCCCCCTCCAGGCTTTTTCTTTTTCTTTATCTATTTTTTTTTTTTCCCCCCAGCAGCAGTTCTTGCAGGAAGAAGTAATTTATCCAGAATTAAAACATCTGGTTATTGCGCTCCCCGGGTAAGTTAGCATTGGAATAACATCTCCCATCCAGCATTGGAGAGGGGGAACATGACCCATGAGTCCACACAGTCACAAGGTGACAGCTCTCCCTGACATCTGACCGTGGGGCTGTGTGGAGTGGCCAGGCTTTTGGAGCAGAGGCAGGAGACACACGCAACTTGCTGGGACTAAAAGTGGAACGGAAAAGTGATAATTTCATCTTGAACCTTTCATTTCTTTAGTTCAGCACTACAGACTGATAACAGAGGGGTGTACAGAGGTCTCCTCCCTTCCAGAATCCCTGTGCACAGGAGGAATTATGTCTGTGCCATGAATCCAGCAGCACATCTCCCTCTTTACCCACAGACTTTACTTAATCCCAGAATCAGAATGGTTTGGGTTGGAAGGGACCTTAAAGGTCATCCAGTCCCACCCCCTGCCATGGGCAAGGAACACCTTCCACTATCCCAGGTTGCTCCAAGCCCCATCCAGCCTGACCTTGGACACTTCCAGGGATCCAGGGGCAGCCACAGCTTCTCTGGGCAACCTGTGCCAGGGCCTCCCCACCCTCACAGTACAGATTTTTTCCCCTAATAGCCAATCTAAACCTATTCTCTTTCAGGCTGAAGCCTTTTCCCTTTGCCCTGTCACTCCAGGCTCTTGTAAATTGTCTCTCTCCATCTTTCTTGTCGACCTGTTCATCTTCTCCAGGCTGAACAATCCCAGTTCTCTCAGCCCAATTCTGTAATTCATCTGCATGGACTGGATACCTGGAGAAAATGGCCTTCCATAGTGTCAAGATGCCGATGGGGAGTGGATTTCACAGTGAAGTCGCTTTTCCAAGTCTCCCCTCATCCTGTTTGTCCCCTCTGATCAGAAACCCAGACATGGGAGACCCATCACGGCCTCATTTCCAGGCTGTGAGGATTTCCCAGGAAGGGCAGAAGGAAACACCAGGTGGGGCAGAAGGAAACACCACTTCCCAGTGAGAACAGTTGCTTTTGCACCAGTTTTCCTTTACAGGAGATGAACAATTCCTCCCATGCCTTTGCACAACTGCTCTCACCATTGCAGAATGGCCTCTGCAGGAGGATTTAGTGGAAGAGCCACAACTTGGGAGACTGGAGAGAGGAATAAGGGCAGCTCTGGTGAATAGATGACTTTCCCTTAGTTGTTGATGCAAACCTTCTAAACTATCATTGTTTTGAGTGATGCAGGATGCTTGGATCACCCAGGAATGGCTTTTGTTATGGATGCAACAGCCATCCCTAAAGGCAGACATGAGGAAAGGCAGGGATTCAGTGGTGACACGCAGAGGTGATGATACCCCTGGATTTGGGAGCTGCTGTGCTGGGAGTGGCTGTGTGGGCAGTGGGTCTCCTGGGAACCACCACCAGCCAAGTCCTGAGCTTTCCCTGTGCTCCTCCTGGTTTCCTGGTGTTCTGTTCCCTGTTTCTCTCCCTTGAGAGCTCTCATGCTCTTGCAAACAGCACAAGTAAGTGTTAATCTGACCCCAAACCCTGTGTTCACCCTGTGGATGAAGTTCCAGAGCACTGTGAACCAGTCTGGACCAGGAACCTGTCCTGAGCAAGAAAAGGTCTCTGGTAAAGGATACAGGGATTTGATACTGGAATTTGAGCTCTGGTAGATGAGGCATTTAGGCCGTGAAATGCTGCTGCTTTCAAGAACTTCTGGAGTATGAAAAAATTCCAGCAGCTCCTTCTTCTGGCACTGTGTGGTCTCCTTGTCAGGGACAAAGCAGGATGACACAGTAGAGACATAAATTTACAAATAATTTAATATGACGTCAAATGAGGGGGTGTGTCCAGAGGAGGGCTCAACACCTCCACCTGAAATCCAAGGATATTCCTGTGGGATACGTATGGTACAGACTGGGGCTGCGCTGCCACATCTGGTGCTGGCCTGTGGGGTAACCTCGAGCGAATCACTGCACCCCTCTGCTCCTCCCCTCTCCTCCCAGCTTGGATTACTCGGGGCAGAAACTTTCCATTCCAGGGTGTGCACACGGTGTTTGTGCGTCCTCGGGCTACCGGCGCACGAATAATGAGGAGCAATAATAACTGCTTGCCAATCAGCAGAGGATCAGGTTCTCTGTTTCCAAATCAGTTGGAAATTGTTTTTCTCTTGCTTTGAATAATGTGATGGGAATATGTGAAAAGAAGTCGTGTTTCTTTTTCTTTTTTTTTTTTTAATTTTTTTTTTGGCTGGCAGCTAAAATACCGTTTATCAGTGCTCCAAAATGTGATTAATGCTAATCTTGACCTTTCCAGAGTTCCATGCCAGGCAGTTGATGATGCTTCTGTGTTGTAAAGAATCAAACAGAAGGTGTTTCTACCCACAATGAAGTGTTCTTTATTAATGAATGATTTGCTTACCAGGAAATCCAAGAATTCCTTTGCACTGTCGGTTTTTTTTTTTTTTTTACAAACCTGGGGGAGTTTAATCATTTGGAGTGGATTGAAAGCATAAATACATTTATGAATTTCTCATCTCTTTTCCCCCTTTCTCTAGAGTCAGAACACAAAGTCTATTAGCTTATTACTTTAGGTCAGAGTTCTTTCTTTTACCTTTCCAAGGAAAATACCCAGGTTATCAAGAAAATTAATGTATCAAATCAATCAACTTTGTGATATCTGGTGTCAGCTGCTCCTGAGACTCCCAACAAAGCAAAGAACACATCTGCCAAACGTGAAATAGTAAAGGCTGTAGTTGTCCAGCTTCCAAAAAGGAAAATACAGAAGTTTCTGGACTTGAGTCAGGTGTAGAGATCTGAACCTGGGCCCTCCAGGATGGTGACAAATCTCTCATTCTCTTCTTTCGTGAGTAAAGCAGAAAATCCCGTGCCAGTCGGAGTACTCACATCCTAAACAACTTCACAGACTCCCAGAAATAGCATGAAAACGTTCAAGCATTGCTCTGAAAACCTGTTAGAACCTGAAATTTTGTCAGGTCCTTCCAGAAGTTTCAGGTCTAAGGTCAGAGAACAGTGGATTGAAGATTATGGAGGGGAAGGTGCTTAATAGCCAGAAATTGAGGGCTCATGGGATATTTTGCCTAATTAATTCACAAATGCAGCATATTAAGGTGACCAAAATATTCAGTTACCATAGGGTCACACGGATTCATTGAGTTCTTTGAGAGTCACAGATCGGGGCCATGAAAGAACTGTAAAGCAGATTTCTTATTTATCATTATTGGTAATTCAGGCCACTTATCTGCAATCACTTTTCTCCTGACCACTTGTGTTATGTGTGACGGGGATGTCTCAGGCCATTAGTGACCAACCCTCTGAATAATTAGGCTGTGAAAATCTAACGGCAGGATTTATTATTTTTATTATTATTGTTAGCTGCTTTCCACTCTGTTGTACAAATCCCATTTGGTATTGGTCTGTTTTCTTGGAGAACAATGCTCATTCATATAAAATCATATTTTTTTTTGTTCAAAATGCCTTTCATCATGTGATTTAACAGACCATGAAACATCTCAGTGTCGGTTTTTAGATTTTCAACCCAGTGCCAATATTCTGACGACATGAATACATTCCCTGCATCACCCCTGGAATACTTATACCAAGTCACTGTTTTATCTTCTCCTTTTTCAGCTGTCCTTTGTGTCCTTTCCTCATCGTCCTCCTGTTCTGCATGACAATTCCTGTGCTGGAGGTTTCACCGATGGGCTTCTTCTCCCCTAAATGTCCCTCTTGGACACACCTCTGGATGAGAAATCCCACTGCTTCCAAGAGCAACTGCTGGCTCCACCTCACCCTGCATAAAGGGTGGAAATGTGGGCAGTGCTACAGTCATGGAATCATGGAATGGTTTGGGTTCAGAGAGACCTTAAAGAGCATCCAGTTCCAACCCCCTGCCGTGGGCAGGGCCACCTTCCACTATCCCAGGTTGCTCCAAGCACATCCTGTCCTATCTCATCCTCCCCCATTCCTCCTGACAAACCCTAAAGGAGTTGAAGACCAGATTTGCTCTGTGGCTCCACGGATTAATTTTCAACCCGGTCCCTTGCATTTTCCATTCCCCTCACAAATCCCTGACTCTGTTGCCTTCTGCATTCCCTGCACTCCAGCGAACTCTGCTCATTTATCTGCAACTTGCTGAAAAAAGGCCCCATTTTTTTTTTTTTCCCCACCACGAAAAGCCGTTGTCAAAAACTTCAAATCACCTCATCCATCAAGCGCCGCGTGAGCGTGTGCAGGGGGTGAGTGTGTGACACGGGCAGCCGACACATCCATCCCCCTGCTGCGGGAGCTCCAAGCTGAGCTGGACCTTTGGGGTTTGGCTGGAGCCATATTGAGCACCGACACAAACCACACGCTCCCCCAGGACATTCCCACACTTCCCTTTTTCTTAATTTCGAGAACTCAATTACGGGCACAGCAAAAAACCGCTTTGGCAGCTGTGAAAAAAAGCCCATTTCACCAGAATTCTTGCCCTGAAGCGACTTTGAAATCCTCAGCCAGGGATTTGTAGGGGAAATGGGTTCCTGCTGACAGCCCCATCCATGCCCCAAGACCTGCTCCTCACCATTTATTTTATAAATTTATTTCTCCCCACAAAGGAAGGTTGAAGCAGCTGGGCTCTTCTTGCTTTCCTGTTTTCGCATGTTCTGCTGGTTGATCTGGGAGCTAAATCATTGCATTTTTGAGCCAGTTTTGCCTGTGAAAGTCTAAATGCCTCTATTTTGGGAGGCAAATCTGTTGGTGAGAGGAGGGGACACCGCATTTTCAACGGGGCTGTTCTGCCTCGAAAGCCACGAGATGAAACCAGAATTCAGTCCCAAAGCTGCCACTGGTTTGTCAAAGTGGCTTTGGCAAAGCCACTTCACCTCCTGGCACCTCCTGGGATGCCGATGCTCCACTCTGGCACACAGGGAGGGATCTGCTGGGGAAGGTTGGAGGGGACTGGGAGGCAGCACAGCCTCGAGCACGGCGTTCTCACGTGGCAGATTCAGCATCTTGCATTGCCTTGTCCCATCTGTGCCGACAGCTGGGGCCTGGAGGAGCTGGAATACGTTTCCCTGCAGAGCTGTGGCTCTCCTTGGAGGAAGCAGAAGCAGGGAATGGTGGTTGTGGCAGCTGGAGAGGTTAATCCCCACAAATCTTCGGCTGTGCTGTCCTGCTTCCTAGAGGAGAGCATTTAAAGGATGCCCCATCCCTGGAAGTGTCCAAGACCGGGTTGGACGGGGCTTGGAGCAACCTGGGATAGTGGAAGGTGTCCCTGCCCATGGCAGGGGGTGGGACTGGATGGGCTTTAGGGTCCCTTCTGTGCCAAACCATTCTGTGATTCTGTGTCAAAATGACAAGGATATGGACACACACTCCTGAGCTTTGTGAGGGGCGCCTCAAAAATCAGGATGTGCCCAAATCACCTTCAAAGAAAATTAACTCTTCCCCAGCTAAAAGCAGCCCAGTCTGCCATCCTGACTCCTCCAGCAGAGACAGTTTTCATTCCACATTTCACTCAGTGACCATTTATCCCGCTAAGAAAACGGGAGTTGATAAATTGCCAGGAAAAATGGGCGCTGCAGGTGGGTTTTGGGGAAGAACCTTGTGATTTTTAAACTTGTTTAACGGCGTGTAAACACAGGCTGAGTATCTTGACCTCTGGTGTAATTTGGAACAATTTGCAGAGTGCAGTTTGCTCCTTGAAGGCACCATGCCCTTTTCAGAGGATGCAATTCCATAAGGAGCAGCACAGCCAGGAGGGTCAGGGGCAGAACCTGAGTGGAAAGAGGTTGGGCTGGAGGTGGACGTTGAACTTCCAGGGCTGAACTCACAAGCTCTGAGCTCCAGGTGGTAGCCAAGAGGGTGGCTGAGCATCCAGGATGCTCAGAAAAAAGGGAGGATAAAGTTTGCTGACAGCTTTCCTGACTCATCCATAACACTGCTGATGGTGCTTCCATGAGCTGTATCCGTATCTGATGCCTATAAATATAACTCCAGTATGAGGCAGACTCCCACAATAAATCAGGGAAAAAGCCACGTGGGAGACTTTCTCTCTTTGACTTTCTCATCTCTGAGTAATTATTTGGCCGTGCTTCATTGGGACAGAAGTTGTATCTTTATTATTCCTTATTATATCTTTATTATTAGCCCTCGTTGCTTTCTGGGAATGGGCACAGCTGTTGTGTCCTTGTGGGATGACCTCTACACCAAAAGCTTTGTCCAGGTCGGTCCCATTTTCCTTGGAAAAATGCAATTCTCTGTCTAATTTTGTCTCCCTCTCTGTCTCCCAATCTGTTTGTTTAAATCATCATAATTTATTTGGAAGAGGATATGTAGGCTTTTTATGTAATTTTGGAAATCATATCATCCTAAAAAAATTAGTAGGCTGGGAATTTTATTTTTATTTTTAATTTATTTTTTTTTTTGGCTCTCATTTCCTCCAACTTTTTACTTTGAACCGGGCAGGCCTGGAGAATTTCAGCTGAAAGGTGACGAAAACTAAAAGCAGAAATGTAATCCTGAAATGTTTAAATAATGTCAACCGTAGCTGTCACCGGTTGTTCACTGGGGAAGGAGTGAAGAGGGGGGGTCCTGTCAAACAGCCTGACCATATTTTTAGGGGGTAATAGATGCATTTTGGAGACTTCTGACTACATGGAAGTTCCATCCGCTTGATTTTGGAGAACTCACGGATACAACAACGAAATTTTGCAAAAATGAATGACTTTTTCCTGGGAAATGTGTTTATATCTTCGCTTGTTCCTGCTGCAAATGTGTAATAAGTGGGAAGGAGTCTGCTGGGGGGGTCCTGTCCTTTCTTTGCCCTCAATATTTTTGCCGCTGTTGAAACCCTCCTACCCTGCTGCAAACGGCCTCTCTCCTCCCAAGAACGTTTGCAAACAGAAGGCACTTCCACCACAGGCTGCAGGAAAGAAACGAGAGCGGGCCTCACATTTCAAGAATATTTCCTTTTATTGCCCAAATCTCACTCGGCTCCGGGAAATGCAAGTCCCATGGTTGCCCTTTCCCTCAGCAGCTCGCCCGTGGTCCCGTCTGCAGCATCTGCTCTGCCAAACCTCCCACAGGGTCGCCTTGCCTTCACCCCAGAAACTTCTTGTGGGTGATTATTGATTTTCAGTGCTGATCTAATGCTCTCTGGAAAGGTTGGGAAGATTGGATGGACTCTGGAGCACGGAGTGACTCTTCAAAGTGCTGCGGGAAGCTGTTTGCAGGACAAGCTGTTTTTTGGGAGCACCCACCCTTGCAGGCACTGCTCCCATCCATTCCAGGCCCATCAGGGAGCGCTCCTGGCAGGAAAAAGAGACAGCTGATTCAGACCCAATGGTTTTTTGGCATGAACTGATTTTGCTGCACGAGCTGAATGCCAGGAGAGGGAGGAAAGGGCACGTTGCAGCACCTTGTGCCTGCAAAGGCAAACCTGAAGTATTCCCACATGCTCTAGGTAAAACATTCCCCTCTCCATCTGCTTTGAGATCGGAATTGTTGCTGTCCCCGATGATTGCACTCCCAAAAATGCAGTGGGCTGCTTCTGCCACGAGTCATGTGGGCAGGGGAGGGATGGGAGGAGGAGGGATTTTACGTCACAAAGATAACAAAGTCATCCCCGTAATGCACTGTGATTTATTGCTCTGTCTTGTGGCCTCAATAACTTCTTATCTTTGCACAGCATCTGCTCTGGATTCTCGAGTTTTGCCCTGTTTTGTGCTGCTGCAGCAAATCAGACCTTTTCAACCTCCAGGAGAAGTCAAAAGGGGTCTCATGTCCAAGGTTTATCCCACAGTTTCCATGTTCCCAAGTGATCTGCAGCATCCTCCATCACTGGCAGGCATCTCATGGCCTGGGGAGGGGTGGCCAGGTGTAGATTTTACCTCTAAAATCCTATCTGTGCTCTGATATCAGCACTGAGAGCAGGAAACAGAGCCAGCTGCGGGTTTGGAGGTGTGGGCGGCACTGAAGGGTGGAATCATCAGGATGTCATCCTCAGGATGCATCAGGAATCATCAGGGTGCCGGCCCCAAGCTCTTTAGGCAGTGGCACTTTTCTCCAAGGCCTTTCCCTGCATCTTTTGCTCAGTTGATTGCCCAGGGAAGCCCTGCCTGTCCCAAAATCTTGCGGTGCCTTTCCCACCTGGGATTAAAGCCCTGGGCCAGCTCCTCCCTCTCTGGCCCCGTCACCACAGAGCACAAGAGCTGCACAAGGCTGGGTCAGGGAAATTATTTTGCTTTAAAAAAACCCATTTTATCTCAACTTAATCTCACAGGAAAGGATCCACAGTTGTGCCAACAGGGACTTTCTGCTGCAGGAGAGACAAGAGAGTCATAAACCCACTCAGCTGTGATGTTGGAGATTCAGGGCACGAACCAGCAGAACCCTTTGGTAATTCCTACAAAAGTGAAGAGTTCTGGCTGGAGAGCAATCCCCAGGACTTGCCTAGGATGGAAACATTTCTTTGTTCTGTAGCTGGCACAGCAGGGATGTAACATTTGGCTTTGGAGAGGCCAGGAGAACACGGATGGGGGGAAGGAGAGCTTTCCTTTTTCTCTTGCCTGCATTTCAGGAACAAAACTTGAAGAGTTTGAATTCATCCCCTACATAAAACAGAAGTTATTTGGAATTCTTGTGGGATACAGAACAGTTCCCCAACCAGCTTTACCAAATCACAGACTGGCTGAGGTTGGAAGGGGCCTCTGGAAGTCACCTGCTCCAACCTCTCTGCTCATCCAGGCCCACCCAGAGCCAGTTGCCCATGGGCACATCCAGACACCTTCTGACCACCTCCAGGCACGGAGATTCCACATTCCCTGTGCCATTCCAGGGAAAAAAACTGTCAGGTCTTGCAGTTCATGCTGAAACATCCCCAGCCCTGGCAGCTGCTTGTGGATGCAGGGCTTGACACTGCACACGTCTTTAATTCCAGAGGTGTGAAATATTGCCTCGGGTCAATTTGGAAAGCATTTTTCTCCTGGAATTTAGCCTTGAAGCCCACAAATCTCATCAACAAGAAGCAGAATGAATCTTTAAAATTGGGCTGTGTGCGGGACCTGCTGCTCTAAATTCTCTTTTAACCTTTGCTGTGCTTCTCTTCTTTGAATTGCTGCTACAGCTACGTAGTGTCCCTCACCAACAGTTTGGTTGTTTATTGTTATTTCTATTGTTACTACTGTTGTTTTGTTGTTATTATTATTATTATTATTATTATTGTTATTATTGTTATTGTTTTTATATTGTTTCTTTTCCTGTCACAGGAATGCACCAGCCCTGGGGATGCCATGGCCATGTCACAGGAGGCAGCAGCTTCCTACAAGGACACTGACCTAAGGGTAAGGAAGAGCCCCAGTCCGTATCCCACCACGGTCCTACAGGCACCTGGAAGCTCCCCACAACCACAAGCAAATGGAAATTCTCACCAGCCCCCTTAGCTGTGGGGAACTTATGACAGAGTCAGAAAGTCACAAAAATAAAAATTTCTCAAAATTCTCATTCGTAAATCCCTTGAGTAGTTCTTATGGTTTGTGCTGTGGTGTTTTGAGGGAAATTTTGGGGGGATTTTCCTTATTGTTCTTGTTTTTGTATTATATATATCATAGAAACGTAGAATCACAGAATGGTTTGGGTTGGAAGGGACCTGAAAAACCATCTCATTCCAACCCCCTGCCACAGGCAGGGACACCTTCCACTATCCCAGGTTGCTCCAAACCCCGTCCAGCCTGGCCTTGGACACTTCCAGGGACCCAGGTGCAGCCACAGCTTCTCTGGGCAACCTGTGCCAGGGCCTCACCTCCCTCACAGTGAAGAATTTCTTCCTGATATCTGATTTATGTGCCTTATCTTTTTAAACAAAGCACTGCTACAATAGGTGATTAAAGTGACCGTTGTCACCTTCTTCCCAGATGCTCCCACTGCTGCTCTGGCCCCTTTCTTGTGCCAGGATAAACATCCAAGCAGCCACAGGGAGTCTGATAAAAGCAAAATCCACCTTTAAAAAAAGTCCCATCCTTCCCCCCTGCAATCTGGAGCAGTTCCCCGAACGAGGGCTGTAGTTTGAGGCCGAGTTATTGCGTTATTATTGCTGCTACAATTGCTACTTTTATTTTTCTATTAGTGTTATTATTTCTGCTCTACCCACCTGGCAGTGAGCGAGCAAATCTATGACAAATCTATGAGTGCAGTTTTTTTCTCAAAAACTCATATAAGGATACTTTTACCTCTGGAAACAGCCAATATTGTGGGTGCAGCTTGGCGAAATTTGCAGAGGAAGAAAACTCATGGCATTTTCTCCCCCATCATGGCTTTACTCCAACAGCAAGGGCAAGTTGCTCCTAATTTTCTTTATTAGCACTGGGCTGTTGGAGCGTGTCTGTCCCTCCAGCAGCTCATTGCAACACCTAGGCCAGCCAGGCACTCTCCCAAGGGAAGCCAGCTCCATTTAAAATGGGAATTACAAGCATTTTGGTGCTGAAGTCAGTTGTTTGAAGCCATCTGCAGTCTTGCTGCAGTGCTGCTGTATCCTAATTCCATCTGTCAAAGCCCGGGAGAATTGAGGCGATGAGCCTGGCGCCGTGAAACAGCACCGAGCTCGGGCAGGGAAGGGAATTCCACGTCCACAAGAAAATCAGGGAATCTGAAGCTGTCACAGCTGGAAATAATGCTCCCTGTTTAATGAAGGCAGGGACTGCTGAAACCCTGTGCTTAAAGATGTGAGCAGCAGAGAAAATGTCCTGTTCTCCGTCTTCAAGAGCGTGTCTTAGGTGTCTTGTGCAGAGCTGTGCTTTCCCTGGGCTTAAAAGCCGGAAAATTCCCCTTGTCTTCCCTGGCACGATCCCTATTGGAATGACCGCAGAGCAGTAACTCCGGCTCTAAAACCTTCTCCCTCCACTTCTCCATGTGGGAGCCGGTTCAGTTTGCTGGAGCTGGGGGGTTTCACTTTATTCCACCTCTTCCCCCCCAAGAATGGGCCAGCTGAGAACATTCAGATCCTGTTTAAGGTTTCCTGCCCCTCCAAACCATCTCCCAGAAGTCTCTAATTTGGCTGCCTGGACCCTCCTGGTGGCATCTCCAACCTCCTCAGTGCCTGTGATCTCCATCCTCTTCCTCCTCTGAACAGCTCACTAAATAGGCTGTTCCCAAGTTCAGGAGGGCTGAATTATTCATGGCAGGGAGATAAATGGAGCACTTTTCATCCATCCCTGAAAGGATTCTGATTTTGGTGGATCGTTATTGTTATTCGTAACTATCCTCCCTGGCTGGTTTGAGGAAACAGCTTAAACCAGAGTTGTTCCCAAATTCTTCCTTGCTTGTTCCACCCAGGGTTGGTGGTGGCAAAGTGCTTTTGGTACCAAGTGAGTGGCTGAAATTTCAGAGAGGGAGGAAGGAAGATGGGAAGCAAAGGAGAAACTGGGAATTACAATTTGTTTGTCACACTGCTGCCCTTCTTTTTATGCATATGTGGACGTTTGCTGGGAAAATGAGCATTCCTTGAAGGTTGCATCCTTTTGTGGGGATGTTCCCAAAGACCAAATGACAATGGATATGGACATTGTCACCCAGAACAGCTGTCTGGAATTCAGAAGGATGTGTGTGAAAATGGAAAATCTCAGTGAAAACGCTTCACCTTTCCTGCTCCTCCTCTCCTGCTCCTCCTCTAAGAGCAGCCATTCACCTCCACACTGTTTCCTCTCACTGGGAGATCTGGACAGGGCTGTAGGGATCAGAACAGAGCTTTGGATGTCAGGATAAACATCTGGAGCCAAGGTTCAGCTCAGGCATGGCCTGGCCTTCTTCAGAATCAAGGTCAACATCTGGATTTGCATCATGTTGCATGAAATGTGGGGTTTGGGCTCTGTTGCTTCAGGTTTATGATATGAGATCATTTTGTCTTCATGGCCTGATTGTAAACGGGGTGATCAGTCAAAGGCTGGACTCGATGATCTCAGAGGTCTTTTCCAACATGAATGGTTCTGTAATTTTAAATTCAGAGAGGTTTTGCTCCTTGCTCTGCTTTCCTAAATTGCATCTTTTGAGGGACCTTGAAGAAAACTCTGTGGATCACCCAGGGAACACTTGGAGTGCTACTCCCAGGTGAAGGGGAATAATCTGCCTTCACTGCTCTCACCTCATCTTAGCTCCCTCCAATGTGTTTCCAGGGATTCCAGGGCTTCCCACAGAGCATTGCACGGTGCACAGTGAGATGACAACATGTAATTACCTGCTGGAAATGTGTCACTTCCCATATCCACAGGGAACAGACAGAGCCAGGCAAGGTGGATAACTGTGTCACTCCACCTCTCCCCGTGCTCCTCGTCTGATGCTTTGGGAGAAAGGCACTGCTTTGGCAGTGACAGGGGAAATTCTGTTTGTAAACAACCTGTAAACCTTCCAGGGGAATGGGAACGGAGTGGGTTAAGCATTGCAGGCTCCTCAGCGGAGGAGAACCTTTGTCAGGGCAGGAACAGGCACGGAGGAACAAACTGGGAGTTTATAAAGGAGTCACATTCAATCTCTGAGGGAAGGAGGGAGATGGCAGTGCCGTGCTCGTGTCCAGCTGGAGATCACAGCTAGGGAGCTCAGTGAACATTCCTGCAGCGCAGGCTCAGGGGAAGGATGGTCCAGTGATTCAGTCACACTCAGGGAATTGTGAATTTATTCTTCCTGCATCCTCCAGGTCCTCTTTTTCATGTGCATTCCCAAGCACTCAATGCAGCTGGGAAAGCAGGAGAAAAGCAAAACCTCTACATTTTCCTCCAAACTGCAGCTGAAGTCCCTCCTGCTGAACCTCTTCACCTGGTGGATGCTGAATGATGGACAGATGGATTATTCACGTGCCAGGTGCCATTCCCAGCATGGAGAGCAAAGGAAAAAAAATCCCTTCTTTAGCTTTCCAATTGTCCTCTGGCAACAAGCGCCAGCCCTAAGCCAGGCATCACACCACAGCGAGCTTCACTTCCATCTTATCCATGGAGCAGGCTCTCAGACTCACCCTTTGGAGGCATCAAAGGTGCTCTCAGACTCACCCTTTGGAGGCATCAAAGGTGCTCTCAGACTCACCCTTTGGAAGCTTTTTCCTGAACCAGATGAAAGGGAAAAGGGCATTTCATGGACAGAAGCCTTGGTTGGTGCCCTTCACCCAGGGCTCCACCTCAATCAGGAGCGGTGTGTTTCCCTCACAGCCACAGTTGGCACCGCTCCACAGTGCTCCACCTGGAATGCAGATGCAACTCCAGCTCCTTCCTTACCTGCTCTCCCCTCTCCTTAACATCTTTGCTTTATTTCCTGCACTCTGGGGGAAGTTTGGGCTGGGCTGGGATGCCGTGATCCATGTTAAGTCCAATATGCTGTGAATAATCATGCAAGACTCACAACTCAAAGCCACTCTGTCTTTGATCCTACATCCACATCCCAAATGAATGGGAATGCTCTGCTGTCTGAGTACTCCAGGATGGGATTATTTGACTCTCTCACTCACTGCCCTTCCATAAACTCACTGGACAGTGCTTTGAGCAAGAATCAGTAAATTCCCTTCCTTCCATCCTGCTGCTCAAGACACCTGAATTTTCCCCTGCCTCGCCTATTATCCACATCTGCAGGATCTCTGCTCTGCCTGACAGAGCTCCCTAAAGGACTGCACAAATAATTTAAATGGCTGGTTTATTGTTAAAGGCATGTACCTGATTTCCCTGGTGCTGAGTCGGAGGGAATCGTCCCAGCTCCATTGATTTCAGAATTAGAGTGTCAAGGATCCAGCCCACACCTTATTGAAATCAATACCAGTGATCAGGACCACACAGGAACTGCTCATAAGCTGTTATCTTGATATCAACCCCGGTTAACTGGCAACGACAAGAAGTTCCATTGAATCAGATGGGCTGTTAAATTTCGACACTAAAATCCTGAAATTCAAGGCAAACATCAGCAGGAGAGAGACTCCAGCTCAAAGCCTGACCCTTCCCACGTTGGATGATGTTACCAGAGGTTTTAATCACTCAGGGTTTCCTTTGGAGCTGCTTTATGAACTGACTGGTTCTGTGGGTTTTCCTTTTTAATGGAGCGTGGCTGGAGGACGGCTGGGAAAAGCCGCTCCCCCGCCTCTCCTCACCGCCACCGCCACCTCGGCCTCCCCAGGGCAGGCAGGGCAGCAGTGCACACCAATAAAATCATCACATTCCCAGCTGGAAAGTGATAAGACACAATCAAACTGCCTGCAATAACAGGGACAGAGAATTTGATGGCGAGGAAGGGGGGACGGTGTCATTACGCGCGTTTTATTGCTGCGGGTTTCAACCCTCGCAGCGACGGGGATTTCATTCCCTGCCACGCTGGCTCTGTACCTGGTGCAGAGAGGGAAGGAGAGGTTTTTTAGCCACCCTGGGTATCCCTTGGATTGGCAATCAGAGCCTCCTGGGGTTGGAGGCGGGAAGGGCGCTCTCACTTTCACCACATTAAAGTGTTGGGCAGCTCAAGAAGTTCCCGTGGACTGCTGGGCCCTCCTGCCTCTGTGCTCATACCTCCCTGGGCTGCACAGTAAAAGGTGTTTGATTAAAGCCAGATTGTTTATTGATTAATAATCCCTTTTAACTTGACTGCTTCAGGTGATTAGGAGTGGGCAGCAATCCGAGCTCACGTGTTGCAGGTCCTGGTGGAGAAACACGTGGGAATAAAGATCAGTTAGGAGGTTAAGCAAGAGCTTGCTTTTTTTTTTTTTTCGGTGGAAGGGGAGTTAAGGGCGTGTGAAGAGCTCGTGGGAGAAGCTTGCTCTGCAAACCTGGGGAAGAGGAGGGTTATAGGGACAGGCCATTGCTGCTGGCAGGCTGTAAGAGGTGAAAATGCAGGGGTTGGAACGCTTGTGATCGTGTCCCTGTGCCCTTTACGCACACACACCTCCAGCTCACCCTGCACACCAGGGGCTTGAAAGCACAACTATGCACAAAGCCCTAAAATAACTGAGCTCTGAAGGTCACCTGGTCCAAACCCCTCCACTCAAAGCAAGGCCAATCTCAGAATTAGGTCCAACTCCGAAGTTAGACCGTGTGGATCGAGGTCAGGGGCCCATGTCCAATGTGTCATCCCACTTAGAAAAAATAAATCCAGGGAAGGGTTTCATCCCAGGGAATGGGAGCAGGTCTGCTGCAGTTTCCCCATCACCTAGGCCATGGTCAATATGGCCTTGAAATCCAAAGGCATCTCCAAGAGGTCTTAATAAAACACATTTCAAAGGCTCTTTACACCTCAAAAGAGACCGAAGCCAACTAAGAATGACTCTTCCCCCATGCACTCACAGCTCAGGCTTATTTCTCACAGGAAGAAGCAGGAAGATCTCATTTACGGGGAAGAAAAAGGGGAAAAAAATATCTGCTTTTGTTCGCCATGTGCCAACGGGCGGTGATAAGGTACAGCTAAAGTGGCAGCCTGTGCTTCGTGGGGCTGAACTATTATTCAGATAAGATGGAGGCAAGAGATCTTCGTTGGGCTAAGGAAAAAAAATTCCTGGTTTAAGGTTATTACACAGGAAGCGCCCTGCTGCATGAAATCCATGGGAAATTGCATATTTTGTCACATTTAGTTATTGAATCCCAATTTCATCCTAGCACGAGGAAAATATACATCACCCTCCCTTGTAGCTCTTATTAGATTTCACAACCTTTCAATATTAAAATGCCAGCCCGGGGAGCAGTGTTTCTTTTCCCATTTTTTCCCTCTTCCCTCTCCTCTCCTCTGTGGCACTGCAGTGGTGGAGGCGTAGTGCAGGAACCCTGGTGCCACAGAATGAGTTGGAATTACCAGCTCCAGACACAAAGATCCCTCCAGCTTTCTCCTCACCACTCATTTATCCCCTACAAGCACATGGACAGTCCCAGCAGTGCCCATTCCCACGGTAGAGGCTCCCAGCCTAGGATTGCATCCCCTCCCTTTTTTCAGGGATTCCCCAAATCTGCATGTTTTGTGGAGTGTTTTACTCACTGCTCAGACCAATAGGAGCTTTAGAGGGGTCAGTTCACCCTGTCCTACCCTTCCACTTGGGTTTATCCTCCCAGCAACATCCTTAAGACATTTGAGTTGGTTGGTGAATGAACATCCTAAAGCAAGAGGAGGATAAATTGCCTGGCAGCCCAAGTCCTGTCCCTCCTCTGGCCTGAGGGCTTGGCATGGATCCTCTTGCAGTGGGGTGGGACTGGAGGAGCATTCCTGATTGCAGCTAGAAGGATCCTGTGATTGGATAAAACCTGAGATTTTAGGACTGTTTGAATGGATCAAGATATATTCCCAAAGTTCGTCCTCACAGAATCTCCCCAAAACCTGATTAATTTTTATTCTTCCCCCAGTCAACCTCCATGACCCATCTTTTCCACTCTCCTACAAGTGAGGGAAGGCAAACCCTGCTCTGGTTACAAGCAGAAGTATTCCTTTGCCATCCCCAGCCATGTAGATCTTCCCTTGTTCTGCAAGGAGCAGCCAGAGGGACCGGCTCTGGAATGAGTGGCTGTTCAGTGTTTCAGAGAAGGGCTTTGCTGTAAAGTTATCAATCTCTCTCTAATAGAAAGCAAACTGCAGCTGCTGCAGGGAAAAATGTGCTGATTTCTCTCATATTAAAAAATATTCTCCTCTGTCTACAAACAGATTGAAGGAAACAAATTATTTCCCCCAGTTAAATATTTTAAAGAGCAATCCAGGCTTTGGTTATCACCTAAAGTAGGGAGGAGAAAGCAGTTTCAGGCTAAAGGAGTGGATTCCTTTCCCAGTCTGCAGGATGCAGCTTGCATATTTAGCCAGAGTGTTCTCTACCTGTGATGCTTCCCTGGCTCTGGGGAGGAGCCAAAATCAGAATGAACTCAGGTCAGGTCAGGTCAGGATAAAACCCAGCTATCTGATCTGAATTTGTAACAGGCCACAGGAGAAATAAATCCCATGGCTCCAGAGCAGAGACGGGAAAAAGACTGGAGTGCTCAAGGCTCAGTTCAGATAAAAGTTGCAGCTAATTATCCAAACAAGATATTCATATCTTTGAATCAGCATAAAATAGGGCTGGGAACTTGAAGGGAGCAGCCTCTCGTGTGATGTCTCAGTCCCTCAGTTTTGGTCCTTGACCCCTGGCAGGAAGGGCAGAATTAAGAGAACTCCAAGTGGAAAGTGGCCAGGACTCAGGGAGGACTTTGCCGAGGGCCAGAGGAGCAGCCAATTTCTCTAAATACTTTTAAGGAAGCCCCTCCTCCCTTCAAAGAGAGGAAAGTAACATTGCACCATCCCAAAAGCCTCCACCAGCTCTGCTGGACCTTTCCTAGTCCATTCCCACCCTTCTTAGGTGTGTTCCCTCACAAACCAGAGCACTGCCAGGTGACACGCACAGGGGCAAAGGTGTGACTTGTGCTGCCTCACACAGCCCGGGAAGGACGAGAGCAGAATTCCCTCAGTGCTCTCGGATGAACAGCCGTAAAAAAAAAAATAAATTAAAAGAAGTACTAAAACCCCTTCTGCCTCTGAAGCACTCCCTCTGAATAAAAATCACAGTGCTGAAGCAGCACTTTCTGTCCTTAAATCCCTGCGTGCTTTTCCAAAGCAAGGTCAATGCCATTGCCCCTGTTCACGGGTGTGGGGAAGGAGCTGCTGCTTTTTAGAAAGGTTTTTCCACCCCACAGCACGGCCCTGCTTAATGAGCCACTGGGCTTGCCTTTTTCCAGAGGTTGAACCCACTCCTGGGGGTTTCTGTGAGGGTTTTTATGCCCCTTCTTGTCCTCCCTGCTCTAAAGAGAGCAGGGTGGTGTCACCTCATCCCAGAGGCCAGATTGGCCTGATGTTTGCTCTGTTTCCTCTTCTTCATCCAACCAAATTCCCACGGCACTCTGCTACAGTGAGGAGGGAGCAAAGAGCAAATGGAGTCTTCACAAAGTTAAGATTTTGCTCTTCCTTGTTCCCTTTCTGAGCTAGCATCTCACCAAAACTGCTCAGCCCCTCTCTGGCAGCAGCTGAGTCCAAGGGAAAACCAGACCATGGGAGCAACCCCCCCATCTTCTCATCTGCCCTCCTGGACTGTCCCATCCCTTCTAAACTCCTTGATTTCTTTTGGAAGTGCTTGTGTTTGTCCTGCAGATTTGTGTAACCCCTCTATCCCTGGCTTTCTCTTCCTTTTCAGGTCATGGACAGCTTCCACCATCCCAGGTAGCTCAGAGCCCCTTCCAGCCTGTCCTTGAACACTTGCAGGGATGGGGCAGCCACAACTTCCCTGGCAACCTGTGCCAGTCATGCAGTTATTGTTGGAGGTCTGATTCTTACTTATGGAGAAACAAATTCTACAAAGAGAGCAATTTCCCCCAGATTTAGATGAACATGAATAGAATCAGGACCACGAGTGCCATTTTTAGAGCATTAAAACAAATCTCTTTTAGCAGTCTGCTAATGGCTGTAGACTGTAATTCACACCCTGTCTGCTGAGTAATTTTGCATGGCATCAAGGATTTTTGCAGGCAGAAATATGGCCAAAATAACACTTCAGCTTCACTGGATCAATACCACTGAAATATAAGGCTATCCAGTTGCTAAAGAGGTCTATTTAGTCTCTCTGTCAGATGCTGATCCTGGGTAGAATCAGTCGGTTTTCCTTACAAGCATTAATACATTGCATGTTGAGGACTCCTACCCCGGGAGCACGAGTGCTGTTCTTGGTAGGGAAGTGGAGAAAGGGCTGCAAAATAAGTGCAGAGCATCAAGAAATGAAAATCTGTAGTAGTTAAATGTCTTAACTTCGTGGCACGACTTCATTTCAGCAGGTGCTTAAATCACAGACTCATAGAAATGTCAAGGATGGAAACAACCTCTGAGATCATCAAGTCCAACCATCAACCCAGCGCCAGTTCCCCATTAAACCATGTCCCCAGTGCCACATCCACAGGATTGTGAGCACTTCCAGGGATGGTGGCTCCCCCCACTTCCCCAGGCAGTCTGTTCCCACGCTTGGTAACCTTTTCAGTGAAGAAATTTTTCCAAATATCCAACCTGAACCTCCCCTGGCACAGCTTGAAGCTGTTTCCTCTTGTCCTGTCACACGTAACAGAAAATAGATGGACATGGTGAATGAAGAAAAATTACTTTTCAGCATCGGTCAGACTGGGTTGATACAAAATTCTACCTAGTTCAGGAAGAATATACAACACCCATGGGAAAGAATTTAAGGAAGTGTAAAGCTGTGAAGGGATGCAGGAGGCTGAACTCCTCCTGCCTCTGTCATTTTTAATAGGTTTTTGAATTAGCATTGTGCCTGTGATGAAATAAATGTACTTCAGCTACTTTGCCTCAGCCTGTCTTGCAGTAATTACCCCAGAGAAATTAAGACTACCTGTTTCCTCTCAAAAAAATAACTCATGGATCTTTTCTTGAAGAAAAATCCCCCAACAACCTTCCCCAAAGATGCTGTTGGATGCTATTAATTAAAAGGGGTCACACAAGGTTGAGAACTCGGCTGGTGCACCTCAGAGGATCGAAGAGTTGGTGCTGTGGCCTTTGAAAATGCCCTAAATGAGCCTTGTCCCAGTAGTTAGGAAGAGCATTAGGGGGCACTGGAGGTACTTTTGTGGCTTATCTGCGTGTTTTGGTTAATTAACAGCCGGTTAAGCAAGTGTTAAGCCACCTAAAAGCCTTTCAAAGCCTGCAGTGCTTATCTTCCCAGCACCTGCAGCTTTCTTCCTGCCTCTGCAAACCTGCTCCTTTTCATTCCCCTGCATCAATTGCAGGGAGAGTATGGAAGTATAAAATGGAGATATTCACTGGGGTCTCCAGGTGCCGAACTCCAAACCGATGAAAGGAGGCTTCTCCACACAGTCAGGCTGGGGCTGTTGTTTCCAGAAGGTATCAACATCCAGCCCTGAACCTCTGTGGGTTTCTCCAAAGCCTCGTGCATCTCTGTGGGGAACGAGGCCGTCCAGGAAAGGGATTAAACAGCCTGACCCAGTCTCTGTCCTCAGAGTGGCAGCCAATGTCCAGCTCATGAGCTTTGGGAAGGATTTTGCTGTCTGGGAAAACTGTTCCAGGAGTGTCAGCTCCAAAGTCTTCCTGCCATGTAGAAGGAAGTGTCCAGTCAACAGCAGGGACATGATTGAGGCCCTGGCACAGAGAAGCTGTGGCTGCCCCATCCCTGGAAGTGTCCAAGGCCAGGTTGGACAGGGCTTGGAGCAACCTGGCATAGTAGAAGGTGTCCCTGCCCATGGCAGGGGGTGGATCTGGATGATCTTTAAATGTCCTTTCCGGTCCAAACCACTCCATGATCCTCTGGGTCTGAGTCAACGCTTTAGTATCCCTGATGCTGATAGTAATACAACATGTTTTCTCTTTTGGATGGAAAATCTTCTAATATCAGTGCCAGAAGACAATAATCTAACACATAATCTCTAGCTTTTTAAATGAAGGAAAGGGAGGGAGAATGTAAACTTTTTTGTTTGGGGAAGAGCAAAGTTTTCTGTTGCCTGGTTTTTTTTTTTTTTTATTTGTCAAATTTGAAAATGTCAGCAATTTGCAAATTTCCCACCTGTTCTGTGCACACATGAAAACAGCCTGAGTTCCTGCTCCTTTCTGAGTGACTTTTAATGTATAGCACGAGTGCACAGTGTTGACAGCTCTCCAATTTTAGCACAAGTCTCATTATCCTTTTTTTTTTTTTTTAAGCTAAGGCCCCCTATCCCAAAATATAAGATGTGTTGGTTTTGGTTGGTTTGGTTTTTTTTTTTTTGTGAAAATACGCATGAAAAAGTGTCTACTTTTTCCCCCCCCATTTTGTTTTAGTCAAGAAGTTTCAAGTATATGAAGCAACTCTATTTAAAGATCCACCACCTTGATGGGGATCACAAGATTGCTCGTGATTCTTGTCTTCTGTTGGGAAAAGGAAGCAGGAATGTTCCAAGCAGTGGGGAAGAAGAGGCTTGGAATACCATTTCCAGCAAACCGAAGTATGGAAAGTTCAACTGTTGTGCAAATATGGGGGTTCTTTTTGGAAGGAGCCTGCCCCATAACTTTTGTATGTGTTGGATTTGGAAATCATAGAACCACGGAATCACAGGATGGTTTGGGTTGGAAGGGACCTTACAAATCATCCAGTTCCAACCCCAGGGACACCTTCCACTATCCCAAGTTGCTCCAAGCCGCATCCGACCTGGCCTGGAACACTTCCAGGGATGGGGCATCCACAACAATGGTTACGAGGAAGAAGCAAAGGTATTTCTTATGACAGGGTAATGATACGAAGGTAGCAATTTCCTCTGGGTAAAGGCAGGAATTTTGTCTGCTGGAAGTTGTGACAATCAGCAAAAAAAAAAATCAAAAAATCAAATCAGAACAATGAGAAGGTTTTGTATCTAGGTCAGCTGTGGGCGAACATTTCCATTGCTCTGTTCCTTGGTAGATGTGCTTCTCTTTATGCCTGAAATCTGATATGGAACGTTCTGTAAGGCACCTAAAAGGTGAGGTATGGTGGGTACAGACTGATGTCTGTAGGGCCTTGAATTCAGCTGGAATTCTGTGCTGAGCATTCCCATCCTTTAAATGACTGAGACCCAAATCCACAGTAAATGTGGAGGTATGATGGAAGTAAACTGGGGCTACTGGAGTTAAATTCTCCTTCAGAAAGTCTAGATTAGCTTAATTATCACATCACTCCAAAAGCAATTCCTCAGTTCCTGGGTTCTGTGAGCCTTGATGGGAGAGTTAATTTTGCTGATATGCATAAATGTCCTTAAAAAGGGATAAATACTTCTGTCCTCCATCTTCCTTGCTGATGCTTCGCCAAGTTTCTGACCTACCAAGTTTCTCCACTTTGGTTGCTTTGTTGCCTCTTCTTTCCCTCCACTCCTTGGGTCTCTCTCTCCTCTTGACATAGATTCTTACATCTCCTCTTAAGCCATTGCCTGCATTCTCCACCCATGTATCCATGCCCTTTCTATCTCTTTTGGAGTGGGAATCATGCACTCTGCCTGTGGACAGCTTACTTCCCTGAGGGAGACTTGACTCCAACCCCAGCGAAAAGGAAGGATCAATATAAAGTATATCGACAGTATAAAGACATCGGTATAAAGACTGGGTTTACAGTATCTCCACGAGATTCCCTAAAAAGTTTAAGATCCTGAAAAACCCAATATTGCAAGGATTGTAGACAAAATTTGCATTCTGCTGGGGTAGAAGTCGTGGCTTTCGAGTCCGTTTTCCCCGAGAGCCCTGGCGAGGTCGGACCCAGCGGGTTTGATCGACCCCGCACACGACGAGAGGAACTGTGAAATTCAGATCCGAAATTCGAAGCCGGTTTAGTTCAGGCTTTATGATTTGCGTCTTTGCCGTGCTGGTCCTGGCAGATTAAGAGAATTACCCATGCTCCTCTTATTTACACGGACGAGTTGGTTCGTGATCCCCCGTAGAGCTCATTTCAAAACCCCCTCGTGCTCGGCGAAGGAAGAAACCTCAGTAACCATCAGCTGTGGCATTGATCCTTCAGAAAAATTAACCAACTGAACTGAGACTCACTGTGAAATCAGTGATGCTCAGCAGCCACTAACTTCATTTGGAACTCACCAGTGTTAATGCATTTAAAGTATTGATCCTTCCTTGCGTGCTTTGCGGCTCCGGCTCCCTTTTGGCATTGCGAACACAAAGGCAGCTCTTTCCAAAGCCGGGATGAGCAAGCAAAACCCTTCAACCCCGAAAACAAACTCATTATTCAAAATGCTTGTCGGGCTCGCTGCAGCCATTGAATTGATTGGGGGGAAAATAAATAAATAAGTTTAAAAAAAAGCGCTGTGGCAGATAAAAATTGGATTATTTCGGAGCATGGGAAAGGAACAGGCAGAGGAAATATCCTGCTGTCTGAAGGGAGCAAATCATCCCCCCCCCACCTCCAGAATTTCTTGCTTTTTTATTGCATTATTGTGGTATTCTTGGGGCTTTGCTTGTATGTAGCACATGGGATTGAGGAGGAGCACTGAGAGCTGTGGCTGTGCTGGGAATTGGATATTCACTGCCCAGCAAAACCAAAAGGACCACAGGCTTTGCCCAGCACCCTTTCTAGTACTTTTGCAGGTATTTTTGGGAAGGACTTTGCCCCTTTCATATCCTGGGCTGCTGAAGGGGAGGCTTAGCCTTTAACTGGTTATTGAACCAAGCTAGCCTGATTTATTTTCTCTTTTTTTTTTTTTTTTGCTTTTGCAGCAATAAATGAGCCTTCAAACGAAGACTGCAGCTGAAAGCAAAGGAGCTGCAGTTTGCAGCCCACTCTCTGTGCAGCCCTGCCTGTGCTTTCCAGCATTCCCTGGGCTTTGCAGTGACTTTGCTTACACAGAGCTTTCCATTGCCCTATTTAAGTGCCTCTGCAGTGTTCTCACGGTGAATTAGGTTACTCTGTAGAGAAGGATACTGCAAATCCCCTCCTCTGCTTCAGCTGCTCCCCTTTCCCCGCATGGCAGGCTGAGTGCTGCCTCTCTTTCTCCAGTTTTTGGAACATTTCAACCACATGGTGGGTTTTGAAAGAGTTTTTCCCTTGGTTTAGTCTTGCCACTCCAGAGGCTACTGGTTCTCCAGCTTCTCCACTGACTCCAAGTCCCCTCTGCTTTCAGTTCTTAAACTGTTTTTAATTATTTTATCCGTATACCCTGTGCACTCCCGGGCTCCAGCTCTCAGCAGGGATGGCACTTGGTTTATGATCTCTGTCTTTAAATGTCACATCTGGGCATCTTCAGACGCACACATCTCATTCTCTAAAATATGCAGGTGTCTTATCCTGACCTTCATTAGAGCTGTGACACATTCCAGCCATCCTGCTTGTTAGTTTATTATTCAGCTGCCTGTCAGCCACCCTCTGCAGCTCCCTCTTCCTTCTGATGCAGAGATGCAATAATTGGTTGCTTTGTTTTTCAGGCATCTTTAGCATGATTTGAACCTACTAAACTCAGCCAGGATGAAAACCCAGCTCTTTCCAGGCTATTTGTAGAGGCCCCATTAGTTTTAGTGACATGGAATAGTTTGGGATGTGTGGAGGGTTGAGAGATCTGTGGCTCAGACCCTGCATAAAGGTGACTTCACTTACCTTCAACGGTGTCTGCTGGTGTCCAGGAAACACCCAGCAGTGCTGCAAAAGTTATCTGGCAAGAGTCAGGTCATTCCTGATCCTTTTTCTGGCATAAACCACAATGAGGCACCCCTAAGTGGTCTCTTAGAGACACATTCCCAACCATCACGGAAAGGGTCCATGAAGGACCTTTCTTTTAATTCTGACTGTGCAAAAAAAAAAAAAAAATCTGATTTTTTTTTTTTATTCTTGAGTAATTGAGGTGTTTACAGAAACTGTTCTGTGATGCAAAAGCTTGTTCTGGTTGCTCTTTCTCTTTTTTTTTTTTTTCTCATGTCCTTTCACCTGCGTGCTCTGCTGCCTGGTTTTGTTGGGAATGCATAGGATCAGGTATTTGTAGCACACCTGGAATCTTACCCTGTCATGGATTTGCCAACGCTGTGATGGGAAGGAGGCTCCAATACCTCTCTCGGGGTTGGACCAGTGGGCTAAGCAAACCAGAGGTGCAAAATCTCAATGGAGAAGCGAGAGGATGGGAGGTTTCCTCCTGCCCCTTCTCCCTGCTCCTTGGAGAACGATGCTGGGTGGTGTGAGAACACTTCAAGCTGTGCCAAGCACTGATAAAGCCCCGTTCCTTCAGCGTCTTTTTCCACTTTCCTGCTGATTTCCCTCCCCCTGCCCACTTACCAGACACATTTCCACCATTCCTGACCTTTAGAGGACAGGGAGGTGACTGCGGTTCAGTCCCTGAGCATCAGCAAAACAGAAAGAGAAGCCCTGGCTGGGATTGTGCTGTGTGAGGGCTTGTGTGTTTTAGATAGAGAGAACAAGCCTAATTTATTATGAAACAGAAGTTAGCTTTACATTTTCATAATTAGGGAGGATGCTAATGTTGCATGATTGGAAAATGTCACCCTGCACAACTAATTTGAGGCCTAATTGAAGTTCAGCATCGTCTGCAGCTCCCCCAGTGATAACTTTCCTGAAAGGTGCTGCAGAAATGCAGAGGGAGCGGTGAGCTGGGAGTCGTTCATCACCTCCTTTCCCAGCACACTGAGCGATCTGGGAGGAAATGACCAAAAAGAAGCAATCCCAAAGCCCGGAGCCCGAGGCTGGTGGCACAAAGCGCCCCACAGAAGCACCAATTGCAGGGATAATTATCCCAGGGCTGCTGCAGAGGACAGTACATTTCTGGGGCATCCTGTCCAGCAGCTGCTGGAGAAAGCTGGATTGGGTGTGTCACTGTCTCACAGCACGGTGTCACCGAGGGATGGATGGGCCTGCCCTTATCCACAGCACCCTGGGGATTGCTTTGTGTCCGGAATACAGAAGGGACAGGGGCCACAAAGGAGGCACAAAAAAAACCCCTGCAAGAGTCACATCTCCTCTTTGCCATCCAGAACCTGCGTTACTGTGGGGAAAAGCCAAGCCTTGCTCTGGTTTCGAGTGATGTCACACCACTCACGCTTGGTCAGCCTTGGCGGGACAAAGAAGAGCTGTGACTTTTACATCCGAGGTTTATCCTTTCAGTGCTTAAAGGGAGCTTAGAAAAAAGAGGGAGAGAGATTTTTTTACATGAGCAGGTAGTGACAGAGCAAGGGGGAATGGTTTTAAACTAAAAGAGGAGAGATTTAGATGTTAAGAAGAGCATCTTCCCTCTCTTCCCTGTGAGGGGGGTGAGGCCCTGGCACAGGTTGCCCAGAGAAGCTGTGGCTGCCCCATCCCTGGAAGTGTCCAAGGCCAGGTTGGATGGGGCTTGGAGCAACCTGGGATAGTCGAAGGTGTCCCTGCCCATGGCAGAGCAGCTCCACAGGTTGTTCCTCTCGACTGGCTGTCTCCAAAAGTAGCTCCAGGCATATGAATTATGCATAAGGACAAGGTGAGGGTTTATGGAGTTTCCTCCCTGGTACTTTCCCTGCCTCCAGCCATTGGAGACTCAGGGATTCCCATATGTTCCCCATGAATTTAATAACCCTGACTGGATTTTTATTTGCATCCCTCTGCTCTTCCCTGAACCCTTATTAACTTTAAGCACCAACTGTGTATCTGTAGCAAGAAATTCCACAACTTGATTGCACCTTCTCTGGGACCACCACGTTCCTGCACTGGAAAAGGCCATGAGCAACCATTATCCACTCATCCTTTCCTTGACACTCCTGATTTTGTATGCTCCATCTCGTGTCTTCCCAGTTATCTCTGCAGCATCCTAGATTATGCTTTTACTCCTTATGGAGAGCTCATTCCAGCTCTTTGAGCCCCCTTGTATTTGTTTTTCCATTAATCCCCTGACTCCCTCTCCTCTTTTCCTCTTGGATTTATACAGTTTCCTATTCACACCTGATGGTCTGGGAACACTAAGGAGAGGGATCCTAGCAGGTCTCATGAAGATGAAAGCTTCCTCATGTCCCTTTGTCACAAATAACCACTGGGAGAGCTCAGATGTTTGCACTGGTAATCTCAAATTAAGCTAATCCTGCTCGGACAGGATTAACAGGGTACCATTTGGCCATGAGGAAACAACAGAGAAGATTTGGCAGGAGGGAGATGGGGAATGCTGGCTATTGAGCTGGACTTTGTCCCACTCTCAGCCTGATCTAAGATCCTAGAGAGCTGCAGAAACAAGATCCTAAAGGCTGGACTCTGCTGGCTCTGTGATTCATGGCTATGGTTGAGAAAAAACCAATTTTGGCCCCCATCCAGGCTCCTCTTCCCAGCCAAATCTCCATGAAGGAGGGGATGCTGTTGCTCTAAGCTGGATTCCCCAGTGTTCCCACCACATCTCCAGCTCTGCTCAGTCCATTGTGTGAGGAACACAAGAGCTGTGAGTTCCTGCACCATCCCCCTCATCTCAGCTGCCTCTTCCATCCCAGTCCTGGTTCACCTCACCTGCCTGGGAATGGGGGAGCAGCTTCTGGAGTCCTTGGGATCCGCAGGTGCAGGCGGCTCCCTGTCAGCCCCATCCTGAGGAGAAGCCCTAGGATTTTAGGGTGACTCTGGCTGACACAAACACACAGCGAAATTTAGCGTTGCACCCTCACACAGACACAGGTATCCATTTCACTCTGTGGGTTCCTGCAAACCCCAAACACATTGAACCTCCAAACCTCCAAACACTGATCATCTCCCTGCCCACAGGAACACACAGAGCCAGGCTCATGCTCGGGTGCCCTCTGAGAGCTTTAACGCAGGCAGGGTTATAATGACACACACACATCTCAGTTTAATGTCCCAGTGCCACCCAGCAGGGAAATCACACCAGCCCTGCAAAGGCCCCTGCACTACATTAGGGGAGAGTTAATTCACTGGAGGAAACTCTAATCTGATTTCGGCTTTACAAGCCAACATTATTATTCTTTTCCTTTCTATTCTTTCATGCTTAAACTGATCCGCTGTCATTCTTTGTCTCTCTCCATCTCCAGCCTGTATCGCTCTCAGGGCAGCCTGTCTCCATTAGATTTTCCACCTCCTAATATTCAATTTAATTTTAAAGCTTGCCCATGCTCCCTCCCTCTCTCCCCTTCCCCTTCTCCTTGCCTGCAAATCCCCCACCCCTCCCCGATGACACAGCTTTCCTCCTGATTTCCTCCCTGTGATTTCTCCTCCCTTTCTTCATTATCAGCATGTCAGATTAGGATCTGACAAGAGAGTAGGATCGACTGTTCATCCAGGGCTTTACAGCGTAAGCAGGATTAGTTACCCTGATCTAAAGGGCATTTTCATTTTTCTGTCACTGGAATACATCTAAAGATTCCCATCATCCAACCAAAGACGTGGGCTCCTGGCCTTTCCCACTGGGAAATGGGCAGTTCATCAAAAACTGCTCCTTGGTGCTGTGAGGCTCTCGGGGACACGGAGACAGAGCTCACACTGCCAAGAGGAAATACGGGGGATGAAATCCCAAGGTTTGGTGGGTGCAGATACCTGGAGTGGGAGATGTTTGAACCTCAAGTGTCCTCACCACAGATTGCTCTCATCCCAGGGAATATTTTGCCGTTCCAAATCACCCGAGGAACACCAGCAAAGCTCAGCCCGTGAACATTCCTGCTCCCTCCTGCCGAGGGAGGGATGTCATAGACAACCCCCCCTCAATCACGGGGTAAAATACCTGCTCCAGGTCTGAGGGATGTAACTGATGAACACATTCTAATGCTGAAGCCGATTTCCATACAAAGCACAGATTTTCACGATGAGACCCCAAATTCCTGAGCTGTAAAATGCCTCTGTTTGGTGCAAAAACCCAGGCTGATTTATCCACAGAGCTCACACCAGGAATGCTCCATCTCGAGCCACAAACCTTTAAAATTGGAATGAGAGCACTGGGAACGGCAGTGCAGAAGCAGAATAAAGCCAAAGAGGGTTCCTCGTGGCTGGAAGGACTGAGAGAGTGAGGGCTCCTGGGTATCCAAAGTGGGGGAGACAACAGGATAACCAAGGTGATGTGTTCCTGCTGGGCTGAGGCAGATACATCCCTGTTGTTCTGGTCCACCCCTAAGGGTTCACCACACAGAGAGTTTAGGTGTGTACCCCAGGGTACAGAAAACCTGAGTTGGGAACAGCAAGATTTTACCTTCCCGTGCAAAATTTGCCTTCTGCTCTCACTTTGGCATCTGAACCAGATCATCAAACATACATAAATAAGGGATATTTTCTCTCCTGTCACACAGTGGTCCTCCCAGCACGCAGGGATCTGGGCTGTCAGAGGCAGGACACTGCTCCTGGCTGTGGCCATTGGCAGGAGGCTCAAAGAAAAGGGCCAGTACACTCCAAGACAGAGGGAAGATAATTGGTTCCCCCATAAAAAGGTATCCTCCTAATAACGAAGAGATTAATCTAAAGTCTGAAACATCAGATGTTAGATCCCTCCTGAGAGCTTTTTTTATGTTACATCAGCTGTTACAACTTCAGATGTTCGGGTTATCCTCATAAATGTCCAGGCCATCCTTGCGTCTGGCTGAGTTCCTGGCCTCATTGACATCTTATGGAAATGAGTCCCTCAGTCTAATTACACTTTGGAAGACAAGAGATTTCCTTTGCATTGAATATCTGTCTCATTCCTGTCGTCTGAGACAGAGAGAGCCATTCTTAGCCTACCTCCCTCATTTTACGTGCATCCTCTTGTCTCTGCCCTTTCCTCCCCTTTCCAATACACCAAAATGTAATTTCGTTGGCTTTGTTTGCAGAAGACATTTCTCAGGAAGTTAATCCTTCTTATTTTTTTCCCCAAAACCTCCCCTGTGTCTTTCTGTAGATGTAGTGACCTTCCAGGTAAATCGTGGCTGCAGTGATCTATATGATTGCGGTGTCAGATGTTCTGTAATGTCAACCAACTCTTTCCATGTGCCATAAGGACATGCCATAAGGACATGGCATAAGGATCTGGCATAAGGAAGGAGATGGTCAGTAAGAATATGGAATAAAATATGCAATGCAATATCTGGTTTATCTTTGGAATACAACTGCCTGTGGAGCTGGAGCCTCTGCTGGGCTGACTCTGGGTCCCTTCTTGGTATAATATAGATAATTGAGAGTTAATAATGCATAATAATAAAGTTTTGAGAGGTCAAAAAAATCAGTGAAAAGTCTCTTTTTAATTTTTCTTTCCATGATGTTTTACGAGAGGGGATTTTCCAGCTGCCTGAGGTCCCTGAAGCAGTTCCTGGTGTTGCCAGAGTTGTTGGGAGAATCTAATGGGTGAGGAACTCTACAGAAGATGCTCTGAACTTCTTAGGGTAAGAGTAGGGTAAGGTGAATATGGGATGTGAAAAGCGATGGCTCCTTGACTCCAAAACTCTCCAACCAGCCCCTCAGGAGTTTAGGGACAGGCTGTGACAGTGGCACTCTGTATTTCTTTCCCTTAAGCAAGATTTCTTTTAATGGAGCTGATTTAGTTTAAAACTGAGCTAAACAGGCCACGAGACACTGCAGAGAGATCAAAGGGAGTTAAAAATAAGGGAAAGAAGGGAAATGCATGAGGAGGAGAGGGGAGCAATATGAAAGGGGGGGCTCAGGTGAGAGTCTAACCCACACTGTTCACGTGAAAGGTGAAGTCTGCAGAAATTCTATTATGGTTTCTGTGATTTTCTCCCAATTAGAGCACAGAAGCAAGAAGCAGAA
The DNA here is from genome assembly GCA_013397565.1 of Ptilonorhynchus violaceus. Taxonomy (NCBI): domain Eukaryota; kingdom Metazoa; phylum Chordata; class Aves; order Passeriformes; family Ptilonorhynchidae; genus Ptilonorhynchus; species Ptilonorhynchus violaceus. The sequence continues at coordinate 1,054,480 of VZRJ01011160.1, read as the reverse complement.
GAATGTTTTCCCCATATTATATTAAAATAGTGTCCAAGGCCAGGCTGGATGGGGTTTGAGCAAACCAATTCAGTGGAAGTTTGCCCAAGGCAGAGGGGTTGGAATCAGATGACCTTTAGGGTCCCTCATCATAAAAAAAAAAACCCTTCCTTGTCTCTATTCTGATATAATCTAGTTTAGAATCCCACAAACTACCTTAAAACCCCAAAGCAAACCCCTGTACCACTTAGAAACAAACAAACAAATGAACAACCAATAAACCCAACTCACCCCACAGCCCGCAGGGGGAAGATCTGGAAGTTTTATATCTCCATTTCCTTACAAATCACTGTCTTGGGCAGGCCTGAAGAGCTGAGTGAGTTTTGATTGACCTGACACCTGCACTTATGGATAAGAAGCTCCCAGAGCAGCTCAAGAGAAGATGAGGCAGTGCCAGGCCTATTTAAAGCAGTGGGTTTAAATTTAATTTCCTAGCTGGGGGAGTTGGGGGAGGGATAGAAGGCAACAGCTGTCTCATTATAGCACTGAGGGCTCCTTAAGTGAAAAGTGAATAGATTAGTCATGGAGAAAATTAAGACAAGGTCTTTAAGCCATCAATAGCTCCCGATGAGTGCAGGAGGGAAGGGAGTTGGTATTTTACTTCAATCTCCATGTCTGGGGGTTCAAACTTCATTTTTAAATGTGTCTCGAATCCAGAAGTGAAATATTTTCCCTCGCCCTTCTTTTTTTTTTGAATATTCCAATTCAACAGTGATGTTTTTCCATCAGTCCTGAGGCCATTTGGAGAAACTTGCAGAAGTCTGCATTGCGTTTTTAGCCAAGGATTTGCGTTTTCCTTTCAAGCAGAAAGTCAGGATCAGTTCTGCTTCCCACCCAGGTATTACACCATGGCCAGGGTCAGCAGACCCATCCCCTTCAACAGGATGACCTGTAGGTGTCAGAAGAGACACAAACATGGGTTTGGGGGTGGTTTTGATGCTTTGGAGGCTCCCCCAAACATTTACATCTCAACACCAGCACTCTGGGGAAATGGGCATGGAATGGTGAGAACTTCTGACTACTGGTTTGAGGCGGTGTCTCTCATGTCCTCCGGGGAATCACAGAGTCACAGGATGGTTAAGGTTGGAAGGGACTGGTGGGGTCATCTGCTCCAGCCTCCTTTCCTCGAGCTGGCTGTGCTCCACACTCCGGCCACATCTCCAAATCCTTCTCTTTCTCTTTCTCTTTCTCTTTCTCTTTCTCTTTCTTTCTCTTCCCCTTCCCTTTCCCCTTCCCTTTCCCCTTCCCTTTCCCCTTCCCTTTCCCC
>VZRJ01011160.1:968953-1053128 GCA_013397565.1 Ptilonorhynchus violaceus | reverse complement strand
AGCTCCCCAAAGTATTTGACACAGAAACATGAAATGTGGTAAAGAGGGACCCCCAAATGGACCTCTCCCAACTCCCCCCGATTATTTGGCTGATTTTTGATCACACCAATTGCCATTTCAGGGTGATGGAGTAGCTGAGACATTCATTGATGGAGAGGACGTGGCGTGAGCGTGTCAAGAGCTTTGCTGAGGTTAAGCTGTCTTACATCTGCTGCTGCTCCCCTGACCCCCAAGGATCATTACACTGTCATAGGAGGAAATTAGGTTGGTTGGATGTGATTTGTTCCTTGGAAATTGAGGCCGGATGCTACTTATCCCCTTGCCATTTTCGAGGTGCTAAGAGACAGATTGCTTGACTCTTCACTTCGAAATTTTCCTGAGCACTGAAGTCAGGCTGATTTGTCCCTAATTCCCCAGGCTCTCCTTTCTTTTTACTCCCTTTCAGGAGGATGATGTATTTGCCAGGTGATAATAGCTTTACATTTCTACCACATCTTAAGGTTCCAATGACAGAGGGCTGTTCTGCAGGGCTGAAGGTCCTTCTGTCCCTGTGGGATGTGGGAGAGGAAGGGAAAATCATCCTATAAAGATACAGTGATTTTTGTTGCCCTATCCTAGAGCTGATTGGGGCAGGTCTGCCCTAAGCTGAGGGGCTCTGCCTGGTACAGTTTTCCAGGAAAAGCTCTAGGAAACCCACTCCTTGTTTGCTTGTGTTTAAATCCAACCAACCCGTTATTAAGAGAAGCTGTTACAAAAGGCAGGCTGGGAAATAAAAATGTGCTCAAACTCCTTCTCTTTGTTGTCTTTTTTTTTGTCCAACCAAGTATCATCTCTGTTGAGATTTTAATTTTTTTTTTCCCTTTAATAACGAGCCTTTGCATTGTTCCCTCCCCGCGCCCGCATTGTTGTGCCTCTGAAAACACAATTAGAGCACACACTGCTAATTTAGCTTTTGAAGGGTGTATCGTGGGGAATTAAAAAATAGAGGCGGGGGGACCTCGTGCTCTCTGCTGTTGCTGCAGACAAAAGGGGAGCAGGGCTCAGACAATCCCCTGGCTGGGATGGCTCCTGTCTCCTGCCCGAGGAGAATGAACAGGGCACGGAACAAAGCCCGGGCTCAACATTTCGTGGAGCACGCTCCGACGGCCAAAATGGAAGGGTTGCCGCGTGTGAATGGCACAAAACAAAAGCGATTTTAACTGCAAACATTGATCACACCCCTTGGTCTCTGGCACGGGTTGCTACGGCTCCGTCACCGCGAAGGTTCGCCCGCTGCAAATTTGCAAATTTTTTTTCCAGGGGCCTCCGTCATGTGACTGTGTCAAAAGGACAGAAAATTGCTCTTTTTTTCCCCCCCAAACAATAACAATCCAGCTTTTTTTTGTTGTTGTTCGTTTTCTTTTTCTATTTTGAGGTTGCAGCAAACCCCTGTGAGCTGTGAGGCTGCCACAGTTCCACCCTCATGTGACCAAGCCGCAGGAAACCAGGGACTCCTGTAACCTCGGGCTAAAGAATAAGGTGGTCTCTGACTTTTTCCCTGCTCATAAATTCTGTTTGGGTAGAGGAAAGTAGCAAAAGGTCTCTGTTGTGGCCTCGCTGTGGAGCTGCTGGCTGGGAGCTCTCCTGGGAAGCCGGGAGAGAGATTACACCTGCCTCCGGGAAAACCTCTGCAAACACCAGAGCAGAGCAAAAGGAGCCTCCTGCGAGCACCTTGCTGGGGAGGGGAACGAGGTGCTGGGGATGAAGGTGGGTAATGAGGAGCTCTGGGTCTGCAGAGCACACAGAGCTGGGAAAAAAACCAATCCAGGAGCAGTTCTGTGATCCTGAGGGTGGCTGGAACTTCATGCCTTGCATCCATGCTGCTGAGCTCCCTTTGTCCCCGCATCCCAGTGGCTTTCTGTTGGGAATGGCCCTGGCGTGTGAACAGCAGGGAAGTTGTTAATGAGGAGCATCATGCCTTGGTTGCAATATTTACACACTCAGAGCCACGTATGTGCTCCAGGACAGAGTGAAATAATGGATAGAACACAGAACTTGCTGTTCAGGAGCTGTGCAGTGCTCCAACACCTCCTTCCAGCACAGCTCAAGGTTTCCTGACACCAGCAGAGCTTAAACCTCTCCTCCTTTGATGCTTTTCCTCTGCAGTGCCATTCTCACTCTCTGCCTTTCTTCTCCCATGATAAAACATGCCCTCTCCCTTCTCCTCCCCAAACCTTTCCGGTCCCTCTTTGTGCTCTGTCCTTTTTTGGGTTTTTTTTCTAGACAGCCCTGGGGTACTCCTGCTGCAGATTCATCTGGCTTGAAGGGACATTTACCTGTGTCCAACCAAGCCTTGATCCTTTTGCCATCACTGGAGGGAAGGAGGCACATTCAGGGAACGATTAGTTCAAGTCTACATCTAAAACACATCAAGGAAACTGTGTTAGGTGGCATGAAATCCATCCTGGCAGGGGATCTGTGACCTCCTCAAAGGACAGATGTTGGGAGAGACAGCGCTGGCAGAGCATCCTGAACTGTTCTCCTCCTCATTTTTCCTCTGTTTGCCCTGGAAATTGTAGCTGGAAGTACAGGTGTGAGTGAGCTGGGAAAAGGCAGCCTGGCAGGTTCAGCTGTGGCCACAAGCAGCCAGCTTGGTTGTTGTTTGAATGTTTCCACCTTTCTTTAATTTTTAAGCATTTTTATGAGGTTTCCCCTCTATGGGTAACTGTCTCCCTCACACGGCTCCCACTTCCTGCACCCCAAGCATCTCTGAAATGAGGAATGCTGGTCTGGAACTACACTGTGGGTTTTGCATCCGAGTTTAGCAACAAACGTGGATCTGGTTCTTGTCAAAACTCCTGTGTGCCCCATCTTCCTGCCCTGCAAGAGCTTTCCCTCAGCTTCCTCCAGAGCCACAGGGGAGTCTCTGCCAGTGCCATTTGTGGTGGAGGCTGAGGGCGTGCGATGGTATGGAAGAGGAAAATCGTCTTAGGAATTACACATTTGGTGGTGTGGCACTGGAGTAAACAGAAACCTCAGTCTCACAATTCTTGATGTTACCCAAGGTGAAAACAGGGTGCATAATTCCAGACCAGAGTTTATTGTGTAAACGTAACCAGAATCTTGGCTCCATTTAGAAACCTTTTATAGCACGAAGGGTAAAAAGTCTGATTGTTGATGCTCAGAGGGCTGGAGCAACTCTGCTCTGGAACCAGGCTGGGAGAGCTGGGGGTGGTCACCTGGAGAAGACTCCAGAGAAACCTTAGAGCCCTTTCCAGTGCCTAAAGGTGCTCCAAGAGAGCTGGAGAGGGACTTAGGACAAGGGCCTGGAGTGACAGGAGGAGAGGGAATGGCTTCACAGTGATAAAAGGAAGGTTAGAATAGATGTCAGGAAGAAATTCTTTACCATGACCAGGTTGCCCAGAGAAGCTGTGGCTGCCCCATCCCTGGAAGTGTCCAAGGCCAGGCTGGATGGGGCTTGGAGCAACCTGGGATAGTGGAAGGTGTCCCTGCCCATGGCAAGGGGGGGAACTGGATGGGCTTTAAGGTCCCTCCCAACCCGATTCTCTGTTATTCTCTCATTCTGTTGGGCACACTGGCCGTGCTGAGCTGTCAGACTGGGATATGGATGCTCCCAGTATTTCTCCACCTTCACCAAGTCTCTCCATGCCCGAGGTCACTCCAGATATCAACACCAATAGAGATCCAGGCTCTGACAAAGCAAAGGCCTCTCTGCTGACATGCAGCAGACACAGGGTGGAGTGCCTGCCTCCTGCTAGCCCCTGGCACCTGCTTTGTGAGTGGTCCTGGTGGTTTGTGGATGGAAAACAGACCTGATCTCTCCTGGGAATCTCAGTAGCTCTCCAGGCTCTTCTGAGCAATCCTGGAGCTGTGTGTGGCCCGGCCTGGCTGTAGTGCTGTATCATGGGAAAGAACAAGTGCTACTGCAGGAACAGCATTTATAATAAAATTTAAGAAGGTTTTACAGGCATTTACACAGAGATCTGCCAAATCTCTGGAGTTTGTCTCTGATTCTGGTTTGGAGTTTGTGTCCTTGTGTGTGTGTGTAGGCACAGGTTTTGGCTGGGAGATGTTGTGGCTTTAACATCCCATCAGCATTTGCAGGTTTCCAGCCCTTCAAGGACAATGCCACAGAATAACTCCAGTTCTCTGTAAACATTCAAAGCCCTCATTCAGCCCCACTCAATTCCCAACAAGTCCTCATGCCTGGTATTCCTTCTGGACTGGCTCTCCATAGCTCCCTCCATAGCACTTCCCTTAAGCCGTCTGAGTGGCTAAGTTCACCATTCCCCGGTCTCAGACAAACAGGGAATTTAGGCAGGAAATTTAAGCTTCCTGAATCTGGGCTTTCTTTCCCAAAGAGCCACGGGCACAGCAAAATACTCCTCATTTTCCCCAACCAACCCCAGCTCTGTAAAGGGGCTTTGAATTCTCTGAATGCCTGGAGACAACACCTCACTCAACAATTCCTGTCCCAATAAAACACTAAAGGGATTTGCTTCGCTGCAAAAAAAAACCCACCCAACCCTGTTTAATGGCTTTTTATTATGTTTGACTTAATGCTGGCATAAATTCTCTCAAATTTATTTCAGCTTTGCTTGAAAACCTCATTTGCCTAATTGTAATAATAAAACAACATCACATGCAGATGTCTCCTGTCTTTTTCAAACTCAATTTGTTTTCAATTAGCAGTGATTCAGTGTTTGTTTTTTTGGGGGGAGGCACATGGATGCTGGGGAAAAGGTGTGTGCATCAGGTGGCATCTTGAAGCTCTTAGAAAAATAGCAAATTCGAGCACAAGGGACACACAGAACCCATTGCCCTGGCCTGGCTGTGCACATCGGCAAGACATCAAATCCAAAGCATGAAAAAAATAGGATCTAGGGGGCTGGGAAGTGCCAGGAGAGGAATATGCTGTCCAAAGGGCTGTGTCATGGTGCTCTCTACCAGCCCTGGGGAAGTCTGGGCTTTGAAGGATCTGTGTCTCAGTCATTTGGGAGATGCAGCGATGGCAAGTAGAGAAAATGCAGAGAAAATGATGAGATGATGAGAGGAAATGACTCCACTTTACCCTGCTTCAGGCTGAGCATCTCAGACCACAGCCAAGCCCTGCAGGCACCGTAGAAAATAAGTTACATCAGCTTCATTTAAGAGATGGGCAGACTGAGACACAGCAACTCTGCCCATGGCAGGGGCCAGGGGAGGTTCGACCTGGGTGACCTTTAAGGTGTCTTTCATTCTGTGATTCTGTGATTCCATGAACGCACTGACTCTGCTTTGGCCGCTCAGAGTGACAGGATTGTACAGAGTCACAAAACAAACTCCTCCTCCGCACGTTGTGGTTGTGAACAGGCTGCAACCAAAGCTCAAACCTCAGCCTTGAGCTGATGGGGAGCTGAGCTGCCTTCGCCTGCTGCCAGGTTTGAAGTGACTTGAACCAGGCTAAACCCCACGTGGCTGCAACAGCTCTGGATGAAAATCACCCACCTCACTGACAGACACCTCTGAAAGTCAGTGATGCAGCACCTGAAAGTAGTAGACAAGCTGTAGTATGGTTGAGGTGCTGTGGCTTTGCTTCTTCCCTTCTCCCTGCTGGGATAAACGAGGCAGAGCTCTCCCAGAGACATCAGCATTTTCCTGGCGTGGGTTTGTACAAGCGAGGTCAGACAGGGCTTGCAAGAAGCTCAGGGACACGCAGGGAGAGCAAACCCAGACCATCAGCGACCCTTCCAGGTGTCTGCAGAGTCGTGTTGGTCACGGTGCCCTGGCATATGGTTGAAATTCGAGCCCTTGTACAGCCTTTGGCTACCTCGAGTTGTGCTGAATGGGATGCAAATGAATTGTGATGAGCATCTGGAATTCAAGGAGATTGCTATAAATAATGCATAGGACTGGCCCGGGTTTGTGGCTTTCCCGGGCAGAGCTGTTGTGTAAATCAGTCGGGGCTGGTGAAAGGTGCCAGGTCAGTGTTCGTGCAGGAAGAGGCTCAGGTTTGTGCCCCACAGCGGCAGTGGCCTGAGCAGGCTGCCCAGAACTGCCGCCTTCTCTCTCCAGTTTAGCATCCAAAGGTTTTCCAGCTCTTGAACTTTCCCAAGGCACTCTGGAAAAGTGTCCATCAGTGCCAGCCACCACTGGTGGTGTTCTGAGATGGTCAGCAGTGTGGTGAGAACAGGTTGGGGAAAAAAATAATTTAATCACTTCTTAAAATCATAGGATCACAGATGGTTTGGGTTGGAAGGGACCTTAATGATCATCAAATTCCATCCCCTGCCATGGGCAGGGACACCTTCCACTATCCCAGGGTGCTCCAAGCCCTGTCCAACCTGGCCTTGGACACTTCCAGGGATGGGGTAGCCACAGCTTCTCTGGGCAAACTGTGCCAGGGCCTCATCATTTCACAGGATACTCAACATCCCTGAGCTGTCACCTGCCCATCCTGCCCCCTCTCCTGGCTCCAAGGACGTGTTGTTATCCAAGACAAGACAGTTCCCTTTTCCCATGCCTGGCCTTCACTCTGTCAGCCTCACCCAGCTGGTAAAGAGGGAAGGAGGACTCTCCCAGTAATGCCCTTACCCCTGGAATTCTGCTCCCTGCCTGGTGGTTTTAATTGCTTGGAAAAAATCTGAAGGAGGCTTTGTGTGCCCTGAAGCTCGTCCATCCCTTCCAGATGTGTGAGCTGGTGTAACATGATTTCTCCCTCCCTTTGTGCTGCAGATGAAGCGGGTGAGTTCATCCTCCTGGCTGCTGCACAGGGTTGTAAAGCACCTTGTATCTGGGTCACTCGAAGGTTTCCAGCTCCAAGGATCCAGGTAAACTCCAGCTGGATGTGTGAGGGAGAAGATTAGGACTAGGAATTCATTTGCTTTGGTTTTAGACCTGTGAAATTGGTGAAAGCAGAGGAGTCTGGTCCTGCGGTCCCGAAGGAAAGACCTGCTGTTGACTCCAAGATCCTGGCTTCTGCTATGGGACTGGGAGGTTGCAGTGCCATCTGCCAAAGGGCAGAGGGATCCTTGCCTGCTGGCTGGGTCACCAATGTGAGACCCAGCACGCACAAAATTCACAGGAAGTCTGGGAGAGGCCTTGAATGCAAATGACTACAGGATTAGTGCTTTTAACAGAAGGGTGAGGCTGTTCCTGAGCCTGGCAGGTGAAAATTCAGACACATTTTCACGTGCCTCCTACTGTTGTTGTGTTTTGGTTATAAGCATTGAAGACAAGATTTAAAATGAGCTCCGTGCCATCTCTTTTAGCCTCTCCCTCGAAAAGGTCAGTTATGGAATAGACTTAAATGCAATATTTAAGGCAAGATAGCTGCAGCTGTGGCAATAATGTCTCGTAAAATTCTTGGAGCAATCGGAAATCCTCGTGTCCTATCAGCCAGTTTATTTTACAATGTCCCTGGGCAAAGAAAAATAAAAAGTTGACTTTTCCAGCTAGGCAGGCAGGAAAGAAAATGTTCACGTTGGGATGGGAGTTGGAATCTTTGCCTGTTCTTGGGCTGCAAATTCAGTCCTTCTGAGCTGAAGTAAAAAATGTTTCTGCAGCTCAGCCTGAGATGTTTTACAGTCTCTTCTCTGAGGGTTCCACAACAAGGATTTCAGGTAGTGGTTAAGCTCCCATGAAACACAGGAAATTCTGTTTAAACATAAGAAGAAAACAAAACCTTTTTACTGAGGGGATGATCAAACACAGATCCTACAGGCTGTCTGGAGAGGTTATGGACTCTCCATCTGTGGAAATATTCGAAACCCAATTGGATACAGCCCTGAGCAACGTGATTGAGCTGATCTCTTTGAATGGTGAGATTTGACCAGACGATCTCTGGAGCTGCCTCCAGCAGTTTGCAAATGGCAAATTTTAGCTGTTTACATCAAATTTTCTTCCATAGGTCTTTAAGAAGAGAAGAATTTAATCTTTGAGCCGTCATAGCCAGGTGTGGTGATCCAAGATAAGCATCAGCACCCTGTTCCCAGGGTGGCACAGACACGAGGAACGGTGAAAGCTCCAAGGCAGGAAGATGATGGAGCTGGGAAGATGAAGATGTGTTTTCCTGTCTGTCAAACTGCTGAGAAGGAGGAGAGAACCAGCACAAACCACCTCATCAACCAGACACAAAATGGAAAATCTGGCGTGTTCCAGCTGTTTGCCAACGCTTCCTGTGGATTTGCACAGCGTCTTCCAGCGGATGCAGCTGCTCACAAGCACTTTACCCTCTGCATTTGGAGCAAATTAACAAGCCAATTGCCAAATTCCAGCTGTTACAGATGCACCCAGCCTGGGAGTGTGTTCGTGTTGCCTTTAATACCAATTTGTGCTTCCTCACCAGGGGACTGAGGCTGTTCAAGCAGCCAGGGCATTGGCCTTGGATTGACTCATCCTGCGAGTTACTGACAGCCCAGGAGAGAAGGCAGATGTCTGTCCATTCAGCTTAGATGATCCCAGCCCAGCTCTCAAAAAAAACCCAAACCCAGAAACAAAGAGAAAAAAACCCAACAAAATCAAAGCCGTCTCTTTTCACTGGTACCCTCTGCTTGGTCCTATTTTCTTTTTTAGTCCCTGTGCTGCTGTGGTCTCCAAATTAAAGGTGATGGGAAAAGAAAAAAGTCCTGACCCTTAATTTTATGGGGAAAACCATGTATCTAAATCCTGTGATCTTTTTGTTTGACCTTTCTTTTTTATTTTTAATTTTTTTTTTGGAACCAACTTTTAAACACCCACTCAGTTTTCACAATCAGAGAAGTGGAGTTCAGACTGAATTTGACCTCGGTATTAAAACGACCGAAGTGTGGTAGCTCTCTGTTTCTGCGCTGACCTCCTCTTCTTCCCCTCGTGTTCTCATTCCAAGCCTCCTTTGTTCCACCTGATTTCTAATCTGATTCCTTTCCTCCTCTTTCCATGAATGTTGACTACAGACCGCCCCGCTAAACAATCGAATTTATAAACCAATATATATTGTAATTACAACCTGAAGCTGATTTCCGGGATGTTATCTTTGCCCTGAGACTGTGAGGCTGGAAAATAACGAGCGGAGAAGGTGAGTTAGGATGGCTTCCAGGAGAAACTGGGAGAATTAACACAGGGTGACAGCATTTGGACACAAGAAAGTGTCATCCTGAACTCTGTATTTGGTTTCCCTCTCACTGGTTAAGCAGGGACTTTGGGTAAGGCTGTGAGGAAATGCCTTGTGAAATTCTCAGGGAGAGACAGGAGCTTTGTACATCCACTACTTGGATTTTACTGCTCCATCAGTCCAACGTTTTGGACTCTTGGACTGTGTTGTGACCCTTGAAATCTTTGTGCTTGTTCAGTGCTGGCTCCCACAAGCTGATCTTGAAGGCCTCGCCACCTGATGCATGTTATGGGTCAGTAAAAGCCTGACAACAACCAGGAAAAGCAGAGGTTTTTTCATTTTGTCTCTGACTCAGGGAAGAGTCCATCCTATCCTGGATTTGTGCCTCCAACCTGCTTTCCTCACCCTTCAACGAGGAGATCTCCACACCTGTCAAAGGCATTTTCTTGAGCTTTAAATATTTTCCCAATTTCTGCCCTGCACTTCTGTCTTTGCCAATTCAGCTCATTATTGTGTCCTCCATGGAGATCCCCATCACCAGCAGGCACAGGGAGCAGTGTTGCCTTGGATTATCATGACTTTTTTGCCAGTCGAGGACCATTCCCAAATCACCTCTCAGTCCTGTCTCCTTTCTGCTGAGCAGCACCGACATTCCCAGCAGGATCGATTTTCTGGGACCTTTTGTGGCCTTTCTCAGACTCTCCAGTTACCCACCATTTTTTGGGAGGAGCACAGCTTTTGCTGAAACCTTCCTCCTGTGCTGTCTCAAGAATAACCACTTCATTCCAATGATTTCATCCCGTATGTTCCAGAAATATATCCTGTGATCCATGAGAGCTTCCAAGCACCATTCTGGAGTGCTGCTGCCCTGCCCTGTGTACACAGAACACGCTGCCCCAACAGATGTCCCATCCCTGTCCAAATTATTCCTATTTTCTTTTCCAGTCCATTTTCTCCGCTCCCTGATCTTCCTCTTTGCTCCCAGGTTTAGCACCAGGACAGAGCGATGTCGACTTTCAGAGCTGGTGGGGGTTGTAACAGCAAGAAAGTGGATAATTGTGGAGCAGAATAACAATTTGCCCATCAGTTGATTGCAGCCACTTGGAATTTGAAGCAATCCCTCCTGATGTTTCGCTCAGTGGATTGTTTGTAAGTGGTTTCCTGGAATACGCCTCACGTTTCGCAGCTGGGCTGTGCAGCCCAGATATTTTGAAGAAAGAAATTCCCAAAGTCCTGCTCCCAGAATGGCCCTGGATTCAGGTGTTTTCCAAGCATCAATCTCTGCTTGAGTGAATTTTAAGCAAGGACATTGTGGGCACCCCTGGAATGTGCTCCCACCATTCCGGATGAGATGAGGAATGCTCTGTTCCTCTGAGTTTTTCCCTCTGTGATGGTCTTGAAGCAGAGGATTTTTGGCTCTTTTTTGCTGGAATGTCCATGGATCACCTCCATGGCTCTTCTGGAGTGAGACTGGGAGACTTCCTTTGCTCACAGTAGGTTTTGCTCCTGTGTTTCCAATACTTGATCCAAAGTTCCTCCAAGCAGACACAACTCTGAGAGTTGGTTTGGCTTTCCTCCTGGAAGGATTGATGCTCACAAAACCTTTTACCCCCAGCATCCACAGGAAATCCATTTTGCCCTCACAGGAACGCATTTTGCGCTCAAAAGAGCCAGAATTTCCTCAAATTTCTTCCCAATGGAATCAGCACGTCCTGGAAAATCCTGACCAAGGCTCCAAAGGGGTCACAGTGGGAGTGTGGTTTGAAGGATTCAGGAGATGGCATCATGCACCAGCCAGGATCAGGGATGCAGCTGGGGACAGCAAGGCTGGAGTGGCAGACTCCAAGGACTCCAAGGATGACTCAAAAATGGTGCAATCCCACACGGGTTCCAAAATAGGTTGAAATCACAGAATTGTACCAGGACAACTGGTAAAACTTAGCAAAAACTGGTAAAAACAAACAAATCCACTCAAACGAAATGATGGAGTTCTCTGCCCCCAGGATTGATGATGTGTTTTTTAACAGGAAAGTGGTAGGAAATAGCCAACTAAACAGGATCATAATCTTGAACTCATCTTGGAAGTGAAAAAAAAAAATGAACCTGGAGATGCAGAAAGAGGGAAGTTAATTGTGTTTTCTGATTAACAAACACAATTAAGGAAACAAAGCAAGAAAGCCACTGGCAGCACTGGGGAAGGTTATTTTTGTATTTTTATATTATTCTGATGACAGGAGACGGTCAGTGCTGGGTGACAGCTTTACTTGGAGAGCTATTAGAGGGACAGAAGCAGATAACAGCACAAACTAATTATTCCTGCAATCTGTAATTTCTCTGCGGGGAGCTGGGATTGTTGGGGACCGGGGCGAGAAACAGAAATAACCAAGAACAACAACAACAAATGCAGAATCGCGGGGATGAAGGAGGGAAGCGGAACCAATGGGGAAATTATTTTCATCAAGCAGGAGTGAGAGGATGGGAAAGTTGTTAAGCTGATTTCATGGGCTGACACTGGCGGGTCTTTTAAGGTCAAAGCAAAGATTAAAGAGTCCTGTACAGGGGAAACCAAACAACTCCTGTTGGTGTTGGGAGAAAATAATACATGTCTGGGTTATCAGCAAAAGCCAACAACTGTTGCTGCTATTCCTGGAGATTACAGGGACCTTTTAAACTGTGAGGGAAGCAGAGTCACTCCAGATGGGATTTGGGTGATTAGGTGTAGCCAGGGAAAGCTGAGCTGGTTGCCCTCAGATCCTTCCAGAGGCAGTGGAGACGACCATAAATCCTGGTTCTTTAGGGCCAGGGTCTGCTTTAGGGTGGCAGGATTGGGGATGAAGGGGCTTTGCTTTGCTGAGGGCATCTCAAAGGACAGAAATGACTCTGAGGTAATTTCAGGTGAAGGAGGGTAGGTTTAGATTAGATATTGAGGAGAATATATTTACTATAAAGTAGTGAGGCACTGGCACATGTTGGCCAGAGGTGTTGTGGACTCCTCACCCCTGGAAGTCCAAGGCCAGGTTGGATGGGGTTTTGAGCAGCCTGGTCCAGTGGAAGGAGTCCTTGATGTGTTGAAATTAGTTCCTGGCGTAAGAGGGAAAAAGGAGAGGTGGGTTTGATGTCTGCTGGAAGCAGAGGACAGGAATTCTGGGCCTTCTCTAATCCTGCCAACAGGCCCTAGAGACAAGATAAATCCATCCACTTGGCAAGATGACCTAAAAAATGGGAACACGTCTATTTTACATTATAATTCCAAACCTCTCTCTTCTCCCCACTGCTTTTTTCCCTCTTGAGATCTCTTCTGGGACGTGAGAGCAGGGAAAACCGATGTCTGTGGTAACCTTTATTGCTGTAAAAATAGAAGCCTACACCTGATAACATCACGAGCAGTATCAGTTATAGGATCTCAGACAGAATGTTCATGTGACCCTCAGAACTTTTCCCTCCCTCTCACGCAGAGCTGGGTTTGCTTCTTGGATTGTGGAAGGTCAAAATGCACAATGTGTGGGTGCTGAGGCAGATTTGTGAGATGGGAGAACGTTTTGAAGGGAAAAGATTTATTTTTGTAGATAGAATCGTAGAATTGTTAAGGTTGGAAAACATCTTTAAGATCATCAAGTCTAACCGTTAATCCAGCACCACTAAACCATATTATTGCCAAGATCCACACATTTTTTAACACTTCCAAGGATGGTGACTCCACCACTTCTCTGGGCAGCCCATTCCAGTGTCTGACCACCCTTTCAGTGAAGAAATATTCCCTATTCATCAACCTAAACCTCTGAGTGTTTCCTGAGGTGTCCACATCCTTGTGGAAGTCATCAGGAAATATTAAAGTGATGAATCCCATAGAAGGCCTGATCCCATGAGAAGTGGGATCACCTTCTGATATACCATAAACAGCTGTTTTCACATGGAGCCTGGCATTTGACTCACATTAATGACCTGCTGGCCCATGATTTTACACAGACCTCACTCTAATGAAGGTGCCATAAAGTCCTTCAGGATGGGATTCCAGGTGTGGTCTATCCCATCTCCTGCTTTCCCTGATCCAGGGGAAAGCTGTGCTATCAAGCATTCTTCATGGTACCTGTGGGTTACATCTTAAATGTTATTTATATCACAGTAAAAATCAGTTTATATCACATTATAAATCATGTAGATGTGTGGGGCAGAGTCTCTGTGCAACCCACAATAATAATTTAGAAATTTCCTCTGAGATTTTCCTGGGCATTGGAATTAGGCTGCCCAGCCTTTTGCTTTTCTCTCTTCTTTCCATGCTCACTGCACTCCCGTCCCCTGGGACCTCACCTGCCATCCCTGAATTATTGAACACAAGGAGTTGACTGCTCAGAGCCACTTCCTGAAGCATTCCAGCTGATTCCACGAGGTCCTGGTGGGTCAGATCCCTCTGTGTTACCTCCACACCCCTTCATCTGTTTCTCTCATGGGGCTCTTTCTTCTACATGAATTTTATAATTAGCTGTATTATCTAGCAGATCACAATTAACCTTTTTTCTTTTTATGAGAAGATAGATATTTCTTACCAGCTTCCTGAAGATATGGCCCACTTGATGCCATCTCTGCATCACAGGATGGATATTTTCCTTCCCAATGAAAAAATGGACTTGCTCTTCTCTTTTTCATCCCCTTGAGTGATTTCCAGATCTTTCTTTTGTTGTTGTTGCCTGATTTTTACTCACTCTCTATATTTAACTTCTTGTTTTATTCCTCCATAGCTGCACTTTTCCTTTGGTTTTTTTTATTAAATTTGCAGCCTTCTTTCCACTCTTTTTTTCTCCCTTGCCCAAACATTCAGGCTCTTAAAGCATTCCTGGTACAACCACCTTGGTCTCCTGCCTTGTTGACCCTGTGACCCTGGGCTTTGCTGATATGAATCTGATGGGCTCTTTCAGCAAGAGCCAATAATTATTTCGTTGCTGCTGAGTCTGTTTACCAAGGAAGCAGCATTATTTCACATTTGTTGCCCACTTTGTCGAGTCTGTTTCTATTTCACTGTTCTTGCTCCTTCACTTCTTTAATAAAGTGCAAGTTCCTGCCACTGATGTTTCCTGGAAAAAGTTACCTTTCACCTTTAGATTTTCGGCATTTTTTTCCACATATTTTTTTCTCCCTTTTCTGAAATAAAAAAAATTTCGACTATCCCTAGGTCACATGCTGCTGCATTCCCTCTCCAATAAATATTCACATCCCCTGGGACTTTACACAGTCTTGTTCTCTCCTTCAGCTGCCCAGAGCCCACAGCTCCCTCTTTCCCTTATGCCAAAACTGCACCGAGGAATTCAGTTGTTGTTATTTTTTTGGGTCACTCTCCACCCTATTCCTTCAAGAGCGGTTGGAAATGGTCCTGGTTTTACACTCAAGAGTTTTGTTGTGTGTGAAATGGAGCAAACCCCATGCAAAAAAAATATAAAAGTTGTTATTAGCCTGTCTAACTATAATGTGAAAGTTAATTAACTCGCACTCATAATCCACGCTGATACAGACGAGACTCAGTAGTTATAATAACATTAAAACTGTTACATAAGGAAGCTTTCCAACATCTTCCCATTTCCTCTGGTGTGATGTTCACCCTGCCAACATCTCCCTGCATTCAAGGATTGACAGATTCCCGCTCCCTTCAGCACAGAGAGAGGGTTATGATGAGCTGTCACCACTCCGAGATCTTCCCTGGGAGGTTTGTGATGTTCGTGGTGGTGTTTTTATCTCCTCACTCCTGGGTCCCCCCAGGGGAATTTTCACCCCTCTATTTCCCCACCACCTGCTCCCTTCTCCCTGGTTCCACTGCCCCGTCCCACCACACCCGTAGGGACTCACATCTCCATCCACCCTCCGGGAATCACTGCAGGATTCCCAGCTCTGCAGGGGTTTACATTCACCGGGAAGCAATGCCCACTCCTGGGCTGCTGCTTTTGTATTCCTGCCTGGCTCTGGGAAGTCACACACAGGAATGTGTTTGCAAACAGAACTTCAGGCAGCTGATACTTCCCCCCAAGTAGAAAAGCTGGCAGAGGAGGAATTGCTGCAGGGAGGGACGTTCAGAGCCTTCCCAAACTTTGATGCCCTGTGATTTGCAACTCTCTGTACTTGGAACTCGCAGCCTCGTCTTTGCTGCACAATCCTTTGGGGGATAGAAAGGTTCTGGCTGATTTCTGGGGGGTTTTGACCAGATCCTCACTGAACTTTGGGATGACTTTAAGTGAACTAAAACTTCACACATCCTTCTTTACCCCATGCAGTGGCCGACTGCTCTAAAGTTTTTGAGTGCTCGGCTTGCTGAAGAATTGAAGAAACTGTGTCACCTTGCCTGACTGAACGTTGTCCTTCCGTTTTAGCTCCCTGCCAGTTATTTTCCATGTTAGATGAAAATATTTGCCGTGTTAAAGAACACATCTCAGCATTTGAGTGCGATCCGATGGGATTCTGATCCTGCACGCAACCCTGGGCACCGCTGAAAGACAGAGAAAAAATAATCACAGCCCAAACCAGGAGACATTAATGATTTTGCAGTTGTGAGCTGCTCTCTCCAAGCTTTCTGCTATTCATGAAATGTGCCCGGCCATACAAACTGGCTGAAATTGGTTTTGGCTTCCTCACTGGGTGTTTGAAGGCTCGAAGGTTGGGGGGTTTTTCTATTTAATAGAAAAGTGATGGATCACATGGAAGGGACAAACCCGTGCCCGGTATGAACATTTAGGATCTTTTGTGATAATCCTATGACCCATCAGAATAATTCAGCTGCAGGAATATCAGTGGCATGAACCTCCTACTTATTTGATAATTAACATTCCTTGCTCTGTCCTTGCTGATTGTAACTCCACACACAGGACAGCCCCCAAAGGTGTGTGGGAAATGTAAACTAATGGAGGAGGAAAAGAAAAGGGATTTTGCTGTTGAGGTGGCTCCAGATGGAGTTCAGATTGCTCTGGGAAATGTGGATTTTAACACGCTGAAAAGCAGCTTCAGGAAAGGTGAAGGGGAACCCCTTGGCCATGGAGAAAGAATGTGCAGAGAAACCTCAATTAAATGAAAAAGCTCAATCAAGTTGTGCTTCCAGGCAGGAACAGCTGGAGTTGGCTGCACCTCTAATCTGACAAGGATCGGTGGCCAGCACCAAGCAGGTCTGGGAGAGACATTTGTAGGCACATAAGGAATGATCATCACCCTGATTTCAAACGAGGTGAAAGCAGCAATTAAACCATTTTATAGTGCAGTAACTGGGAGGGACAGAATCCACTGCCCAAAGCCATGGCCCACCCAGCAGCCAGGCTGTGTTACCCGGGACCCGAGAGCACATTCTGTGTCCCCACTTTACTTATCTAGGGATTAAATATCCATTTTTCCCAGCTCCTTCTGCAGTCAAGGCAGGCACGTGTGGTAGTTTACTCCTCACGCCTCAGGGTGAGGTTTCTTCTTCTTCCCTCATGGGTTTCCCCAAGGATAAATTCATCCACCTCTCTCCAAGGATAACTTCATCCCCCTGTCCTCAAGGATAACCTCATCCCCCTCTCCCCACCGCCTTCTCCCTCCGCCCTGGCCCTGAGGTAATTTTCCTGTGATACTCAAAGGTGTGGCTTATGTTGCCTGAGAACATTTATGTCCACCTTTGTCTTGTCCCAAAATGACACCTTGAATTCTCACAAACCTCAGCTTTAGGGGACTCAGGATGAGGCAGGAGGCTGATCCTCATTGCTGTGGAAAAATGGGAAAAAGCCTCCACTCCAACAAGTCATCTTCATTTACACTCCCTGTGTGCACCAGGAGAGAAGAGTTCGATTCAGGCGAAGGAGGAACCAAGATCTGGGCATCCACAGCCCAAGAGGATCTTGTATAGATGGAGGGAAGAAGGAGCTGCTGTGTTTTAAAATAAACCAGCAGCAGCTCTGTCTTTGTGACTGCGGAGAGCCTCAGGCTGTCTCGGGAGTGCTGAGGGATAAAGGGATGCTCAGGGCAGGTAAACTAAAGAGCAGGGGGATTTCTGCTTAGGAGCTGCTCAGCTTTGCCATGACCAAAGATCTTCTGTACATGCCTGTACAGGGGGAAAAACGGTACCTGTGTAGCTCAGGAACCTCTGGGATCAGGTGATGGATGAGTGAGGATTTTCAGGTTTGCCGTTTTAGAGTTAGGTGCCTAAATTCCCTTTAAATCCCCCTTTAGGTTCGTAAATCCTTTGTGAATGCTCTCAGTAAATAGGATTGCAGCCAAGAAATACCTGGATTGTGTCAGCCATTTCTCTCCTCCTGGAATTAATCCTGCCAAAGAGTGAGTGTTGGTTGGTGTGTGCTGAGCCCCACGTGCTGTGAGCAGGGTGATGGAGCAGCCAAAATGCTGCCTGCTCGTTGCTCTTGGAAAGACCTTGCTGGCTTCTGCACTGAGAAGGGAAAAGGCAGGGAAAAAGGAGATTTAAGCCTCCCAAGCTAAGCAAGGAGACTGATTGATGCCACTGTGAGCCAGGTAAGGGCAAAGAGAGGCAAACCCTTGTTTCCCCACCCCACCAGTATCAGCATCAGGGGGCTGAGATCTGCCTGGTATTTGAGTCCTGCTCTGTAGGGCCCGGTTCCATCACCAGGGGATCCTCAGTGCCAGTGCAATTCATACCTTCAGTTCAGCTCCTAAATGCCCAGGAGTGGCTGAGGTTCCTGGTTCTCCCTCCTGCCATGTGGAAGTGGGAAGAGATAAAGGAGAGTTAACCTCACACCAGGGTGGCTTCCCCGCATTCCCCAGCCCCAACACACCTCCTTTTCTTCCCTTTTTCTTTTCCCATTTACATTTTTCATTCATTTACACGTGATGTTAATCTTTCCTTAATCTCCAATTCCTTGGTGTGTGTGTGGGGGGATGAATTCCATTTGTTTTTGTTCCACTCTATCAGACACAGCAGCCATAAGATTAAATGATAACTGTGGACCTAATAATAAAAATACAATATAATGTAATGAAAGTAATGTAGATCTAATCCTCTGTTTTATTGCATCCTGAGTGCCTTTGGTGCTATAATTTTTTTTTTTCCCTGTGCCTCCGTCTTTGACTTAGCTGCATCTTTTCAAGGGAGCCAAGGCATTTGTAAAGATTATGGTATTATTCTGTGGAGCACAGCCTTGCTGTGGGGCACCTTTAATTACAAACTACTATCACTGCTTGTAGGGCTGTGTGTTTGTACGTGTGCAAAGCAGATATTCCAAGCCACCCCCCCCAGCACCAAGGCCAGCTCAGGCGGCTGCACTGGGGAGCTCTGCTCTATCTCCTTTATTTTCCGTGCTCCTTGTTGCAGCTCCTACACACGCTTTCTTTCTGCGTTCTTATTTTGTCTTTAATCCTTGTTCGGGGAGAAACTTTAGGAGTGTTGAAAGCAGGAACAGGTCTCTGCGAAAACTCCCGCTCCGGTTTCATCCGCAGCCAGGGCTGGCCCTGCTCTTCGGGCAGAGATGTTCCAGAGGTCTCAGAGGCACAGGGCACCGTGCCCTTCCTGACCTCTGCTGCCCTCAGTGCTGCCTCTCTGGCTGGATCTTGCTGGGAATGTCACTTTGAATGCCGAGAGTGGCTCCATCTCCAAGTGCCTGAGAGCAAAGCCAGCCCTCAACGGCGGGGATGCTTTGAACGCAGTTCTGGTGGGATCTGGGGCAGGGGAACAGCAGGCTGGGGGTCTCTCATGGGGTCCCAGCTGCAGTTTCGTGTATCCAGCTGTGCTGGCCTCGGGAAGGAGCGGGAAGGAGCAGGGGAAGTGCCTGGTTTGTTGTCCCTGTGCTCATTGCAGGGCAGGACATGTGGACATCGACATTACCCTGCTGCTGGATTTAAGCAGCTCAGAGAGCCTCAGAAAGACCCTCACCTTGTATCTTATCAATCCCAGCCTGGGATGTCACAAATCCCTTTTAAATGTAGGGACGTTTTTCACTTTTCTTCTCAGTTTCCCAAGCTGAACAAGCTCTGACACAGCTTGTCCTTCTCCTTTAGTCCCCCTGGTCCATGGAGAGTTAAACCTGTGGCTGCAAACGCAGGTGTTAGGAAAGAAACATCAGGCAGACAGACATCAAGAATTTGTCCAAGCAGGAAAATAATTCAAACATAAAATAAATTTTTATTCTGCCTTGGGATGAAAACAAAGCCAGTGACATGTTCCCCAGAGAAGTGTGCAAGAGAAAGGAAATGTTTTCTACCCTGGACATCACAGAACTCTCCTGGGATGTGACACAGGCTGTCTTGGCCAAGAAAGGACTTGGATTTGGATCCCTCACAACATCAGAGCAGCCTCCTGCCTCCAGTTGTCATCTCCTGGTTGTCGGGCAGTCTTGGTTTTGTGCAAACAATGAACACTCAGAGGGCTCAAGCCAACATCCTTGGAGCAGGAGCAGGTTCACCATCAGGTTCCAGCCTTGCACTCAGACTTGTCACAACCTTGGCAGTGAATCTCTGTGCTCCCAGCTTTCCCCCTTTATCTGGCTCACCTTCCAGGCTCTGAGCTTCCCCCAGACAGGGGTATATTCCAACAGAGTGCTCAGCCACTCGAACAGAGGGAAAACAAATCCTGCAAGCGAGATCCAACTGCACATGCACTGTGATTTTAGACACAGATATGTATTTCAGTAACCAGGGATGGTGGAGGGTGTCCCTGCCTTGGCAGGGGGTTGGAACGAGATGATCTTTAGGATCCCTTCCAACCCAAACCATTCCATGATTCTACAATTCCGTGATGTTTCTCCACCCCACATTAAAACCAGCCCAGCAGGCATAGCTGGGTGAACCACCCATGCAATTCAGCCTCCTATTTACTGTCCTGACAGTGATTTTTTTCCCAATTTTATTTTTCTTCTGCCTGCCAGGGGTCTGTGATTGCTGCCTGTGAGCTCCTGACACATCTCCTGTAGTTCCATCCCTGCTGCAGCAGCGGGCAGAGCAGTGCTAACACCGTTCACAGGATATCCACAGGGACACCACCTGGATCCAAAGCCCCATCCCTGCTGTTTGAGCTGCTGCTACACCGGGAAAATGCAAATCCCGACTGTTGGAGGGTGTGGTCTCTAGAGGGAGACATGGTCATACCGATTTCAACAAGGGATTTCCTCCCGGGGAGTCGTGGATGTTGGGGCACCAGGGACCACCCTGCACCCCCCATGTCACCTTTGCGTCTGATCTCCATCAGCTGCTCCATCGAATTTTGGATAATTGTGAAGAATGGGAATTACTGAGACGATAATCTCCACTCAGCAAACATTTTTCACTTTCTCTTTTCCCTTTCTGCAGAGCAATGCACCCCCCAACACTGGGAAAGTGCTCCTTAAACACGGGACTCATTTTTCCTGCGGTGACACCCTGAGTGATTTTCTGATCCGTCTCACACTCGAACGTTGGTGTCACTTGTCCTGATCTGTGCTGCTCTGTCTCCAATCTGCTCTCAGAGCATAAGGAGGCACTGAAGCAGAAGGTGCAAGACCCTGGATTGATGGAATTGTCGGGTGAGCTGAGTGGGATGCCAGACAATAACAAACCTGGCCGTGGCAATAACAAACCTGCAGCCCGGCTTCGTGGAGATCCCCCAGCACTCGGAAATCACATGAAACGTTGCAATGACAGGGTTTCAATCTGGCTGCTGTGGGAGATGCAGTGTCTGGAGGATTTTTTTGAGCACATCTCTGGGCTCGATGCAGCTGGATGATTCTGTGAGCTGCAGCTTCCGGTGACTACATCAGAGTTGCATCTCACGGCCACAGAAATCCAGCTGGGCAGTGACAACACATTTTGCTTTCTGCAGGTCAGAAACAGCAGTGAAAGAGAAAAGTAAGAGAAAAGTCTGTGCTCTAGGGACAGAAACTGAATTGGTTGACTTCCAGAGGATTTTGGGAAACTTACAGTTTAAAAAAAAAAAAATTGATATTGTTGATGGCAAATATTTTTGTCAGCTCTTGCAAAAGTGTCGTTCTAGAGGTAAATGGTGGTGCTGAATGTCCAGCCTGTGGTTTGCACTTGCCAGGGGTGTGGGAGGACAGAAGCTCAGGCCCTGTCATCCTTCTCCATCCACAGTTCCTATCAACAGCCCCTGGATTTACCAGGTCAGGATTTATCCTCCCTCTCCCTCTGGTGATGTTTTAACCTGCCCTTGCTGTCCCCATCTGAGGAGATGGATTCCTGGATTTGTTTAGACCTTGGGACACTCAAGCAGAAGTTTCTCTCTACAAAAGTTGATGTCATTGACCCTGCAGCTCATGGGAGGAGCTGTGAGTTGGGTTGCCCTCTCTGTCCTATATTGAAAGGCAGTGCTCGTGTGAGACCCCATAACTGTGAGATGCTTCTGCCTTGACCTTTAAATGTAATTGCAATAAAACAGCTCTGTACCCCCCTGGATGGATAAAAGCACAAGATAAAAGCCATAATGAAGCTATAGCTACAGTAAAAGATTATCCAGTGCAGACATTGGGTGCAGTGTAATGGAAGATTCTGGAAAAGAGCCAGGGGAAAGTGCCCTCTGCATCCCCTGCTCTTGTGCAACGTGCAGAAGGACCCTTAATGACCACGGTGCTTGGGTCTCTGCCTTACATCTCATTTGAAAGGCCATCTCGTGCAATTAGCCACCTATTACTGGTGGTTAATTGGCATCCAAGAGACATCAGGATTACAGTTAGAGCTGAAAGTCAATTAGTGGCTCCTTGTTCATCTCCAGCCATGTTAAAGTGCAGGAACAGCCATGGTCCCAGGGACTTGTGGTTTGTCCCAGGGACTTGTGATTTGTCCCAGGTCCCCCAGCCAGCTCCCTGCCCCTCCTCCCTGGCAGAATCAATCATTAGGATTGATGCTAAATTGTTGTGACTTCCCATTATTGATGAATTTCCTCTTGACTTCCAAGGGGGTTGTCCCTCCAGCAGAGACCTCTCGCTGCAGTTCCAGCAGGAACTCGTGGATGGAGCCAGAAGAGAGGGCAGCTGGGAAGGAGGCACTTCAGCCCTCAGGTTTTCCAGCTTCAAGAGTTGCACTGAGGCTCTTCAGGCACTTGGTCTGGAGGGCAAATTGGCACGAGAAACTCATGGATCACTTGGGTTTGGGACAACTGGGATGCACTCATTCCAGTGTGGACTCTCAGATGGCTTGTAAAGGGTGAAACTCATATTGCAGCAGTTCTATGAGAGCAAGGGTAGACTTGTGTCCTTTACTGCCAGTCACTTTCAAACTGGCCAGAACACCTTCCCATTGCCAGTGGCAGAAACTGCTCAGAATTGAAGAAGAAATTGTTAAGAGTCAGGGGAGAGTGTAGAAGTTGACGTAAATTTACAGAGGGGTTTCCTCAGCTTTGTTGTAAACACACAGGTTCTTGTTTTCCTGTTACACCTCAATTTCCCTTCAACAATTCATACAAAACTCTATCCATGGCATGTAAAGTTCTGATCAGTTTTGAGCAGGATATTCTCTGTCTCAATCCTGCTTCCCCAATATTGCAAAGCCTCTGAGAGGTCCGCCTGATTTTGGAATTTTGTCTGGGGACAGGGACAGGTTAGGTCCCTCACTAGGAGAATAACTCAGGTTCCCTGAGTCCAGTTTGTGCTGGAGTGCTCCCTGATTTATCGAGGAGAGCCCAGACAGACCCCACTGGCTGTGCTGGGTTTCCTTAAGGATAATCACTCCCTGCCATTTGAGACTCCCTGTGGTCCCCAGTTCATCCCCAGGGGACCGGCAGATACGACACTGGATCCACTGGTGATGTGAGCCCTTCGGAAACAAAGGCTGAAGGTAAAGGGGACATTTCTGGGCTTCTCAAATGACAAAGACATTTGACTCACAGGGAGGTACTTGTAAGCAGACACCTAATTCAGGTGCCTGGATCAGTGAGGTGAGTCCTATCCCTCCTTTAGGGAATGGGAAGAGCTGCTGGCATTCAGAGGTGGCTGTTATCAGGTAATTTGAACTCTCCAGAACAACACAGGAATGGCCAAAGGCTGGGACTGATGAAGTGCTGCCCCCAGGATCGTGTCTCCAGTCATGACCAGAGAGGTAAATGTAACTAAAGGGCACATTAGAGCCACCATTCCCCAAGTTTAGCCCCTCCCCTGAAGTGGTTTGTGAGTCACTATCCCATTGTGGCTCCTGAAGTCTAAACAATCTCACTTTTCCTCCTTATGGTGATTTCTCTCAGGTTTTGCACTTAAAGCCAACAGCCTTTTTGCCCACAGCATCCTAAAAATCCTGTCCATTGAGTGTTCTCACCTGCACTGGACCTTCCCCACAGGTTCTTCTGCAGGACCAGGGTGCAGGTCAGATCCACCCCACTTTGTGATGACAATGAGGTGACTTTTCTCACCTCCCTGCTGCTGGTGATGCCTCCACAGCGATTTCTATTCCAGTTGCAGCCTTGCAGCTGAAATAATTTGGTCACCAGGTGTTCAAAAGCTGTCGCTCTCCTCTTCTTCAAGGTCTTTCTCCCCATCAAGAGGCACATGCCTGGAATCCCTGCTGCTGGGACTCCGGCCACGGGAAGGACACAAACTGTGCTCCCTCTTTTTTTTCCTGTGGAGGTAAATAAAGATAAACAAATCAATAAGCAGTGGCAGCTGGTGAGCTGCCTTCACCCAGAAGATGCAGTTATGTCTGCGTATTATTTAAAAACACATCAAAACACAAACAATGTGAGTGAAGAAATCCACCACAAGCCAAAATGAAAGCACCAAGCCTTTGGTTTGCACCTTTTCCACTGGGGAAGCCACCACTCAGATTGATAGCATTTTAAATTCGGTTGGTCATGGATGAAGAAGAATTTTAAATGGGATCAATTTGTTTTCTTCTTCTGAAAGACAGGCTCTGCTCCTAGAACAACTTGGCTGGTGAAGAAGAAAAATAAACTCAACATGAGGTTTCTCCCTCTGAATAAGACACTGGGGAGGAGATGGGTTTGGAGATTTGGGTGGTGAAAATTTTTGCCTCTTTTTATTTTATCATGGGGCATGAACCATGCCTGTACAGGGCTTGATACAATGAAGAGCCAAAAGGTCTGCAAAATACAGAGAAAACAGTGAGTTTGGTTATTTATCACAGAATCAAAGGATGGTTTCGTTGGAAGTGATCTTAAAGATCATCCAGTTCCAACCCTTTGCCATGGACACCTTCCACTAGACCAGGTTGCTCAAATCATGACAAATTCTGTCAGTTCTTTACAAGGTGAGGGAGGTTTGGTTCACCTCAGCTGCCTCTATCAGCATTTTATCTGTGGTGGGTTGCCCTAGGGAGGGGCAGAGCTGGGAACAGAGAGGCTGCAGTGCCCCAGGCTGGGATGTCACTGCATTTCCCTGTCCCAGACATCCCACACTGCAACAGCCGCCACTGATGTGTTAAGAATCCCGTTATTGTCGTCTCTCCTGCAGACGTCCCCAAGCATCTGAAAGGGCTGTCACCAGAAACGTGTTCTGGGTTCAGCTGGTGGGAAAGGAGAGGTGGCTGCTTCGGCATTCCTGCTTGTGGATCCATCTGATGGGAACTGCCCCGAATGCTGGGAACTAAAGCCGTAACCCCACTGTTCAAAATGGTTTTAGCTTTGTTTTCCCTAAACCAAGAAGTACATTCCTTTTCAAAGGACCAAGGTCAAAGGGCCCTTTTTATTTGCCAATACATTTATGGAGAAGAGAGAAAGATTTACCCAGTGTTGTTGGAGTTTTAAAGGACTTAAAACATAAGTCCTTTACACACTAGTAAAGAAACTGGAGTGACCTTATTTTAGGCCAGCCTTGCTATGAGCACAACTTTCCTGTTGGGGACTTGAAGAGGGCAGATTTTGCTGGCTCATCTCCGTGGGAGGGTTCCTGAATATTGGAGAGGCTCTGGCTGGTCACGCAGTGACCGTGGTAGGCAGTGATGTGGATTTAGATCCTTTTCCTCCCAGCGCTGCCTGTGGAACTCAGCTGTGTTTTGTGTTGGTTCCCCCGGGATGGATCTTTCTCTGAGGATGAATGCATTGCAGATGGGCTGTGGTGCGACAGAAGGCTCAAAAACACAGATAAACTATCTGCTGGAGGTAAATTCGGTTTCAGTGTGAAATGTTGCTTGCAGAAGTTAGGGGTTCTCTCAAGGGAAAAGAAATAATTTCAGTCTCAAAGACTGTAATCACCGCTCCCAGTTCACCCAGTTTCCCAGTGCAGAGATTGTACTGGGCACTGAAGGAAGACCCAGCTGGGACCTCTCACTCCCCTCTTCCCCAGCATTCCCTTGTTGTCTGGGAGGGTCACTTAAATCTGACATGACTTCCTGGTGAATTATCTCATCATTACCAATAATCCTATTTGCCTGATGGGGCTGCCTCGGGAATAGCCCCCCATGGACTATTTCCCCATCTCTGTCTCTTCCATGTATCCTCTCCTAATGACAAGCACTCCATTTGGAGCCTGCTTTCCCATCAGCCTGATGGATGCCACTGTGGATTGATTTCCAGCTGGAGCCTCATCCTCCTCCTCCCCACCATGAGAGGATTGTCCTGCTTCTCAGTGGCACCTCAGGCTGTTTTTCTTCCCTCTGATGCTGGACATTTAAGCAACCCTTAAATGCTGATGGCTGATTCGTCTGTCCTGAGTGGTCAGTGCCTCTGTTTGGCTCATTCTGCACCTCTGCACCCTTATTTACAATCACAGCCACATCTGTTCCAGCAGATGCCATGTCCAGGCTCTGTTCTTGCTGCTGGGATGGCCTGGCTTGCTCTGCCAGGATTGAGCTGTTATCCCTAATAACATGGTCCCCACCTGTACTACCCCTGGAATACCTCCCTATACACTGTCTAGGACTGGGATATTTGGCATCAGTCAAAAATCAGGAGTATATCAGCAATTAAAGGACAGAGCTGTGGCCAATTCCTAAATAAATAAAGCCAGATCCATTCTCATTGCTGTTGAAAAGCTCGGGAATGACCTGGTGGGAATCTGACTCATGGTAAGGCTTCTGAGATTAGGCTCAGCAGCAGGAGCCATGTCCAGCCAGGGAACAGCTCACTCTGGACATGCTTTTATCCACACCAGGATGTGTCCATGCTGTGGCCACTGCTCTGGCTCCAGGCTGGCAGGGACACACATGCACATACCTGATTTACAAGAATCAGTTCCTCAGCCACAGCAGCACGGGGCAGCTTTTTGTCATGCAGTTCATGCCAAGATTCCTGCTGTTGAAGGTGGACTGACACTTCACAATTTCAAGAACACAGAAAAATCCACTTTCAGGCTCGCAGAGTGGAAAATACCTGCATCCTTGCGTTGGGATCTGCAGCAGCACTGGAAGGGGTGGAGGCACATACAACAACACGTCTACAAGTGTGCAGGCTCTCTAATTAACTCTTTGGAGGCTCCCTGAGAGGCACAAAATCCCCCTTCAATAATGGAACGTATTCAATATTTAATTGGATGCTAATAATTAAAATACACCTTCTTTCAGCCCAGACCTACCGAGCTGCCACCGCAATTACCGCGCCGCGCTGATCGCTTCATTTCCACGGCCCTCGCCCCGTGCGAGGCAGCAGGGAGGGTGTGAAACACGGCAGCACTGCACAATTCCTGGGAAAAGATGCCTTGGCAGCTCTTGGGAATGGGCATCCATCACTCCTCCCTGACTTTTCCAGCCTTTTTGCTACACCTGTATACAAATGGCTGATGCAAAGGATCGGGGAGAGCTCTGCTGTGCCACAAGGAGAAGAGCAGCCACATCTGCTGCTGCTGGAACCTCCACCTAACGGGCTTCCAGCTTGGAAAAATTTGTTGTTGTTGTTTTGCATCTGTTTGCTCGGTTTTGTTTTGGTTTGGCAGCGATTGGAGAGCTTCTCATAGGGCGTTTTCAGATCAACGTTTGTAGTGAGCCCACGTTCAGACTTGGGCTGTCAGACCACTGAGCTGAAGAAATCAAATACTCTTTCCAAGGTGGAAGCTAAACAGGGAAATGTTTTGCCCAGATCTTTCTATGGACGTTTTGGGGGAGTCCTGGGACATTCAGAAGGAGGGAACACAAAGACAAGAGGTGGAAACTCAGTGCCTGGGGCTTCTTGTAAAATCAGTGAGAGCTGGATTAACTTTGCAGCTGTTTGAGAGAGATGGAATGGTGTGCTGCTATTATTATTATTATTGGTATTATTATTATTATCATCGTCATCATTATTAATGTCCCACTTGAAGTTAATGTAATTTTTAGTTAAAGGAAATCCAAGGAAATGTGCTGGTCCATTAGTTCAGTGTCTCAAGGATGACCCCAGGGATCAATAAGAGGAGAATTCAGTGCACCTCAGCAGACAGGGCTCTTTAATCTGACCAAGCCTGAGGGATTTTTTCCCCCTCTTTCTGCCAGTGTTATCTTAGTGCAAAGGTTACAAGAACTCTTAAACTGGCAAATTTATTGCCTGGAAAGACAGAGAAGTTTGCTGCCTGGGAACAAGAGGTGCCACGTTCTTACCATCTCAGAGGCTGTGCCCAGCCTGCTGTCTCTCCAGAAGCTGATTTTTATGGATTTTCCTGCAACCTCACAGAGAGTTTGAGCTGTTCCTGCTTTACCATAACCCTACTGCAATGTTTGGAGCTAGGCTGAGCAGAGACTTAATTCCCTTCCTCCTGGGAGATCCTCTGACCCTCCTTACAAACCCTTGGGATAACCTCACTGTCTCTGCTCCGTGTTCCATGACGTGCTGCTGGTTTACATGGACTCTTCAAAGCCAGGAGCTGTGCAAAGCACCCTGCAAATCTGGCATGGGGACGGCAGGCCTGGGGCTGAGATAGTAGATGGGTTTTGTTTCATCCAATCTGTCCTCAGGAGTTTGCAACTTCTGTCCCCAGATCACCAGGGAATGAGCCCCTGGATCCATACCGGATCGTCATTAGAAAGAAACAGGGAATTGTCACAGAACTGGGCTGTTGAGGATGTGTTTTCCCTATTTTTTTCCTTGGTAAGGACACCAGGGATGTCACTAAAGCTTCCAGTCCTGCTTCAGACTCAGTTTTTTCCCAGATCTTTATGCAAACAGTGGTACCTGTTCTGCATCTGCTGGGCCATGGTTCCAGTGAGCTTTCAAGAGGAGCTCCTGTATCAGGTCATGTCAAATCATGGAATAAAGGATGGTTTTGGCAGGAGCTTTCAGAGGGGACTGGGTGGATATACCAACATGCTTCTGCATCTTTCCATTAATCACAAGGCAAGACAAACCCCTGTGGTGTGCTGGGAATAACCCAAATTCCCTGACAGACACTCTCATGACTCTTCCTCTTAGACCTTCCACCTTGAGGAGCACCTTTCCACCCTTCAAAGCTGCCACTTTGCCTCCTCTCATGAACCCTTCATGATTTTTTGGTGGGTGAGACCTTGTCCTGTTCTTGTCCTATTTATTTGCATTTTTCCCTCATCTCTCAGCCAGAAATCCTCTCACCCTGACCATCTGCCAGGCTCTGCATGCACGCCCTGCTCTGGTTTTTTAATGCACACAGGATCAACTTTGCAGAGAGAGAGACTCCGGGACCCACGTAAGTTAATTGGAGAAGGGAAAATCTGGTTTGCAATTTCTTTCCCTTCTTCCCTTCTCTGCCCTCTTCGTTTGCCCTTGACTCACTCAGCTCCTCCATCACCGGTTTGCTGTCTGGCCAGGGCACGCTGCCAGGAATCCCTTGCCAGCCCTGAATAATAAATACCTGCTAAGTGATGGACTAATGCCAGGGTGAGCTGCTCAGAAATATTCCCCCTAGGCATCAGATCAATAACACTTAGCTCTTGTTCTGTGATTGAAGACAAGCAGAGAAACCACATCATCTCCCCAGGAGCACAGGAGGAGCCTGCAAAGAAACCCTTTTACCCCTCCTCAGGTCCCCAGGCGTCCACATGTGCTCGGAAGACCAGAGCTCAGGTGGGAGTTTCTGTCTAGAAATGCTTGGCTGGGCCATGAGCAGCCAGGGGATGGCTGATACCAGGGCCTGGCTTGTGGAGGGAAGGATGCCAGAGGAAAAATACTGATTTGTTGGAATGGAGGACTTATCTCCATCAACACAACCAGGGCAACAGACTGGCAGCAGTGCAGGTGATGAGCACCTTGGATGCATCCAAAACTTCCAGGCCAGGTTCTCAGTGGGCTGGGATGTGGTCAAAAGTGGGAAAACATCCCTTTGATTCAGCAGCTTTGGACAAGAGATGGATTTCTCTGAGCTGCCACAGGGGTGTAGCCCCCACCAGAGTTAGCACCATTCAGCATTTGGAGTTCTCCTCACCACGTGAATCAGGGCATGGCAGTCCAAACCGGGGCTCTGCCAGGCACAAAATTAGCAAGGATTTATAATAACACAGCAAAGTTCCCAAATGAGGCTTTAGCACATTCAGCATTTGGAGTTCTCCTCGTCTTCCACAGATGCAACCTCTTCTTCCGACCTGGGGTCCCTCTGCTCCCGTGTCTGTGGTGAGACCAACCCCACGCAGCTCCTCAGCCCTGGCTTAGAGTTTAACATGCCAGGCAGATCTCTGAGATCTGATGGCTTTTAAATTACTCAAGTGCTGGAAAATGATACATTGCTCTCCCTGACAGCTTAATTGGCAAAGCCCCTGTTCCCGAGCCGGCGGGAGAAGCTGCTGGAAGCCCCTGGGGTGAGGGATGGATGTTGGGCGGTGACAGGAGGAGAGTGGCAGCCCAGCCCAAAGTCAGTTTTAGATCTTAGCGCTGTAATTCTCCTTTCCAGAGGAAGGATGAAGTTCTTCTATTCCCTCTCCACACTCTTGAGAAGACTTGTGTCCCCCAAGGGAGATAAATCCTCCTCCTCTGCTCTTTAGCTGGTGGTTCAAGATTTATGTCACTTTGGTGTTGGCTGAAATGGCATCAGGGCCCACGTTCGTGGAGTTCACTGGGAAAACTGGGATGCAGAGCAGAGTCTATCCGGGGAACTTGCACTTTTGGGGCAGGAACGGGGAGCATGTGGGAGATATCCACACACAGGGGTGCTGAGATCACGGTTATCAGTCACAGACAAACAGACTGAGGTGTTTTGAGAGGTGAATTTGCAAACATTCTCTTCAGGTACGCAAACTCAGCCACCCAAATTCTAATTTGTGCCCCAGGAACACTGAAGGTCTGGAGTCAGAAAGCAGGACCCCATGATGCTCAGTGCTCTGTCAGTCTAAATAAAATAATCCCTCTCCACATGCAACATCTGATGGGAAAGGCTGATTGTTCCTGTGGAGCTTTGTTCAATTGCTTAGAAAAATATTTTGTTTTTATTTTATTTTATTTTAATTATTTTATTTTATATTTTATGTTTTAATTTTTATTTTATTTCACTTTATTTTATTCTATTTTAATGCTCCTCTATTGGGCCAGAGCATCCTGTTGTATTTTACTGTAAACCTCAAGCCCTGGCACCCTCTGATGAATATCCAGAGACAGAGACAGACCCTTGTAATTCCAAGAGTCAGGAGGCAGTGGAGATGTGTGTTATGCTCCCCACACGGCTGAGATGGATCTCAGGCATCCATGGTGAAGGAATAATGCCCATTCATTTCCTTTGGCTCACCTAATGCTATTTTCCTCATGTAATCCTTCTCATCTCAGGGCTTTTCCAAAAATCTCCGAGTTTTATTGAGCACGAACATGAAGGAGAATTCAGATGGAAAACCTTGGCTAACAAACAGACCAGCAGCGGAATTGTGCAGGGACAGAGTCCCCAGCAACATCAGAAAGGGAGAATTTTGCTCGTATGGGTTTATGATGCCAAAGTGTGAATTACTGAGTGTCAAAAATGCCATGTTTATCGTGTTTATTTTTCATATATGTAAAAATGACATTTGTCATGTTTAGGTGCTGTTGCCAGGAAAGCAGCAGCCATGGAGCAACTAAACCAGTGCCTTTCCCACCCACCTGTGGATGAGCTTTTCCTTGCCCCTGCTGGAGGCGAGCAAGTGCAATTCCCTGCATTTATCCTTGTCTGCACCACTGCCTGGGGGAGATGTCTTGTATTAAAATAAAAACCAAGGCAAAACTTGGATAAACTCCTTTTTGCTGTAGCATCCCCCAGCCTGCAGATCAGGAGTACCACGGGGAGAGAAATCATGCACAGAGAAAAAGGGGGACCCACCCAAAAATGGAAATAGAGCTGCTTTTGTTAAAGCCTAGTGGGATATACTTGAATTTTTCCCCTCGTTTCAGACCTTTCCTGGAATGGCAGCACATGGAGCGCTGTCCCTGGAAAGATTCTCTCCCAGTGAAAGTTTCAGGTGGTCAGAGGGGGTGAGGGTAGGGACAGGAACAGCCTCTTCCCTTGTTTGGAGGGATTCTTTTCACCTTGTCATCGGGCTGAGGTGACTGCCCTGCACACATTCCCTGTCCCGGTGATTTGCATCCCTGTGCCTTGCCCGGGAGATGTCACCCCAGAGCCTGCCCCTCACCAGGCACAGGGAGCAGGGAGAGACGGGAGAAAATAGGAGCTTTATTTGTTTGACATGAGGAAGCAAGGACAGGGATTAAAAGGATTTAAGATTCAACAAAAGGTGAATGCTAAATTGATGCGTGGCTGATTGAGAACAGAAGTTGTCTGAGCAGGATTAGCAATGCAAGGGCACCGGTGCCACAGGGAAGGGACAGGGGTGGCAACGAGTGGATCCAACGTCTTGCAAAGCAGCCCCAGCCTGGCACAGAGATAGGACATTTCTAGAGAGAGTCATCGTGGGGACAGGAGGGACCACAGGGATTTGCATGGGGGAATCCGTGTGGGAAATAAGGGACAATGGGTCAGGGGGGAGAGAGAAGCGCGGCCTGAGCGTGAGACACAGGAAGGTCTGAACCTCTGTCCCTGTGAGATAAGTGATAGAATCATTTACAGATAGAATTTGGGTTTGAGGGGACATTAAAGATGCCCCAGTTTCAACCCACCTGCCATGGGCAGGGCCACCTTTCACTATCCCAGGTTGCTCCAAACCCTGTCCAACCTGGCTTGGCCACTTCCAGGGATGGGGCAGCCACAGCTTCTCTGGGCAACCTGTGCCAGGGCCTCACCACCCTCCCAGCCAGGAATTCCTTCCCAAGATCCCATCTAATCCTCTGAAGTGCGAAGCCATTCCCTGTGTCCTGTCACTCCATCCCTTGTCCCAAGTCCCTCTCCAGCTCTCCTGGAGCCCCTTTAGACCCTGGAAGGGGCTCTGAGGTCTCCCTGGAGCTTTCTCTTCTCCAGGTGAATACTCCCACCTCTCCCAGCCTCTCTCCATGGCAGAGGGTCACCAGCCCTTGGAGCATCTCCATGGCCACCTCTGGACTTGTTCCAAGAGATCCACATCTTTATTCTGGGATCTCCAGAGCTGGGCACAGCACTGCAGGTGGGGTCAAGAAGCCAATGACACCAGAGGAGGTCTGGGCTGGGGAGAAGCTACAGATGGAGAGCCCATTTGTAAAGCACTAGGGCATGGGTTTCTTCTCCTCTTTTTTCCTGGATTTTGATCCTTCTTGCCAAGTCTGACAACTTCTCTAGACCAGAGTGTGCAGTGTGGAAGCCAGAACCTCTCTCCTCTGCTGACCATGGGGTCCCCGGATGAGGTATTACATCGAGCATCCTCCACCAAGAGACCCTTGTGGTTTGTAATGTTTTCCCCGGGGACCTTGGGATCATTGGGATCATGGCTTCTGTGTCAAAGAAACACATCAATGGGAGGAATCATGCCCTGTGTATCCAGAGAGGCAGCTTTGTCTGACTCTTAACCAGCTGCCTGGAACACTGATAACCCTGACCTGTAAACCTGGGAGGAACAAAAGAAGGAAATGGGGAAAAAATGAAGAAGAAGGAGCAGCAGCATCATTTATTGAGCAGCAGACAAGAATCTCCCTGTGCTGACCTGAATTATCTCGTCATGGGCAGTTCGTAGGGAGTAAAATAACAATAATTACTCTTGCAGTAAATATATAAACTCTTCCACACACATTAGTGTTTAATGAGCTATTAGTGGGTTGTATTTGTCTATAGAGTTACTCAGGGTGCCTCCCTGCTGCTGTCCAGTCACGACAGCACCACGACAGACAAACCATTTAAATCTGTTTATTCCCCTCTCCCTCCACCCTGCCTTCCTCCTTTGACGACACATGAACAATGCACAAGATCCAAAGTTAATCCCACCCTGTCACTTTGCTTTTCCAGTCCGCAGAAGCAGAGCTGGACCTGTTTCCTTTGAGTTGATTTTTTTTTTTCCCTCCTCCCAGTGTGGCTCAGCAGGAGAAAAAAGCATCCTCCAGTTACAGAGTGATTTGAAGGTTAACACAACGACCTTCATCGGGCTCCTAAGAGGGATAATGATCTCTCACTCTAATCAACAATGCAGACTCCTTTTGATACCAAAATAGCAACTGTTAAGTAAAGCCGCTTTTTCCCCTCTATTTTTTTTTCCTTCCTTCTTCTTTTCTTTTTTTTTATCCTTTGCCTTTTTCCTAAATCTGAACAGAAGCTCGGAAAGCAAATTGGGAGATCCTATGAACTTGAAATGGATGCGAGACAGTCTTCAATTAGGCTGTTGATCGTGCTCCAATTCAATTAGTTCGGCGCTGATGCTAAGTTTGTTACGGGGTCCCGGGGAGGAAAGGTGCTGACCCTGTTAAGATGATCACTTGTTGGAGTGGTTCCTAAGTGGTGTTGGATATGGATATGCACACAGTGCAGCTCGGAGATAATGGCTGAGCTTTCCTTCCTGGCCGTGCTGCCACTGGAAGGGATCTTGGCCAGCTCTGGGCTCTGAAGATATTGCTGCTTAATTGCCATTTATCTGAGCGTATCACACACGATCTGCGGTGTCAACCACCAATGGCAAATGCAGATTAACTGCCTGTAAGTGATGGATTTACTGAGGCTGCGCACCTGGATGGTTTAATGCTGTTTGTCTTTATTCTGTGTGGGTACCTGATGTGTGACAGCCAATAAAGCAACAAACACGTGCCCACAGAAACACACAGGATGAACCCATAGTGCTGTGATACCTTTTCCTATAATTATGGGGTGTTTTCTTTGCATGGTCTGCATGGAACTGTTGTTTCTTGAAACCTTGCATTTGGAGACTCTACCTACACGAGCATTATCCTCAGCAAGTGTGCATATCCTAGCCAACCTCTGCTACACCATGGAAGTGTCCCAAGGCCAGGTTGGATGGGGCACTGAGCAACCTGGGTTAGTGGAAGGTGCCTCTGCCCATGGCAGGGTGTGTAACTGGATGGGCTTTAAGGTGCCTTCCAATCCAAACCATCCTGTGGCTCTTTATCACTTCTAAATGAAAACTGAAAGCCCTGATGCTGCACAGTGTAATATGAATCACAGAATATCCTGAGTTAGAAGGGACCCACAAGGATCACCGAGTTCAACTCCTTAACTGACCGCTCAACAGAAAGTCTGTGAGACTCTTGTTCTTTCCATTTTATCCCAGCTTCCATAATTTGGCCAAAAAGGTAGGAAAAGCAAAATTCAGTACTGCCTGGGGTAGATTGTACCCTGTAAGGATCTACAGTTCTAGTGCAGGGCATGACCCCAATGTCTTATCAGCTTGAGGTGAAACCTTCTGCTCAGTCTGCTGACCATCCATATTTTCATGACTCCCTGAGATCCCTCAGAGGCTCTTCCCCAAAGTGTCCTTGCTCCTGCGTCACTGCTGTGTCTAATCAGTGCTGGGAGCACTGGAGTCTGTCTGATGTGCTGTCTTTGTCTCTTAGAAAATGTGTGGAAAAATGTGTCAGAATTACCTGGGGGGAAATGTCCCAGTATCCACAGGGTTCATTTTCTGCCTGGGCAATTCCTCTTCTGGACAGAGGAGGTGGAGGACAACTGGAGTGAGGCTTTTTCCAGACTTGTTTCCCACTCACTGACATGTGGACTGGGGGGTCACCACAGAATATCCGAGACCGTAGATGGAAGATGGGATGTTCTCAGTCAGAGCTGCAATCCATGGAATTGTGTCCTGTCTCCAAAAATGTCTGGTGGCCAATGGAGGAAAAATAAGGCTGGTAGGTGGTGGCATTTTTACATCTTGTTGCCTTCTGGGAGTAAGAGGCCTGCAACTCGCTGAGCCAGAAATTACATTTCATGTTTAATGCATCTTCTATGTTTTTATTTCTTAAGTTTCCTTAAGTTTTGAACCATTTGTATGTTCGGCACCCACAGTATCCTAAGACCAGGACTTCCACAGATGGACTTCTGTGTGTGAAGGACTTCCATCCAATTATGCTGCCGATTCTTCCTTCTTTTGGGATCAGTCAGACCCTGCTTCCCTTTCCTTGTATCTCACACCCATCACCAACCATGAAACCAATGTAAAGGTGAACAGGTCTGTGAATCCCATACTCACCACTCAGGAAATGATGTTTGCTGGGATGGTGTGACCCCAACACACTATGGATTACGGTAATGAAGGAGGTTATACGGGAGAAATGTGGAGAACAGCTCTGTGGATCCTCTGCTGGGATGAATTTGTGCAGCTCCATGAAATTGGAGGCAAATACTCCTTTGCACCCCTGGAGTTGTCCTGTATGGAAATGTGGTTGGAGGATGCTGGTCCCCTCAACCAGAAGATGACGTGGGGAACAGGGCAGAGGTCCCTGTGCTGTGTGTGAGGAATGTGTGGTCACCCTCAGATGAGGGCTGAATGACAGATGGTGATTTTAAATGTTTAATATTCCTGTCCTGTTGAAGGATGTTTTACATTCGGATAAAAGGAGCCATAAATCTTTTCTGGCAATTGAAACTCTGCTCTATCACTCCTCCTTCCCCCTTTTTTTTTTTTAATTGAGAACTCACCTAGAAAAGAAAAAAAAAACAGATGAAGAAATGGTGATGAATCATAGCAGCCACGGAACAGCCCAGATAAGGCACGATTTGCATTTTCCTGGGATAATTTCCCTCTCTTGAAGCTTTCAAATTACCTTTAGAACCACATTAATTCTGTCACCACAAACCCCAGCGTGGGGAGGGACCAACCACGAGAATGGCAATTCAAGGGGCTCTGTTTGGCTCTTCTGGGCCTTGAATGACACCTGGCACACAACACCCTGCATTTGAGGGGGCACTTGGGTGGCTTTCTCACACAGCCCTTGTCCCTTCCAGGGGGTAACGTCTTTGGACTGAAATGGGCTGGTTTGCTCAGCCTGGTCCAGATTAAGTTCTGGAATAGCATCTTTCCTTGTGATGTACCCACTGGGACACATGCTGGAAGAGAACTGCTGTCTCATAGGAGGAGAGTCATCAAAGTCAATGAATGCTGAAGGAAAATCAGTATCCCTGGATTTTCTGCCCCATCCCTGGAAGTGTCCAAGGCCAGGTTGGATGGGGCACTGAGCAACCTGGGATACTGGAAGGTGCCCCTGCCCATGGCAGGGGGGGTGGAACGAGATGGTCTCTAAAGACCCTTCCAACCCAAACCATTTTCTGATCCTGTGGTTCTCTGATTCCATGATTCTTCCGTATGATTACTGGAATGATTTTATATTTGACTTTAATACTTTTAAACAACGACATTTAGAAAAGAAAGCATGGATTTGCTACAGAAGGGAGTTGGTTAATCAGCTCTGCACTGTCTGATTCTCTCTGTGTGGAATGAGCATCCCTGTGAGTGGTCTGAAGGGAGCCCTGCCTGTGCCGTGCTCCCAGCTGGAGGTTGTCACCACCTCGTCCATATCCCAGTGGCATGGGCCGTATCCAGCTGCCTGTGATCCTGCTCCCCAACTTGTCACAGCCAAAGCGAGCCAGGTTGCTCTAAAAACACTTTCAAAAGTGCATTTCTGCTAATCCAGCTCCTATCTAATGCAGTGAGTCAGGAAGGAGCAGCCCCAGCCCTTCTGGGGGAAGTGGGAGGAAGGTGATAAAGAGGTGCAGGCACCTTTGGGAGGAGGATCCACTTCAAGGAGCACAGCTGGAGCTGGAAGTGTATCCTGAGCATTCCTCTCCATGCATTGCACAGCTGGAACAAGGCTAAAGCTGGGCAGGTTTGAACCCGGCGAGGATCTGCTGGGATTGGTGGATGGAGAAAAGGTTCTTTGAGAGTAGTTCATAGATTTCATTCTGTTTGATTCCAGCACTGCAACAACACTGCTTCGGTCTAAAAGTGTTTGTCATGGAAGAAAGTGATTAATTAAAAAAGAAGAAAAATTCTTATTGCATTATTTTTAAGGCCTTTGGATGCATGTAGGCTTTGAACAGGAAATTTGGGAAGTAAAAATAACCTGTTTCTGACCCTTCCTGTGCTCTGGACAGGAAATTTGGGAAGCCAAAAGAACCTGTTTCTGACCTTTTCTGCGTTCTGGACAGGAGATTTTGGAAGCCAAAATAACCTGTTTCTGACCTTTTCTACGTTCTGGACAGGAAATTTGGGAAGCCAAAAGAACCTGTTTCTGACCTTTTCTGTTCTGGACAGGAGATTTGGGAAGTCAAAATAACCTGTTTCTGTCTCTCCAGGACACAGCCAAAAATATTCCCTGCTCTTTCCCTCCTGATCCTAATAAAGTGCTGTAAATGCTCCAGGTAAGAGGCTTCACGGGATAAGTAACTACTCCTTAAGCAGTCTTGACCCTCATGAAAACCATCCCCACCATGGCCATCTTTCTTCCTGAACAATACATTCCCCATATGGTCTTGCTGATGATTACACAGGCTGGCCAAGCTCATCTTTTTTATGTGCTTATCACTCACACGGCTATTGATTAAGTGCCTTCTCCCTTTCCCTTCAAAGCTGAAGGCACATCTCTACACGCTCTGAAACAAGGTAGGATCAAACTCCAGCGTAATTCTCTCTAAAATCCCTTGTCCATGAAATGCAATTCCGTGTGCTGGGGGAATAGGAGGCTTCCCATCAACGCTGGTGACAGATAAGTGGAGCTAACACTGGATTCTGACCTCTCCTCTGTGCCAGGAGATAAACGCTCACGGCGTCTGAAACTTCTCCTGGTAACAGCTGCTGAGTGTAAAGGGCTGAGAAACAACTTTAGAAATAGGGTGGATATTTCTTATTTCACCATTAGTATCAAGCAGAGATTTTCAACGAAAATGCTTCTCTCTCCCAGAGCAACTTCATCTGACTGTGACATGAGAACTTTCTCTATTGACCCTGATGGTTTGTTGGAGCAAAGGCTGCCACGGGTCGCTTGAAACCTGATTTATTCCATGAGTCAGTGAAAAAAAAATAATAGAGAAGAAGTGGCTGTGGCACCTTTTAGGATGGAGATGCCATGGAGAGAACGGAACAGCAGCCATGAACAAGAAGAGGTCAGTGCCCTGTGGTTAATGCCACTGGGAATAACACTGGATACACTCCCTGGGGACATCTCTGTGCTGTCCTTTGCAGCCCAATTAATGTGGTTTTAGCCATTGGTAGTGAAAGGCCAAGGGCTTTGAGCTGACCTAGCACTGGGGGAGCTCAGGATGTGCCCTGAGCTGGCTGTCCCTGTGACCACAAATGTCCTGTGAACAAGGGCCTCGTGTCCCAGCACTGGGGACACCCCCATGGCCACTGCCCAGCAAACCCCAGCCCTGGGTGGGAACAGGGGGATGGACACACCAGGAGTGAGAAGAAGAAATCCCATCATGGTCATCACACCCCTGCAGGGAAGAGCTTGGGGTGGTGATGACTTTTAATCCCCCCTCCTCCTTCTCCATGGAGAAACACTGGATCTGTTCCCCCTGGGAATGAAGAGGAACACTGGCAGGGCAAGCAGCACACCACAGGTGGGAGCTGGACACTGGGAAGGCGGGAATGAAACTTTATTGTGCTAATATTTGCTAATGAAACTTTATTGTACTAATTGGATAACTCGAACCATTAGACTGTTAAAACACTTATTGGTTTAGGAATAAATTTTTAGCTCGGATGTATGGTCTTCCCTTTGTCCCATAACAGGATTTTGACAGCATGGCTAAGCCCTTTTCTCACTCTTGGAGGGAAACGTGCCTTGCTGGTGTTCAGTGTATCTCATCTCGAGACAGAGCTGTCGAAACCAGGGCAGACAAATCTCATCCTGCAAGTGCCCATCTCTCTCTGCTGCTTATAAACCAGACAGCTGGCTCAGAGGGTGATGTTTGCACTGACACGGGACGGGGGAGGTGAGATAAATCCCCGGCTGGGTGAATAAATTTTCAATTTGACTTCAGGAGAGATGTGAGGAACGCTCTGGGGATCCTTCCCTGATGGAAGTGTCATTAAATGCAGCATGTTGGAGTGCAGATTGTCCCTGAGCCTCATTGTTCTCTTGACATCAAACACCATAGGAAATATCTGTGTTCACCTTAGGAGACTCTGATGGCAGCCTAAAAATGGCCACACTTGTTTTTGGGAAAGAGAAACAAGCTGGAGAGAGAGTTTAAGATAAGATTTCCACTAGTGAAGAAACAAAACCAGATCCATCTGCCATGCCCCTGATGGAACAGTTCGATAACACAATTTTCCTGCTTTTTGGGGAATCCCTCATTTGTGGGTCTTTTGAGCGAGAAAGGTCTAAAACCTTGTTTTATTTTTGCTTTTCATTTTCCTGGAAATTTCTGTGGAATGAGTGTGTCATTTGTCAAAAAGAGCCTCACCAGGCACACCCTGTCCTCAACAACCAGAAAAAGACCTGGAAACCGTCAGGAAAGGTGTTGTAGAGAGTAAAAGAAGGTATCTAAAATAACAGAGATTAAAGTGAATCACAGATCTTATTCTGAGTATTACAGAGAAGTTGAAGCCTCTTCCCAACTGAGTGGAGCAATGGTAAAGTGGAAAACTAAACGCTGAGTTTGGTTTATCCGTAACTAAAATGTGGGAGATCCTGTCCCAGTATGTCAAAGATACCATGAATTTAGGTCTCAAAGGAGGATGAGACTGTGAAGGAGAAAAAGGGTGGGAGTTTCTGTAGGTTGGGCAAGTGTAAGGGGCAGAACCCATCACTGCTCCAGCTGGGCTGAGGGAAGAACTTTTTGGTTGGGAAATTTTTCCTCCTGGAGTCTTCTTGGGCTGCCTTTGGGAGCAGCTGGAGGGTGTAACTATTGGATGCAGGTATAATTTCAACATCAACCACTCAGAGAAGCCCCTGGCCCGGCAAATTTTACATTCCTCAAATATTCCCAGTAGCTGTTGTTTTAAAGGGTGAGCAGGAAAAGGAGGCACGTCCACAAATCGATCCCGTGGAAAGAAATCCTGCGGAATTAGCAGGAAGAGAAAAGGGAGTTTCCATGACAACCACGTTCACCAGCACCACCAGCACCACCAGTGACTGCAGCGTGCGAAAACATGGGGAAAAGGGGTGGTTTGGGGTGCACATCCCGGGGTGTGTTGGGGGGAGTGGGCATCTCCCTAGGGAAAGGACCAGGAGAGCTCCCAGGGAAGAAAATAGTCTGACATGGCAAGGTCTGAGCAGCTCTTGGGAGTTGAGGAGAGGTGGAGAAGGTGGATCTGTGTCTGGTGAGGTGTGGGGTGCGTGTCCATGGGCTCAGCAGGGCAGTGGAGGGTTGGTCTGGTCTGGAGGATACGGAGAAATCTGTGGGAAATGCTCCAAATTCTGCACAATGCTGGGTGATCCAGTGTCCATCTCCACGTTCATCACTCCAGAGAATGTGTCCCAGCACTCATCCTGCACCCAGCACCATGACCCCACCTAGATCCAGTAACAAAAATCCCCAAACTACTTCCATGTGAAAGTGGCCACTCTCTGATCCCCCCAAGAGGGGCTGATCCTAAACTCCTGCCTTCTCCCTGGGAAGACACTGGGAAGTGCACAGCCTCAGCCTGTTGATGAGCATTATCCAACGGGATTTCAATCAAAATAATTCCCAGGGGTTAATAAATACACAGCAACACCTGCGGGGTCGGAGTAAATAATTTTGTTCCAATGTCATTGTTTTACTGCCACATAAAGACATATATGAGAAGGGGGAGAATGGGCAGCTGTAAGTAATACAGAAAGGTTTGTATAAAAATGAATTATGCAAATATGAGCTGCCTTTTCTGGTGAGCGCAATAATAAAAATGTAAAATAAATCTTAATAGCGTGTCTCTGACTTAAAATGCTAAGGGGTAAAAGGGGAAGGGGGTGGGTCAACGCTTGTTGTTTATTATTGAATTCAGTGCTGAATCCAACATGCCTAATGTTCTTGGAGAAATTGAAACATCTAATGTCAAATAAGATCTCCATGGTCTAATTCTTCATTCAGAGCCCTGGGGATAATGTATCCGACGTGACAATCCAATAAGCTTTCACATCTTCATCCATTTGTTTTCAGGGAGCCCTCACACCTCTGCATAAAAAGTAAAAAATATCTTTAAGAAGTCATTATTTCTTACATCGTAATAAATTTCACCGGAGCAATAGGCGTAATTTAAGAAAGGGGACGGATAAAAAGGGGAAGAGAGGCTGGATGACAGATTGTCCACAATTTTAATATACAGGATGCAGGCTATCATCCATCTATCTGTCTATCTCCATATCTGTCTGTCTGTCTATCCACCTATCCATCTTTATTATCCTGGTGGCTTCCATTCCATCCTGAATGGATGTTGTAAGACTGCATCTTTGCTGGCGAAATTTCCCCCGATCAATCACTGCCTCCCCCCAGCTCCGAGCTTCCGCAGGGAGGGCCTGAGACAAAATGAGAAGACAGATGAGCAAGGGCAGCAATTCCTGCCGTGGGCAGTGCAATCCCACCATGGAGTCAGCAGGACAGGACTGGCCCCTCTCTCTCCAGGCATCCCTCGATTATCCAGAGTGGGTACATCCCTTGAAGGGAAAAATCCCAGAGAGGGTGGAGAGCAATAACCTGCCCTGGGGTAAAAGGGAGGCCACAAAATTGGGCTGATCTGAGCTGAATACCCCCAATTTGGTGTTAAAGGGTCCAGATGAAGCAAGGCTTCCGTGGAAGGGAGTGGGAAGCAGGATGCTGGTGGGAAGTGGGATGCAGGATGTCGATGCAGAGACATCTGTGGACACCAATCTGAGACCTGCCCTAAGTATCAGACTCTTTTCAACTTCCCCAGCCAGGCACAGGATGCAGAACACGACAGCAGAAACAGTTTTGAGAGCCTTGCAAAAACTCCTTTATCCTTTGATGAGGCATTGTGTCACATTTGGCGACAGCAGCATCCCGGGGCTCCCACGGCAGCCTGCAATCCCAGATGGGAGGGCATGTTAATGACTGCTGAAGGCAGCAGAGGTCTGAGAACAACCCGAGCATCCCTCAGGAGGGGCATTTGGTGCTGTCCCATGGAGCCTGGATCAGCCCCGTTCATGTTTTCCCGCCACGAGTTTTTACCGCTTTTGTTGCCGTAATTTGCGTTATTATCCGCCTGTAGGAGCCAAGACTGCAGGGTTCTGCATTCCCTGCTCATGGAGAGGATGGGAAATTAGAGGAGGACCTCTCATCTGTCCCTGTGCTCCGAGGCTGAGATGAGCTCTGCTATTGGAACCGCTCCGCAGCAGCACGGGCACATCAAGGCAAACAGCGGCCGCTCCGCCGCCTTTGGCCAACACTCAGATCAGTCCGTTCCTTGGCACATTAACAAAGTGTTAATTGTTCTTTCCAGATGTCTTTTCCCTGCCAAATGCCGGAGTAATCCCGACACCGCCTTGCATCCCAGGCTTTGGGGCTTGGGTCAGGCTGGAACAGGGGTTGTGGAACAATGAGCCGGCATTAGGCTTTCATTTGGAAACCCGAAGCTGTGCGAAGCCCCGGGGTGCAGGGATGTTGTAGCAGGCTTTGAAACAGAGGTGAGGCCCACCGAGAAGTTTATTAAAAAATGAAGAAGCGGAGAATGAACCCGTGGCCTCTGGTCTGGAGCGGATCTGGCCAGGGATTTCAAATGGAGGCTTTGGATAAATGGGAAAGAAAAGAAAGTTTGTGTAAAATGAGGTAGAATAGGATCACGTTTTCAATAAAATTCATTTGCAGCAGCAATGTGGGCAAATTCCAGACTTTCTGAGGAGTCCTGGGGCTCAGCCCAGGGCAAATCTATGGCCACAGTCCACAAAGGCATCATGGGCTAAAGTTCAAAGGAGCCCAACTTTCACAAGGAAACCAAGATTGCTTTCTCAGGCCTTCAATAGGGTTTCAAACAGTCCAGAGCATCATGTGCTTCATGTGACTCCCCGAGTTAGTGGTTAATCACATTGAGAGATGAGTTCTGTAGTTTGCAGAAGACTAAATATGGGAATTATCACTGAGGAATGTGATCACTGCGGAATGTGATCACTGCAGGATTTTCCCAAACAAAGATGCGAATCTCTGCCTTGGTGAGTGGATTGTATTGGCTGGAAGTGTTTCTTCAGTTCCTGGGGATAAATGCAGGGCACATCTCCCATATGGGGCTGCTCTGTTCTGCTGTCAGCAAAGTCCCTGTGTTCCTGAGGCACTGCCACATTCCCTGGCCTCCAAAAACACAGCAAAACCCGGCAGAAAAAGGTAACCAAAGGCAAAAAGCCAGATTCCAGGGAGATGTTGTGTTGAGGGAAACACTTCCTTGTCCCAAGAGAATAAAGCAACTTGATTTCCTTGAGAAAGTCTTTGCCATGAGATTTTCTGGGTTGGGTTCGGTTTTGTTTTGCTTTTCGTGGTAGAAGGGGAAATCCCAGCTTGGACTCTTTTATTTTATTTCTA
Source organism: Ptilonorhynchus violaceus (assembly GCA_013397565.1). Taxonomy (NCBI): domain Eukaryota; kingdom Metazoa; phylum Chordata; class Aves; order Passeriformes; family Ptilonorhynchidae; genus Ptilonorhynchus; species Ptilonorhynchus violaceus. The sequence goes on along the minus strand of VZRJ01011160.1, from coordinate 1,009,511 downwards.
CAAAAAGCTGTATGTTTTGGAGCAACCCCACAGATGCTCGTGTTTGTACAGAAACAGGCTCAGGCAGATCATTGGGGTGTCTGTCTGAGCAGCTCTCCTGCAGATCAAGTACTGTCAGTGAGATTTTCTGAGGCAGGAAAGGTGGGAATTACAGCTTTGGCTCTCCCAACACCTTGTCAGGTCCCTGGTGTGACATGCGCGAGCTGAGCCCATCCATAGCACAGGGATAACTCCCCCTAAGACTCTTTGAAAAGAAAATCCAAACGACTTCCAATTTTCTCTTTGCACCTGTAGCTTCTGCTGCTTCACTTGAGCTGTGCATTTTGCGGGTGATTGAGGACCTAGAGGACAACAGGAAAATATCCATTTATGCTGAAAATAAACCAAAGCTTTTCTAGGCCAGAATGACAACCCCACGGTATGGAGAAGAAAAATTGATGGAGTTCAACTGAATGGTGCCACCATTTTCCAATCTCAATAAATATCACAATGCAATGAGACGTGGATTTTTTGGGATTATTCTTCTGTAGTCCAGGAATCTCTGCTGATGTCCCTGCAGACAGTCCACTGAGTCATGAAATGAGTTCTTTGTCCCAGTTAACCAAGGCTGGAACTTGGAAGAAAGAGGAATTTCCCCTCAGCTGCACTGCACAGACAGAAAGGGAACGGGAGAAAGAACCAAGACAGAGGCAGTGAAAGAGGAAACAATTTCCAGGCAAAGAAAACATTTCAACTTTGCAATGCACATTCATATGTATGTCTGGACTTCCATCACTTGCACATAATTTAGCAAAACCAGGAGTGAAATACAGTGGAAGGTTTCAACCGTGTAACAGAGCCATAATTTTCCTCTGAATTATGACTGAATAGTTATTATTTGCTCAGAAAGACTTTTTTTTCCTTTCTTCATTCTTTTTTTTTTCTCTTTCTTCTTTAACATCTCATTAATGTTAATGCAACCCCAGCTCGATAAAAATGGGAAGATAGGGCAACAGCAGTTTAGCAAATTTATTTTGTGAGAGCGGTATCTTTGGTCTGGGTAAATGATTTTACTCCAAAACTGTGCAAAATGAGTGTCTCCCAGCCCCATCAACCCAAAGTGAAAGGATCTGGGCTGGGATGATCAGTGGGAAGTGAAACAGGTTTTTTACTTTGGTTCTTGCTGCCATGTGGGAGACTGAAGGGTGAGTTCCAACCTGGTGGAAGCATCAGCTGGAAACAGGGAGGGCAATGCTGCTGTGGGGGATCCAGGGTAAAAGCAGCTTTAGGGATTCATGGAAAGAGCGCTGCTCTTTGCCTCTGTGCTTAAACATGAATTTTGCACTGTGCCTTGTTTGGTCCACTCTGTCATCTGGCTGTTCCCATGGTCCCAGAAAAGCTAAATGGCCCTCTAAGGAGACTCGATTGTTGGGAGTCTTGGTCCCCATGGAATGAGAATCAGTGCAAAGAGCATCACAGCTCCTCTTTGGATCACTTTCTTCTGCTTCTTTCCATGGAAATCCCATGTGGGGTGAAGAAGATCAGGATGTGGAGTCACACAAGACATGGATGCAACAGAACCTGAGCAGTCAGACTTGTTCCTCAGTGTCTAAATGGGAATTGGATGGTGCCCTGTAGGAATGTTCATCTTTATTTTGTATGGGCTGGCAAACTCCAACTGCAGATCTCCCAGGGATTTCTGCTTATCTTCCGTGGCTGAGCAAGTTCCAAGTCTCAGAGTTCACCTTTCCACGGGTTCAGGTGGCTCAGAACACTTATTTGTGCATCCAGGAAGGTCAGGGGAGCACTGCACAGACACAATTCAAGCAAACTCAGGATTTTCTGCCTAAAGCTTCAAGTTAGATCCTTCAAATCCTTCAGACACATCATGACAAAACTTCCTAGAGGCAGTAGATGGTGGATGTGTTATTTTCCTTCCTTTTCTCCGTGCAAAAATAGGAGTTTGTTCCATCTATCCAAACTCCACCTGCTCTTGATGGAGAAAGTCTTCCCGAGGGTGATTCAACCACCACTGGTAGCAAGCCCTGCTTTCCACTCTCCCAGTTACAAGCCTGTCTTGATTTATAGACAAGACTTTTACCCTTGGCTGTAAAGGGTGTTCAGACTGGTTACATGATATTCATGGAGTCACAGAATTACAGAATATTGAACCCACTTTATTTCACATGTCTCTGGTGTAGACCCCTCTGAATCAGCCTCTCTCTTTACAGTCCACAGGAAGGGGTGGACACCCAGAGTTCCAGTTTGTCTTCCCAGTCGAAGAATCACAGAAGAATTAAGGATGTAAAAGTCCTTATGAGGTCTGCAGTCCAACACTGTCCACCCTTTAAAATGTAGTGTCAAATAGATCTGGTTCACTATGGTCTCACCCAGCCAAGTTCAGAAGTATCTCCATGGATGTGGGGCCTGCAGAGTCTTTGGGCACCTGCCCTGATTTTTGGCCTGAGGACCAAGGGAACAAATGAACAAACAAAGGAACGAACAAAGGAACAAACAAAGGACAAACAAAGGAACTGTGTTTAATGATGACTTTGTCTTTGAAGTAGGTGCAATATCAGCCTCTGTTGAATTGGTTTGATAGAGATGTCTTGTTCTATGGACCTGGGGCATGAGAGAATCCGTGCAGGGCTGGCTGGTAGGGAACAAGACACCCAACACATCCATTCCCTGCTGAGTGTCAGGCAGGACACCCCAGTGACACTGGGACACGGTACCTGCGAGGGGGCGGCTGAGCCAACTGCCAAAGCATGACCAAATTGTTCCTTCTCTTCCATACAAGATGAACTGAAATGGCCTGAAATGTACAAACAGTAGAAATTCTGTTCCATAAATTCTGTTACATCCTTGGGACATCGGCAGATGGAAGCCCCATCCCGTTTTTTCCATTTCTTTCCATCCTCAGTGTTATCCATCAGGACTACACCACCATCTCCCGTGTCAGTAGCACACCCAGCTCTTCCTCTCTCCTTCTCAGGGAAATCAGTTACTGTTCTCTTCAATAAAAATTAAAAAAAAAAATTTAAAAAAAAATAAATGAAAGGTAGAAAGGTAACAATTATCTTTTTCAATCAACATTCATATGAAAGGTCTCTAATAATAATAGCACTTAACACTCTTGAGCTCCAAAGTGCTTTTCAGATATTAACTAATGAATCAAGGATTCAGGGAGGAAAGGCAAGTAGCTCATCCATCTTGAGCTTTCCAACTGTCAGGGGATTCAGACCGGTCTCCTGCAACTGCAGGAGCAGGAGAAGCCAGAGGTTTCCGTGGCTGAGGGCAGAGAAGAGTCTTCAATAGCCCTGGGATCTTTGAACACTGGATTCTGAATCCACTTTGGGGTTTTTGGAGCCCTTCATTTTATTCTCGGGAAAAGACAGGCGGACTCCCCAAGGCACAGCACTGATGTGGGAGCTGCCAAATGTCCAGCACCCACTACTGACAGGGCTGTTTCTCAGGATCTTCTACAGCTGCCTGGAACTGGAACCAGGATTGGATGCTCCTGTGATGCTCCTCTGGAGCCCTGAGGTGAGTCTCAGCCGTGTTGAGAGGATTTACAACCTACACAGATAAGGTTTAATACAGGGAGACTTAACCCAGCAAGGGACTTCCTCAGTCACTGGAAATTAGGGCTGTAAAGAGGTTGAGAGGCAGCAAGGCAGGGTCATTTCCACCTAATTAGTTCCTGACAAATGCATTTCTTCAGCCTTTCAAGGATGGCAGCTCTACCACTGCCATCACCTCCTCTCCAACTGCTCTAAACACACCAAAGCCACCAAGGAAGTTTCTTGTCCTGAACCATCTTTGCTGTTCTTTAAAACAACTGTTTCTTTATCCACTGGTGAGATTCTTTCCCTTTAAGTATGAAATATCCTCTAGAGCAGCAGACTTTGACCAAATCCCACCCTCACCCCCTCTCTCTTCTTGTCTCATCTTTAGGAGCACCTTTCCTCTATGATGTTTCCCAAACTTCCGTTTTTAATAAAAATCTGTGGCAGCAACAGGAAGAAACCCAATTCTCCTGCATTTAAGTCCTCAGTCCTGATGAGCCTTTAGTCCTTCTGTTTTAAAATCATGGAAAGAGAGGAGTTTGACACACCATAAACACAAAATTTCCATACTTAGGGAGCTACATTATTTATTGTTCAAGACAGAAGGAAACAGAAAAGGGAAAGGGAAAGGGAAAAGGAAGCAAGGGAAAGGAAAAAGAAGTAAGGGAAAGAAAAGGAGGCACCACATCTTTAAACGTCTTCTTTAAGAAAGTATTTCCCCATGGATGGATATTTTACAGGGACTGGACCCAAAGTCTAACCACAAAGGCTGTTCAAGAGGACAAAACAGGCAGAACCCCCAATTTCAACACTCCCATGGTTTTGCATTTCATATTCAATGGAAAACAATAAAACCAGAGCAGGGCTCGTAAGTTTGCCTTGATTTTTTGGGGGGAAATATTGAAGGCGCGAGGCGAAATCCCAAGAAAAGTCCAACTGTTAACTCTGTCTTGGAGAAGGGAAATTTGGCACTAAGGGAAAACTGGCACTCAGGAAGGATGGAAATGGGAAAAGAAGGGACTAAGCCATCTTAAAAATGGAGGAAAAAAGGGAAGAAAACCCACTTTTGCAGCTGATGAGGATAAAGCAGGGAAATTATAAACCCTTTAAAACAGCCTTTAGTTCACGGCATAATTGGATTTCATGTTTTGGCAGTGAGATGTGATTATTCCTTCCCAAATAAAACATTCTTCCTGTGAATGATGACCGTGCAGAATCACCATGGCTAAGGAGTTTAGTGAGGAAGATGCTTTGCTCGTCTTCCATTTCTTTCACACCAGGATCTCAAAGGACTTTTGCACGTGGAAACAGCAAATATTTCTGCTCAGTCTCCACTGCCATTCCCACTTTGCCGATGGAATAGGGAACATTATTTACTTCAGGATATCCTGGAGTTTGCACAACAGCTCAGAGAGCCACGATCACTGATGTTCCTGCCTCCAAAATGACTTCAATATTGTATAGATGATGAGAAATCCAACTGCATTAGGATAATTTGTTTAATTAATATTACGTTTCTTTTAATGAGCTCATTTTCACTCGTCTGTGTTTGTGAAGAGGACACAGGAGGGCAAAGAGATTCCCCACTCCCCAGTGCACACTGGACATTTTTTTGGGTCACCTGCTCAGGTTCGTTCTGGACTCCACAATCCAGAGCTTGCAATGCCTGGGAATTATCAAACCCGGTGCATCTGTAGAAGGAATTTCATATTCTTGCCATTGCCATCACATTTTCCCTTTTCATATTCTCTTGTTGGCTTGTCTCTGACAAAGCACCCTGGGATTCTGCTGGCTTGACTCCAAATACTGGCATTCATAGACATGTGGAAAGATAAGGAAATGCACAACTCGCTGAACTCAATCATAAACATTATCTCAAACAACAATAACTCCAGGCAAGGGGCCAAGATGTGCCATGGTCAGAGTTATGCTCCAAAACAGACAGAGTGGAGATTGTTAAGCACCACAATAATTAGAACAAATTGATTTCTTGGCCAAAATAATTGTGGTTTGGTTTTGGGGGTTTGTTTAAATGTTCAAAATCTGCACGGAAACCATGCAAAAGTGGGTGTGAGAGTGGAGAGCCCTGATGGAATAGAAAATGTTCATGTAAAATATAAAAAGGACTAAGAAAAACTAGAACTTAGAGACCAGTCATGCTGGGCTTGGACATAGAATCACAGAATATCCTGAGCTGGAAAGGACCCACAGGGATCAAGTCCAGCTCTGGAATGAATGGTCCATACAGGGATCCAACCCATAGTCCTGGTGTTATCAGCACCATACTCCAACCAACTGAGCTGATCTCAGGCTCCATGTCAAGCATGTTAGACTCTTGATTTTTTAGCTGATTTAGGATCCAGAGATGACTATTAAGCTTGCTTAGCCAGAAGAAGGATGCAGTTTAGAGGCTGGGAAAGTCTAAATAAAAGAATAAAAGCATTATTCTGCTTCTATGGATTCTGCATCAGTTCCCAGTGAACACGCAGAGTTTTCCCTGTTGGGATTCGGGTCTGCATCAGCCCTTTGCTCTCAGTCTCTGCAGCCACATCTCCACCGTGTAACCAAGCCATTCCTCCCGGTGTGCAATGCAGGAGGATTCTCCCTCAAAATACTCTTTTTCCCAGCCCTCACCACATTTTCCAGCGGGGGTGGAAGTTGGCAGCTCAGGTCAGGAAGTGATGCACCATGGAGGGAAAAGAGCTGTAACCTTTCATAAAGCTCACAGTCCTGCTCCTGAACCCAAACCCCCCACCCTGGAGCTGCAGCAGCAACTTCATCAAGAGCAAGATGCTATAAAATAGCCTAAGGCAGAAAACGAGAATACAGGGAGAGAAATACACCCGTGCAGAGCATAAAGCACCGAGGCAAAATGAGGGTCATATAAAACACTGAGACACACGGGAACAAACCTGAAGTGTGGTGCTCGTTGTCTAAATGAGGAAAACACACAGGAAAGCGAGAAATGAAAGAATAGTTCCAGTAATTGAAACTTCAGGAGAACACAAAGGAGCAGGCTGTGATTTACCATGGGTAAACACCCTCTCTCCTCACACAGATCACCCCAGTGACACACATCTTGTAAACTTTCTGGGTGACAGCCCAGCAGGGAGAATGTACAGCTGTGTGAGAGGGAGAAAGCTCAACGTTTGTTTTTTCTCCCAATCTTGAGCACAGTTTATAGGATGGGTGGGGAGGATGGGGTGGAGCTGCCCTTTGGATCTCAGTTCCCTGAAGTGCTGAGCATCTGAGGGGAGGTAAGTGACTGTTCTGAGGGTCAGTAGGTGAGTGGGATGCTCAGGAGGGGAGGATTTTCTGTGCATTTGTAGTACCTGGCACCACTTTTGTCAGCATTGGTGCTGATTTCCATGGCTGCTTGATGTGTGCCAGGCTGGAGGAGATGGGAAAATTAATTCCTTTTTCATAGAACTGAATCATGGATGGTTTGGGTTGGAAGGGACCTTAAAGATCAGCTCATCCGAACCCCTCTGCCATGGGCAGGGACACTCCATAGCTGCTCAGAGCCCCATCCAGCCCAGATTCACTTTTCTGGTGAGTCTCAACCGGCAGCCACAGGAAAGGAACTTCAAGGGAAGGTGCTCCAGGCAAACCTGACTCTGAGCCTTGCAGCTGACAGCCAGCTCCTCCCTGCTCCTGCCCTCAGGGCAGGGAATGCAAGGAATCCTCCTGTTTTCTGAGGCCATCTCCACACAGGGGATGGAGTCATGCAGTTTTGTTCCCAGGGATTCAAAAGCTTTCAGTCACTCCTATTTTTCTGTGGAAAACGGGTTGCAGCCATCAGAACTGGACCTGGAAAAATGCAACCAGCTGAGCAACTTCACCACTGGCTTTGAGTTTTCGGGTGTTTTCGTCCTGAAATTCTAAAGAAAAATTTCTAAAGAAATTTTCTTTCTATGATTTTTTTAGAGCTTTAGAAAAAGGAATTTTTAGGAGAGCTAAAAGGAAGAGGTGAATTTCTTATTTGAGCGAACGTCCTTCCTGTGCCGTAAGAGATGTTGTGCAGAAGGTGCAGCTCAGCAGTTGTGGGCTTGGTTGGTCCCAGGACTCCCAACATTTCCCAGAGAATTCCCAGTCTCGTGCACCATCTTATTTCCCTGTTGTTTTTTTTTCAAGAGGGGTGTGACACCAACCTCAGGAGTGGCCCTGCTGTTGTGCTCGTCCCTCACATTTCCCCACAGCAGAGCAAAGTCTTCGCCTCTCCTTTCTCCTCTGTCCAGCAAGGTCGTGCAGAGACACTGCAGATCTCCCCCTCTGCAGCTTCCCCACATCACCAGCTCTTCCTCCCCTGCACCGAGAGGACGGATGATTTGATCAGGAAAGCTATTTTCCCGCAATGTAGATTATAATGGAAATCTGGAGAACAGCCCTGACTCCGAGTCTCAGCAGCTTTATCCTTTTAAAAGCACAAGCCAATTAACCTCAGCCTGCAGGGAAAGAGCCCCCCTGTCAGAGGCTGGCTCTTGGAAAATGAGACGTCGGGGATTTAAAATCACGAGGCTCTGAAACTCCAGCCCAGGCACAGAGCGCTTCCCATGCCAGCACCAACCTCCCCAGCGGTGCCACACACGTGGACGTGGGGCTCAGCATCTGTCCTGGTTGCCATGGACGTGGTGGGGGCCATGCCAGGGTCTCTGAAGCTCCCTGAGATGTTGCTCCGCTTCCCTCAGGCTGCTGTGGAGCTGGAAGGGTCGGGGTTAAGGACCGGGATTCCTGGGGACAGGGATGTAATTTATATGGAGGCGGTTTGTGAAGGATGGTGTCAAGAGCTCTCTCAACTGGAGATGTTCACGGGTGATAAAAACAGCCCAAGGCGCAGGCTCAATAAGGAAATCACAGGAGTGGTGTTCTCACCACGAGAACTGAAGGGCACGGAGACTAATTAGCTCCTAAGGGTTACACCACAAGGAGACAGCTCAGCTCCTCCTGAAATAGCAAAGATGCTGGTTCCTGGAAACGCCTGCTTTTCTCCCATTTTAGGAGCTGTGGTTGGCAGCTGAACACTGACTGGGTGAGCCAAACCCAGTGTCAAACCCTGAGTGTCACTGGTGCTTCACAGAATCATTAAAGCCCTCTAAGAACACTGAGGCCAACCATTCACCAAGGACACCACTAAACCACATCCCAAGGCTTTTTAAACACTTCCAGGGCTGGTGATTTCACCACTTCCCTGGGCAGCCTGTTCCCATGCCTGACCGCCCTTTCACTGAAGAAATTTTCCCTAATATCCAATCTCAACCTTACCTGGTGCATCTTGGGGCCACTTCCTCTCATCCTGCTGCAGGTTACCTGGGAGAAGAGACCGATCCCACCGGTCTGCAACCTCCTGTCAAGTACTTTTTTCATAAGAGAAACATTTGAACGACAGAAACGGGGAATTTTCCACATCCCCGCTGGTCCTCCACATCTGAATGTTCTCTGCTTATCCCACAAATCCCCTCTGCCATCTGATGTGCTACCCTGGCACCAACTGTTTCCTCGGGAGCCGGAGGGAAAGGCAGGCACACAGAGAACACCCTCTCACCAGACACCTCTCCCAAATTCATGCTAACTACCTGTCTTTGTGCTCCTTTAATGACAACAGCTCTTGTCTGAGATGTTCACATCTCCAGACATTTGACAAGCAGCTGAGCAAATGTCAACACCTTTCCAGAGGAAGTGTGGGATTCAAGTGAATTTAGCACCGGCTGGGAAATTGCAGTTGATTCCGGGGTGACACGTGCTGGCTCCTACAGATGGACCAGCACTTGGGGCCAGGCAGCACACACTGCTGTACCCATGGGGATGAGGGATGGATACGTGAATATCTCTGCTGCTTCTAAGTCACAGCCTAAGAGGGATTTTAATGATGGGGAAAATAATTTGGGGTCAAAGCACTATTCTGGGACACTGGAGAAGTACATGGAATACACCTTGAATAGCCTTGGATGTGCATCTAGTGGGTGGCATCCCTGCCCATTGTGGAACGAAATGATCTTTAAGGTCCTTTCCAAACCAAGCTATTCTATGATTTAGTAGCTGTTGGCCTGAGACCCCCACCCAAAAATTCCTTACAAACATTTTCTGGACCTGTTCTCCTCAGGATCACCTTGTACTTGCACTAAGAGTAGTGCCCTGAAGAGAACACCAAAGAATTTCCTTTGCACAACATCCACAGCCACAGATTTGGAAGCAAATCCTCCCTGTTGATTGTTGATTCTCCATTAAGAGCCATTATCAATTTTAATTCAAAGCACCACAGACTGGTGGAATCCATGGCTGCAGGATATTGGAGTTTGCTGGGCCTTTAAATGGTGGCTGCGTTGAGGGTTTGTGTTATTCAGCAATAAGTTCAAGCCAGTGGGTTTAAAGTTGGCTGAAGCTCATTTAGGTAAGACAAACATTGGAAAACATTTCCTGACAGCACAGAGAGGAACAGACTGTCCACGGGGGATGTGGAGTCTCCCTCCGTGCAAGAAAAGCTCCAACGAAGAGGTGACAGCACAACTGTGGATGTCCCTCAACCTGTCCAGAGCACAGCTTAAGTGATTGCTCATGACTCTTCTCTGTTCTAAGTTCTGGCAGTATTGAAGTCAGTTTTTAACATCTTTAATTAAAAAAGAGACAGAGGATGGAATTGTAGAATATCACAGGTTGAAAGGGACCTCTAGAGGTGCCTGGTTCAACCTCCGCCTCAGAGCAGGGCCACCTTCAAAGCTGGGCCAGACCTTGCTCAGATGAGTTGCAAAAGATTTGGACTTTGAATGTGGACTTTGCATCACCTGTGTGGGCCCCTGTGCTGGTGCTTGGCCAAATTGTGAAGATTTCATCCTTAATTCCAGCTGGAATTGGAAATTACAGCCTGTGCCTGCCAGCTCTGGCCATTTCCCCGCATCTCTGGGGACAGCCCAGCTCTGCCTTTTCTGTCACCTCCTGTGAGTGGTGGTCAGAAAGAAAATGGTTCCCCTCGCAAGCTGCCAGCCTTCTCCAAGATGAGAAAACACAGGATCCCCAATTTTTCTGGGTAAGTCACACCCTCAGCTCACTAATGGGTTGTTTCTCCTGTATCCCAGGGGCAAGGGGTATCCCAAAACCCAGATCCTTCACTGCCGTGTTCACCACGGCCTCCATCCCTCTCTCCCTCCAGTTGCTAAGCGATATCTCTGCTCTCCAAAGTCACTGATACAGACCCTTGGCTGCTGCATTTCACCGTTCAATTTGCAATTTAAATTCCCTGACAGGCAGAAGCAACCAAGCTGTTCACTTAAGATTGCAAGAAGTTATATTGAAATCCAGGAAATCGCCAATGCCTCGAGCTCTTCATAAATTTCACTTTGATAATAATGAAGACAGAGGTCGGGAGAAGGAAGGAGGTGCTTGTGTGGGGGAGAAAGGATGGAGCAGAGACAGTGGGGAGCAACCACAGGGGTGGAGTTTCCCCTTTTTTTATGTTGCTTGTTCCATGTTCTGACCTCTAAGACCTGGTGCTTCTGCTTGGGCCGGTTAAACACCTTTCAATAAAGTTAAACACCCACTTTTATCTCTTTTTCACTCCTTGTTTTTAACTAGCATTTTCTGGAGATGGACATAGGTTCCTCTTGCACCATTTTTTCCTTTCCTTGAACACCCACGCAGGGATTGTGGCACGAATGACAGCAGGGAGGTGTCCCTCATCCCAGGCAGGATGGTCAGATCCCACATATCCACTGCCTGTGGCCCTCCTGGCCATCCTGTAGGGTCCCCAGCTGCTCCCAGGGATGTCCAGACCTGAATTTTGGCACCCACAGAGGTTGTTGTGCTTTGTTTCCGATTACCTTGTCCTCCTTGTGGGACTTGTGCTGCGTGAGGAGGAGAGTGGCATTGCTAAATCAGGGAGAAACAAGCAGGAATTATTTGGGATGGGCAGCTCTGGAGAGCTGGAAAGGGGACAGGGAACGGGAAGCTGCCCAGGGCAGGAGTCAGGGTGCTGACACAGGGGAAGGTCAGGGACCCCTTTAATTCTCCTGAACAGACATTTCGCTGCGCTGAAATCCTCGGCGGGCTGGGAGCCGTGGGGTTTCGGGCCAGCAGAGGGAACCCTCCACCGCAGTTATCCCAAATCCCGCAGCTGCAGGGAACGGGGAGCGGCGGGGCTGGGGACACTGGGGGTTTGCAGCTCCCTGCCCGCGGGACGGCGGAGGAAAGGGGCTGATCCCCCTCTTCCTCTCCGGGCTGCCAATGCCAGATTGAAGGAATTCCACTTTTTAAACGGGAGCAGCTCCGCAGATCTCTCAAAAGTCTTTGTAGGCATCGGCTCCCCTTGGATAACGCCGGAGAGTTTCAGGGCAGGGCTCAACCTGAGCTTCAGCAGGACAATTGAGACCCCCCCCCGCCCCNACCTTCCCTAAAAACCTTCAGCAGCAGAAACCAGTCAGCCAAACCCCTTTGCTCAGCCTTGAGCCTCCGGCTGAGGGGGTTTAGTGCCAGGATTCTCCCTGTAGGGACAGGAGCGTGGCACAGGTGACATCCAGCATGACCACGGCAGGTCCTTTCCAGGAGGGGACATCACCTTGTCCTCCTCCTCTGTGCGTTCCTCCAGCCCCGTGTCCTTTGAGGCACAGGACAATTTGGCCAAGCCACACCAGGAGGTCTCAGAAGTTTCTCACAGAAAATGTCCCCTTGGCAAAGGCCACCAGGTGCCCTCAGGGGAAGGAGACAGCTCTGGAAGAGCCTGGCAGAGCTTTGTTTTTCACCTTCCGCTGCCCAAAATGTTCTGGGAAACTTTTCCCTGCAGTGTCCACCTAAAGTCCCACAGGATCTGCCCTCTGTGACAAAAAGGGACAACCCTGGAGTGGCAGGCTGCTTTACACCCATAGACCCTACATCCCAGAGAGTTTGTGGGATGCATTTCAGGAGACAACTTTCCTGTTTTCCGCCTGGGACTGAGTGATATCAAGCTGCAGAGTGAATCTGAGGGGCAGCCAGCAGCTCACTCTCCTGTATCCCGGGTTTCTAAGAGCTCCAGCGGGTATCTCTGCATTTTTCCATCCTGAACACTCCGTGTCAGCGAGTCCAGTACCCTCAGGGCTGTGTTAAGTACAAGGCAAGATTAAACTGAAAACAGCAGGATGGTCAACACCGTGTCCCTGCAAAGCTAAAGTTTCTGTTCTTCATGGAAATGCTTGACTTGGAAAGGCTCCAGAAGGAAAAAAAGGTGCTCAGTCAAAGGAAGTTAATTTCTGCTTCCTCTTGTAGTACTTTTCTGGGATTAAAACTATTTTGCTTTCAAAAGGGTGTTCAGAATGAAGATTTTGTGTTGCAGGTAGCACAGTGGGATGCTGGCCAAGATCCTAAGGGTCTTCTCCCTCCTTCCCACAACTCAGAGAGGAAAACTTGGACTAGCTGGTGAATTCCCACCTGCTCCTGCAGCACCATGTGGTTTCACATGTAGATTCCTTAGGAATGTTTTGGGCAGGTTTTGAGAGTTCATGGAATCTGGGTGGAATTCTGGGTCCTCAGTCCTGACCACTGCACTTGTTCTGATGGAGGTTGGTGGCCTGGTCTGGTCACACACAAGGGAGGTGACAAGTGCCCACCTAGCTCTTGGAAGGACAGGGGCTATTGGGGGGCACAACCCACGCTCTGCTCTGCATTTCCCCCCCCATTTTTCCTCTCTCTCTGCTCTTGTTGTACATTTCTGGATAAATTTTGAGCCTGGATTCACTTGTTTATCTCAGGGTGCCACGTCCCCTCAGCTTGGTCACCAGCAACCCCATTCAGCTTCTCCCTCTTCCAGGCCATCAAAAAAGCTGTTGCAGGTTCTCAGGATCCCCAAGAGGTTGTTGCTCCCTTTTCAGCCAGAGAAAACTTTGACAAAATCAGATTTTGCCTGGTACACACCAGCTGCCGTGCTCACCCCTCCTAAACCCAACCTCACCTGTGTGCAGGGAGCAACAGGATCCAGGAGGCTGGATTTGAGCCAGCACCTGGGAAAGTGCTGGCGTGGCATCCTCTCCTGCCTTTAGGATCAGGCTGCAGGCTCATCACACCACCCTTGTTGGACTCATTCCTCTGTTCCTGCAAAAACAAACAGGCCCCTGAGCTGCAGCGAATTGATTCTCCGTGCTGTAAGTGAATTACAAGCCTGAAATGCTCCCTCTCTCTCCCCCTTTCATCTTCTCTCTCTGTTCCTGCCTGGCACAGAGCTTTCCTTCCAGTGAATCCAGGGGTGGACAGAAGAGCTGTGCTGGGACCCATGTCCAAGGAGAGCTCCAATTCTCCCCTCCTGGTCTGGAAGGAAATTAAACAAGTGTTGATGGGGGAAGGTCAGGAGAAGAGTCAGTGCAAGGACACGGATGTGGAAGGAGACCCTTCCACCTGCAGGTTGTCTCAGGAGGGAGTTACCAAACCCTTTGCTCTGCCCCTGAGAGCTGTAGCAGTGTCCCCAGGCTTCCATGCGGGAATATCCCTGGGGAAAAGGTGGTTTAGGGGATGAGACCGAGTTTTGCTGTCTTGAAGTGGTGATGGAGATAAGGACCTGCTCTGGGAGGAACAACATTCTCAACAGCCCCTGGGATGTGGTATCTGCACCTTCTCTGGCAACATGCACTGGCCATAGTGACAGGATGCTCCTTTTCCCGATGCTCTGTGCCCCTGTCCGAGTCTTGGCAGGTTGATTAACTCCTGAAGATCGTCAGTGCAAGGTTGGCCTTGTTGAGGATCCAAGGGAAAGGTGTCTTTCCCTCCTGGACACTCATGGTGTTTGGAAAGCCATGAGTCTTCTACTCAGGGAGTGAGAGAAACAAAGACAATCCAAGTGTCCCCCAGGGGAAAAACGTCCTGTGTTCAGAGCAGGCTTGTCCTGTGCCTGGGGTCACGGGGGGGGGGGGCAGGGAACTGGCAATCAGACTGTCAGAAATTGGTTTATGGCTCCCAGAGAAAAGGTAGGAAAAATCCCGAGTGCCTGGAGTGGGGGCAGAGGAGCTGTGACTGCAGCCTGGATTCGGGGCTGCCCTGCAGTTCACGTCTGGTTTGAAGCTGTCATCAAATTCCCTCTGCAATCAGCAGAGAGAAATCAGAGCTGCTTCAGGGCGATTCAAGCCCACTTATCTCAGACACCTCTCTCAGGAGGCCTGAGATTTCCCGATCTCCTTCCCCAGCCTGGAGATGGGGGCGAGGCCAAGGGCTTGGGAAAGAAGCTGAACTCGCAGGCAGGAGGAGTTACCAGGAATGCATCCAACGCTGGGAGCTCTGCTCCAGACTTCTGCAGGCTCCAGAGCAGGCTCAGGGGCTTTGAAACCACTGATCTCCCAGCAGATATCCAGGTGCAAGCCCAGCCCTTCAAAAAGAGGGACAATCCCCACTTTGCTGCCAGGGTTCACCTCTGCCTGCTTCCAGAAGATTCCATGACAGCAGGGATGCACCCAGGAACCATCAGCATCACCACACCAGCCTGCTGTGGAAGTACAGAGCTCCCTCTTCCTTCTTTCCACCTGGTTTTCCCATCCTCTTCCCTTTTTGCTCATCCACTCATGTGCACAGCCAGAAACCCTTATTTCTCTTTCCCAACACACAACTTCCAATCCCCCCGTCCTGCTCCTCAGCCACAGTGAGGTTTTCATCTCCGGTGGGTAAGACAGAGCTGTCCAAAGGAAATGAGAAGCAGCCCTGTCCCGCTCTCCACGTCCACAGGGATGCCAGCGCTCGGAACTCGGCTTCTGCACGCCGCCGATAAACGGGATCCACCCGAAAGAAAGAAATAAACCCGGAGGGACAGCAAAGGGGAGCAAAACTCCCAGGTTATTCCTGCATAACTCAGTCACCTCAAGGAGAGAGCAGCTCTCTGCTGGCAGCTGGCTGAATCATCAGCTACCTAACGCTGCCTGCGATGAATACAGATGCTCCGGAATTGCCTCGCGCGAGCGCCGCGACAACGGCGGCGAAATCCCCGGAATGGTGCCTGACAAATTCAATCGACAGAGCGGCTCTGAAAGCGCTCCTGGCAAAATAGGAAAGGGGAATTGCAGGCACTGCAAGCCCCAGCGCCCGTTGCCTTCGTGGCTTTGCTGGGGGAAGAGGGGCTGGCAGTGCCCTGCGTGCTCTGAGCATTTAACACCCCCTAATTCATCACAGCCACTTGGGGTGATTTATTTGGTGGCTTTCGTTATTCCCAGAGCCCCCACAGCACGGGAATGTGCCTGTGGAGGGGCAACAGCCCTCTCCATCATATCTAATGGCAAGAGTCTGTCAGCAGGGGCCTGGAGGCGTGGAAACAACGGGAAAGGCACGTTGGGATGGATGGGCCACCAGCAGCATTCATCTCGGCTGTGGGCAGGAGGCAGCGAGCCCGGCTGGCATTTAGGGATGGGATTTCCGAGGGGCTCGCACGGGACCCCAACATCCACGGCCCAGTTTGCCTCAGCAGAAACTGGGGGTCTCCAGGGACCACTGGGAGCCAAGGAAAGGTTTGCCCTCAAGGCTGGGAATGCCAGTGTAGCCCCTGGCACTTAGGGGTTTGTAGACCATCTGTTTTCTCTGCTCTGTCCCCAGGAGAACAGGAGCTGGCTGGTGCTCAGCCTGCAGTGGCTGAGGTTTAATTGATGGATGGCTCTAGATTGAACCACAAATTAATGACTGCAACACCTACTCATGGTCTCCTCAAGCTTATGCTTAACAGGTTTCCAGCCCAGGGGAGTCCACGTGCAAGGAATGTCAGTCATCAGGAAGGAAAACGTTCGTGCTTAACTTCCCTTCCTCTTCCCCCAGCATCTGCTCTCCTGTGCACCCTTTCTTTCACACTCCCTGTTCATCCCAGCCCCACATGGCACTATGCTCTGTCCTCCTTTAGCTCCTCAGGGTGGTGGGGAGGTGGGAACAGCCTCTGGTCAGGGACCAGGACTCCTCTCTCCACCCATCCTCGGGGTGAGGACTCTCTCTGAGCAGGGCTGTGAGATGGAAGGAAACCTTCAGCTCCATGATCTGCTGCAAAACTGCTCGGACTGGTGGCTTGTGGCAGCCACCAGAGACGTCCTGGCTGGCCAGAGATTTGTTACAAGCTGGAATTGAGGCGAGAACAAACAGGACCTGGGCTCTGCAGCAGCAGATGCCTCTGGTGGGAGGGAGCCCAGGGCTTTGGCACAGAGCTGGAGAGTTTGGGGCACTTGTCTTCAGCTGTGGGAGAGCAGGAGGGGGTTTGAGAGGGGAAGGCTTGGCAGCAGGAGGGAGGGAGTGATTCCTCGTCTCAGAGGCTGGGAAAGAGGGCTTCAGCATCAGGTTGCCTGGCAATGGGTTTGGAGGGTTCATAAATTGCTCTGAGCTGCTCACATCGGGAGCTGGCTCGGAATAAAAGCCCTTCTCTGGTCCTTTAAAGATGGAGGGAAGAGGCAGGGGGGAGACGCAGCCCCTGCCTCTCCCCTCCCTCTGCACAAAGCTGCACTCGGGATGCTCCAGGGTGTTCCAGGCTCAGCCAAACACTCGGATCCCCTCTAGGGTGAGGGGGGGGGGGTCAGGAAAAGCCAGGGTGATGGGAGATGGAGAGGAGGAAGGTGTGGTAGGGGAGGAAACCACTCCTGATGCTCAGGATGCATGGGCAAGCACCACACGTGGCAGTGACACCTGAGCTGGGAGGCACCTGGATTCTGAGAGCTGGTGGGATGAGGCAGCAGATTGGCTGGGATGCCCTCTGGGGAAGCTGGGATCGGGAAATCACCAGGATTAGAAAGTGGCCAGAGTTATTAAAATGCTGGGATTGCAGCCGGACAGTCCAGCTTAGTCTTGCAATTCTCTACGTACTCAGGAAAAAAGGAGATCGCTGTCCTGCTCTTCCTGTCCAAAGCCTTCACTTGATAGAACTGGAGTCAACGTTTTTCCCACGTGTCCAGAACACACAAAGCTGGACTGACCTGCCCCATACACCCCACACAGCAGGGATCAATCTCCAAAGGTTTTGCTGTCTCCAGCTGGCAGACAGACCTCTCCCTTCCAAGCTCAGTTGTACCATATGATCATTAATTCAGAGCTAATTGCCAGGTAATGAATCCAGTTTTGCTCACTCCGTTTCAATCCCCTTATTCTTCTGGCTGAACACTCCTTTGCATCCCACCCTGGATCCTCTTTCAGAACCTTTGCTCTCACCCCTGCTGCTGCCTGGGATGCAGGAAGGGGAACATTGATCCTTTTAAAGGTGCAATATGACGGCAAAACTATTGGTTTGCATGGAGACAGGGAGAGACCAGGATCCAGGTGTTTCCAAACCCTTTTATCTTTGGATACAGGAGAGAATTGGAGCATCTTGAATTATTAGGACGCAGTGTTAGGGACCAGCTTGGCACTTGGTTTGAATTCCTGGCTCTGCCACTGACTGATATCTCTGAAGGAGTGTAGGTGTGGTGCTTGGAGACATCCCTTAGTGGTGGGTTTGGCAGTGCTGGGTTAATGGTTGGACTTGACGCTCTTAGAGGTCTTTGCCAACCTTAATGATTAAAAAAAAGGGGAAAAATCTGTGCCTTGCTTCCCTACCTGCAAAAAGGGCTACCAGCAACCTCCTCCGT
Source organism: Ptilonorhynchus violaceus (assembly GCA_013397565.1). Taxonomy (NCBI): domain Eukaryota; kingdom Metazoa; phylum Chordata; class Aves; order Passeriformes; family Ptilonorhynchidae; genus Ptilonorhynchus; species Ptilonorhynchus violaceus. Next base: position 991,438 of record VZRJ01011160.1, on the reverse strand, counting down.
TGTAGGGTTGTGTGGCTCGATAAACTCCTCCCAGAGTTAAACTCCCAGATAAACTCCTCCCAGATAAACTCCTCCTCCAGACACTCTGGATTCAGAGACATTCCCAAAGCTGTATGATCATCCCAGAATAATGACTGGAAATGAGGTGAAAACCAACCCAACAAAACACTCCTTCACCAAGATCTATCAGAACAGACAAAGCACCATCAACATCCCCAACGTATTCCATAATCCCGTAGGATTTGGGGAAAGTCTCTTTTTGGTAGGGGGTGCAGACAGGGAAAGAATAAATCTTCCTGTCCGTCATAAAATGCCTGAATTTGGGTCGGTTGGGTTTTTAAGCCCTTGCCTCCCCACAGCAGCAAGCCTGAGCTGTGCTGGAGGGAGCAGCGGGAAGCTGGGGAGCCAAGGGGCCAAATCCCGGCTTTCCAACGGCTCCAATTGGAGTGCAGGGGAGAGCTCGTGTGTGTTCCCGTGGGATGAGTTAACCCCGCGGGGATACAGCTGCCCTGGGAACAGGGATGGGGTTGGGAAGGGTCCGGTGACTTCGGCAAGGACAGCTCAGGTGGGAGGGGAGGGGATGGGGCTGTGCCTCTGCCCCTGGATGTTCCCTGTTCCCTGCCCTGCCAGGCAGCCTCCTGCCTCCTTCCAGAGGCTTAAGGTAAGGAATGCATTCTCTGGAGGCTGCAGGAGCTCGTTCCCGGTGTCAGCCTCCCAGAAAGGCTCAGCTGTTTGGAAAAGGTGAAATAAAACCCACGGCATCCAAGTGAAAGGAGAGAGAGGGGCAGGATTAGACCTTCCTCTGTGCTACTGCAAGATTTGGCCTCCAAAGAGCTTTCACTCCCTGCCCCTGGTGTGAGAACCAAAAATTCCAGCCTGAGTTTGGCTCCAGTGAAGGGTGGGGGGCTAAAACCCCTCAGTGTGACAGTCCCTAGTGCAGGTTTTGTGGTACGCAGAGGGAGGAGGTCAGGCTGCAGATGGAGAACAAACACTTTGAGTGGCAAAAAAGCACTGGAAGGGAAGAAGAGTGGGGCAGGAGACTGAGATGCCAGAAAATCCCCCCTGAGCTGCCCTTCACACCTGCCCAGCCTCAGGCACGTACATTTGCAGCCCATGAGGGCTGATGTCACCTTTGCCACCCCCTTGCAGATGCCCTGGACGAGCTGAGTGTCTGCAGTGCCACCCAACATCGATGTTTCAGAAGCTGCACGGAGCCCAGAACACTCTGCCTGGGGTTGTCCTCCAACACAGCACATCCAAGAGCCTTCATCTCCCGACTCCATGCCAGTGCTCCCATTCAGGGCTGCACAGGTAAATGATTGGGCAAATTTATGGGCAGAAAAACCCATCCAGGGCTGTGAAATATAAAAGCTCTTTCTCAAAACACCCATGATCTGTAGCTCCCTGGGGGCAGAAAGAGTGTTTTGGAAAGAATCACTTCACATTTGTATGGTTTTTTTTAGATAATCTCCTGACACCTACTGCTGGCCACTCTTGGCAGCAGGACACCGAGCTGGGATGATCTGCTGGATCTGCTCTGGCTGTTCTCACCCTCTAACTCCTGTCACTCTGTAACTGATCCTTTATTTATGTAAGCAGTGGCTCCTCTGGAAATTTCCTCCCACCCACGCAGCAGAGCATGGAATCTGCAGCTTCCCTGGGATTCTGTGAGGGCCTGGGATTGGTCCCAGTCTCCAACAGCACCAGGAGAGCTTTTGGATGGATCTGTAGTGGTGAGGTTTGCATGGAGCAGAGCGTGCCTGGCTGAGCAGAGAAAATCCAGAGCGCAACCATCGTGATGATGGAGAATTATCCAGGGATGGGGCGGAGGAAAACAACCCCTGGCCCCATTTCCACGTTGGTGAGGTGCAAGACAAGGAGCCTTCCAAGAGGAAGGGATACCTAAAGCTGCTTCCATCTCCAAAGACATCACCAACCTAAAGGAATAACCACGGCAAGGCGGGAATGCCCTAAACTAATATTATATCTGAACACCTCACACCGTGCCAGCATTTCCCCATTCAGGGAGCCAAAATCTGGCAACAGGATGTCTGAAATTCCTCCTCCTTGCTCGAGCTTGGATGTCCTTGTGGCTGCAAAGAAATGAGTGATCATCACCCCCCCCTGAACAGGCAAATCCTTCTGTCTCAGTCTCCCTACAGATCTTTCTCCACGACTGAAAATTAAATCACATTCCACACACGGATATTTATACACACTCACGTGTATGTGTAAACACAGAGTAGTAAATACTCTTAAAAAAACCCAAAACACCAAGCAGTTTGCAAATGAGTCTAAATTCACATTGAATTTAATGAGTTATTTAGAAAGAGGAGATGAAAGGGAAATTCCAGGAAAATAAAAAAAAACAACCCAAACATGTGCTTGGACTATTTCAAGAAGAATGTTTCAGGTGTTTCCAAGTAGGATTTTAATTCAAAGAAATGACCCGATTTTCTAAAAGGAAAAAGGACCAAAACTGAAAACACAAATATGGAGGAAAATTATTTTTTCCATGTTGACTGAAATGTTTTGCTTTTAAAACCCAAAATGCAAACAAAACTGCTCAGTTTTGGGTCAGAGAGTCACAAACACGACTTCTTCAGATTTTGTGTGTTTATCTCCCTTTTAAATCATTATTCTGGGTCAAAAGCAACCAACTTGCCTTCTCACTTGTGGGTTCTTCTTCAGCTTTGATGTAAAGCAAATTCACTTCTGGCATTTCCAAGGTCAACAAAAGAGCCACTTTTCACTTTTGTCTTAAATTTTTCTAATTTCCAGCGCTAGGGACACCCCAATCCCACCACATTGAAGGCAGGGGATACTTCTCAGCTCTGGATGAGCCTTGGAGCACTCTGCTGATACCACATGATACTGGAATATAAGCATGGTCTGCCTGTCCCACCTAACTGAGGTGATGGTCCCAGGAGTGTCCCAGGATCCTGGGAAAGCTGTTGCCTTCTGGATTTGGAGGAAAGCCTACAGAGGACAACAAATAGGCCAGTCTGGGAGCTGGGTCCCAAGTGGAGCTCGATTTGGGAGGATTTCAGCTGAATTCAGGTTCGTTGTGGCTGAGGTCGTAGCTGGGTCTCGTTGGCAAACACCCCCCAGCACAAAGCTCGGTATTGCTCGTGTCTCCTCCTGACCTACTCAGCTGATTCCCTGGGAGCCCAGGGATGTGACCTCTCCGTGCACCAGCACAAGGGAAAAGTCACCTCCTCCTAAAAAAAGGGCAGAAGTTGGACTTTGATCATCCTCGTGGGTCCCTTCCAACTCAGGATATTCTGGGATTCTGTGAGAGACCACTTCCTCTTATCAGCATCACCATCCCAGCATGAGCTTTTGAGCTTCTCAACTTCTACCTGTGAGTTTGGATAAGCAAAGGGGAATTTTGGAATTTGAGAGCCTCAGCCGGTGCTGACATCAAACACTTGCCCCTCCACGTGCAGCGAACCCAGATTCCCCCTCCAATCTCTCTGCTGATGTAAACTGGCCTTTCTTAGCAAAGATGTCATTTACTGGTGCTTGAAGGATTAAAAGCTTACGGAGCTGCTTGAATAGGGGAATTTGAAAGGAGAACTTTTTTGTTAATGAGAATGTTTTTTGCAATTATGATGCTTCTGGTTATGTGATGTTTTTAATCACAACAGCATTGTTTAAAGGACTTAGGGAGCAGCCAGCAAAGCAAGTTCAGCAGAGCAGGAATATCTGTCAAATTCCTTGCTTAAAGAAATGTCCACCACAAATCCTTCCCGACTCCGCGGTGTTTCAAACTCTTGGCAAGGAAAACTATGCCAGGGAGCTCATTCCAAACATTATCCTTTTCCACACCTCAGGAAGCCCCATTTGTCTGCCTGTCTTGACTTTGCCCTTGCAAATGCTGGGTGCATCATCTTTAACTGGAATCCCCTGATTTACAGAGGATCCTCCAGCTCAGACACCCCGTGCAATGCAAGTGACCCAAATCTGAAGGTAAAAAGTAAAAAAAAAGCCTTGTGAAACTCTCCCTTCTCTATTCTGGTGTCTCATCACAGCAAAAAAAAAAATTGGGCATTGCTTTTGCTGTCTCTTGTGCAGTGTCAGTGGTGTTCCTCTGAATTAAGGTCCTTCAGGGCTGCTGAGAATTTGCCTCTTGCCTATTTAATTTTTCTGGCTTCTTATTTCTGAGCTCCTCTTATTACTTGCTGAGAATTTCTGGAGAGCTGGAACTGCCTTCGACAGCATCTGTCAACAGTTCTTGTTTAATTACGGAGAGGGGGGAGAGGGGAGGTCCTGGGAGACTTTGGGGGACACAGGCTCACCAAAATCTGTACGACAGGAAAAAATAAGAGAAAGAGGATTTAGTGAGCTCGGCACAAAGTTGGGCAGCAGTTATCCTGGCACAGGATAACACACTTTGCCTAAACTGTGCAAAGAAGAGCTGTTGAACTGCCAGCACACATTTCTGGGAGCCAGGCTGAGAGGAGACACTTCCTTGGAGCCCGGGATTGGAGAGAAAGGAGCATTTCCAGTGCTGATCCTTGGAAAGCTGAGGTTTCCCATCCATTGTGCTGGCTGAAGTCGCTGCCAGTATCTTCAGGCAGTGGCATTACTGAGTCTGAGACCTGAGTGTCTTTCACTCCACACTGTGGTTCAGACCCTGCCTGGATCCAGGATTTAGGATATCACAGCCCTCCCTTCTCGCCCTGCCACTGACCAGGATCCCTCCTACTGATTTTCAGCCGTCCCTTTCCCCTAGCAGGACCCAGACCCTGTGCCTGCCGCCTCCTCCAGCCTTGCTCCATCCCCAAGAGCTCTCCCAGCACAGGACTCGCCTCTCCTGGGCTGTCTCCTGGGCTGCTCACCGTGACCTGGAGCTCTCCAGAGTCCTGGAGGTGGCCCAGGAGCTCCTCCATGGGCACGGTTTAGCTGTTCCAACACTCTTTCCATCCCTGCTGGCTTCTTGGATCCCTCAGAGTGAGTGAGAACATCCCACTTTTCTTTCCCACCTCCCTCCAGGGGGAAAGGATACCACAACCAAGGTGAAACCAGAGTAAAAGACCCTTCCCAGGGAAATCCTGGCAGCTCAGGGAGCCCCACTCAAAGCAGAGAATTCCCAGGGCACCTCCTGCCTTGTTTCCAGCAGAGCCTTCAGGAATGCATGACCAGGCACAAAAGGGATTTTTCTCTGTGGTGTGGTCATCCCCAGGCCCCTCTGCTGTGATCTGAGCACGTGTAGGGTTCCCAGCATAGAAAATTCAGAAAATGAGGCATCTCTTGAAAATGTAGGAGCTTGGGCTGCCTCGTCTGTCCAGCCCAGGAGCTCTCTTGGCCTCACCCCCCACTCTGTGCTGGTGCAGCAGCTTCCACAGGCTCTGCGGTTGGCAGGGAGTGCTCCCAGACTGCTAAAAATTAATAATAATAATATAATAACAATAATACGGGGCTGAGCACATCACCCCACCGGAGTATTGACTGCAGCCAAGAATGAAGATTAAAAGTGGGGAAGAAATCTGGCAGAGAATTACTTTATTTAGTACACTTGAAACTCAATAATTATTTCTTTAAAAATAGAATTTGCTGAAGCAACTTCTAGCTTTTAATTCTTTTCTTTTCCTTTTTTTTTTAATTTAATCACTGCATAATAAAGTAATTAGTAATTTGTGTCACTTCTGAAATTTTTTTTTCCCCCCTTAGTATAATCACAAGCGTTGACACATTTTCACATTTTGTAAAAAAAATATAATGGAGAGAGACAAAAATCAGAGCTGGTGTTTGAACCCGATCAAAGTCTGCCCGAAATGATGATTACATCACTGGAGACAACTCATTAATTACAGAAACCCAGCATGCAGGGGCAGGGCAAACACTCTGGGACTGACTCTGGGCTTCACTGACCCCAAGGAATCTGCAGGATTCCCGGCAACAGGGCAAGAGGCAACGGGCAGAAAAGGATGCACAGGAAGTTCCACCTGAATATGAGGCTTGGAAAGACCCTGTGAGTGTCCCAGAGGGATTTTGGAGAAGTTTGGGAAGATCCTCTGTCTTCTGGAGCAGGATGTCCAGAGAAACCATGGCTGCCCCATCCCTGGAAGTGTTCCAGCAGTGGCTGGAGCAAAGGGAGACCTCTGGATTTATCCTTTGCCCCCAAAATGGATGTGAGAGAGACTCCTGAGTACGTAGGAGCCAAAATAATGCTGGGACCCCTCTCTCAGCCCGACTTCACCAAGGCTGGACCAGCACTGCCAGAGTGAGCCAGGAAACAATAATTGAATTAATTTGGCTCGCTCCCTCTGGAACAGCCCCCTCACACCCACCTTTACCCGTGCTTTCCACATCTCTTGGACTGCTTGTGTCTGGTTTAGGCCCCCCTGAGCCCTCTTAGCCCTGCCAAGGGGGTAAAACCACACAGCAGGTCTGGGAACCCCTGCCAAAAGGAGGGACCCCTTGCTCCCAACCCGTTATTCCCAGTTTCTCTCCATAATGGTCAACTCCCTCCCTTCCCTCTCACCCTGGCATGATTTCATAAGACAGGGCAGCGATCCCAATGAGCAGAGAAACCCCTGGGAGACAGGATTTGCTCTTCAGTAGCCCCAATTTTCTAAAAATATCGGAGTGGGGAGCTCACGGAGGAGCAGCACGCTGCTGCATACATATTAATGCTGCCTTTAATCCCCCTCCACGAATTTTAGGAGCTAAGTGGGAACTTGGATATCCTCAGGCTGAAGGGTTGCTCACTCCTGTCCCTGCCTGCTCACACCCTGTGTTCACTCCATTGCCTCCAGTTTCCTCCTGCTGTCAGACATCCTCAGGTCACCTTCTTGTCCCTTCCCTGGCCCGGTTTCATCGCTAAATTAACACAGCAGCCACCACTTGTACCTTTGATCAGAATCTCACAGGTCAGAGACGTCACACACAAACACAAGCTCAGCCCCATCCACCTTTTTAGGAAAAAAGAATTGAAAGAATTTCATTTTGAAGCCTCTTTCCCATAACCTTCTGCAGTTCTGATTCTCCAGGGGCTGGTCCTGAAGTCATGAACTTGCAGCTCTCTTGTTTGTGGAGCCAGAGATCTTCTCCATGTGCTCCTAAATGTCCCACTGACACCTGGCAGGCTGGAGGGAAGTGGCAGCGTGGCTCTCATGGGGCCAATCTGAGAATAAGGGACTGATGTCACCTTTCCTGGGGCTTACAGGGAAATGTTGGCAACAGCAGGAGCCTGGGAGCCATCGGCCCCTTTCCTCCCCTGGACACATTTCCATCTCACCTTTGTGGGAGTCTTAACATCTGCATTTTCAGATAGAAGTTGCACCTTCAGAAGGCTTGGGATTTAGGCTGCAGATGTGCTAAACACCACTGAGCCTCTCTTCTTGCCCTCTCCATCTTCTTGTTGCCTCTTCCCTCAGATTCTGAAATCGTTGGGATCAATAAAATCTGTTTCTCCAGTATTTGTGCCATGTCTAGTCCAGATCCATGCAAAATAGGTAAAAACCAACCAAACAAAGCCCAGTTCTTTGGATTGTTGGTGAAGCTGCTGCCCGAGGTGGCTGCACATATCCACGGCCAATCCTCACATCAGGCCTGGGAACTGCATTGGAGCACACAAGCTGAAAATGAAACTATTCCAGGAGCTATCCTAACACCAAAGCACTGCAAGGACTTCTGTTCCTCTTCCCGGGAACGTTCCTGCCCTGGTGATTTCCCACGTACCTGCAGGGTGGCGTATCAGTAACACATCCCAGTCAGGCTGGCTTTGGTGGATAGAGATTCCAGACTGGGTCTGGTCACAGTTTTCCTGGCTGGCATTAATTGAGTTTATTTGCCCGTCAGAGCTCGGCATGTGCAGCTCCAGTTCATGGCAAAGGAAGGGACGGGCACTCCCAGGCCCTGATTGATCTGGCCTGTCCTGAGAGCAGCTCTCCCTCACAGAGGTGATTTTTCAGGAATATCCAGGGTGCACAGCGTAGAAGCAGCTGCAGGCACCAGGCTTTAATGAAATGTGTGAATCTTCCTTTTCCTTGCTTTCCCTGGACAAGTCACTACGTCTCTGTTTCCCAGCAGAGAAGTGAAGCATTTCTCTTTTTCCACCTCCTCGAAAACGGAGAAGGATGTGGCACAGAGGCAGAGTGGATGTCTGCCCCTCTGACCCTGAGAGCCAAATATGAGATCAAATTTATTTTCCTTCCCAGTGGCCTTCATACGCAGACACAGGGATCTAGCCATGGTCCATGCCATTCCTGTTTAAATCACTTAATAATCCAATGTATAAGTGCTTATTCTGAGTGCAAAAGACTATTTCAGGACCAGCCTTGTGGAAAAAGGTATCAAATGGGAAGAGGGATAGAGGTGGATTGGGGAGGGAGTGAGACTTTGGAACTACAGGAAGACTGTTTTATCATTTTTTCCCATCAGTATTGCTGGAGGCAACTGGCTTTGTCCCAAGCCATGAGCTGCCATCACCAGAACGTCCCTGTTCCTTAGAAGAGCTTGAGTGGATCTGCACAGAGGCAGGTGCATCCATAGGCCGCAATTCCAAGTTTTTTCTGAGGATAAACACCATCAGCTTCAGCTGGAAGGAAATCCCACAGCCAAACCCTTTTTGTGTTGTCCCTACAGTGTTTACTGAGCGCCTTTGTTTCTGTGTGAGCTCTCCCAGAGTCCTTTGCATGGCTGTGCCCTGGATTTCTTTCTCACTCGGTTAAATCCACATCCCAACAAGCCCTGTGTCCCCTGGAAGGAGCTGTGTGAGAGGCACGGGGCACACAGGCACATTTTGGCACGAGCCCTGCACCCTCACTGCCCTCTGGGTCACAGCTCAGGTGTAAAACAACATTTATCCACCTCATGTTCTGGGCAGGCCAGGCTTCTCTTGAAGGCTTCACAGGGGGTTCAGTTTAAACCTGAGGGGAGCATTTTGCTGAGTTCCACAAGGAGACAGAGCTCCCCAGGCTTTCCTACTGCAGCATCCCAGGTCTTGGTGCATGTTTCCTATCCCAGCTGCTGGTGCAGGTTTCAGTGTCCTTCCCTTTCACAGCCTCTACTCAGGCTCGACAAAACAGTGTCTGGAGTTCTCAGGGAGCAGCAGAGCTGGAGGAAAGGGAATTTTCTCTCTCACACCATCCATGTCCACGCCCGTGTCCAGCCTGGACATGCCACTAACAGCTGGATGTGGCATTCAGTGCTGTTTTAGTTGGTGTTGTTTGGTCAAAGGTTGGGCTTGATAACATTGAAGTATTTTCCAACCTTAATGATTCCATAATTCCACGATTCTGTTCAAATCCAAGCCAGTTCTGAAATCCAGCTGTGTGCAGCACTGGGTTTCCTAAAGGCAAAGGCTCCAAGGCTGGGCAGGGATGGTGGGGCAGGGTCAGGGCTGTCTGTGCCACATCCCGAGCATCAGAAATCCTGGTGGAGATGCTGCTCCAGCCTTGGGTGGGAACGAAGCGCCAACAGCAATGAGATCTGAACGGGAGACGCAGACAGACAGCTCGAGTGAGAGCATCCAGCATCTGGGATCCCTTCCCTAAAACCTCTTGTGCGAATTCCAGACCTCAAAGGCAGACCAGAAATGGGTAATTCAGTTTGGGGAGCTGCTGAGGGGGGGGATGGGGGACACCTGGTGCAGCTAACGAAGGAACCCGACGAGTGTTTCCATGCCGTATGAACTTTGTGGCAGGAATCTGAACCGTTTCAAACGGAATATTTACTTTCTCCTTACGAGCTCCAGCGCCAGCAGTTGCCATGGGAACTCGGCCCACTCACCAGCCAGCCACGTGAACAGGTTTGTTTTGTCAGGAGTAGTAATACTCCCGTTATTTTTGGTGTGAGGGGCTGATCATTGCCACCACTCGTGTTATAACAGCCCTTTAGCGTAAAATCTTTGATGGGATTGTGCCCCTGCCCAGTGCTGTCGGGATAAAGAGCTGCTGGCAGATGTGCCCTCGGTCCTGAGTGGCTCAGAGGAACCTTTCCTTCATTAGGGGATGATCCATTTCCCTGTTGCTGCTCGGTCCTGAATCCCTGTGCTGAGAGGGAGGGGAGGGAGCCGCGAATCCCAGATCATCACCCGAGCAAATCTGAGCCACAGAGGAGGGAAAAACGAGAGCGGTGGGGAGGTGAGAGTGGGAGTGAGTATTGGGACAGCCACAGAGCTGATGGGGAGAGTCAGGGGACTGAGGAGGAGAAGATGAACGCTGGAGGGAAAGAGCCTGCTCTGAGGTGCCATTTGTCAGGCCCTCTGCGGGTCTGGCCGTGCCATTTGCAGATCTGCTCGTTGGCTGGGATAAATGGAGCATGTGATCCATCCTATCTGGGAGAGCAGATCCCTTCGTGAGTGACAGCCACAAAGAGCCCCCTGTGAGCAGAGGAGGGCTTGAGTAAAAAGGGAAGTTGAGGCAAAGGGAGATAAACAGTCTCTGAGCAGCAGAATGGAGGTTTATGCTGTGTTGGACTGGGAGCTTCCTGCAGAGACAGAGAGAAGGGGTTATTTACAAGGGCATGGAGTGACAGGACAAGGGGGAATGGCCTTAAACTGACAGACAGGAGGTTTAGATTGGATATCAGGGAAAAATTCTTGGCTGTGAGGGTGGTAAGATCCTGGCACAGGTTGCTCAGAATAGCTGTGGCTGCCCCATCCCTGGAAGTGTCCAAGGCCAGGTTGGATAGGGCTCGGAGCAACCTGGGATAGTGGAACGTGTCCCTGCCCATGGCAAGGGGTGGAACTGGATGATCTTTAAGGTCTCTCCCAACCAAACTATTCCATGATTCTATGATTCCATGATCTCAGCACTCTCCATCTCTCTAACTATGGTGATCTGCTGTCAGAAGGATCACTTCTATGCATAAAAATGTGGGTAGAGTCAACACTTACAGGAAAATTAGAGAAAGAGCAGCATTCAGGACGAATCCAGCCTACATGGAAGTGCAAACTATTCCATCCTGACAAGCGGCGCCTCTTCCAAAACATCCAGAGGTCTTCAGCAACACAGCAGGGAAAAAGGCTCAGGGATGACAATTCTGAAATTTATGAGTCTTCTGCACTTTGCAGTCATCAGGATCTGATGTGGTAGACTCATCATCCATCCCGTGCCTCCCCAGTCGCTTTGGAATACTTTCCACTTCACAGGGGAAAATCTCCTCCAGCTGTGGGTGTATGTGTGGATGGGAACGAGTGGTACCAGCAGTTACGGGATGAGACAGAGGGAAAGCAGCAGTGGGTTGGCACAGGTGCCTTCCCCATCCTTCCTGCCACTGAGAAAGTGGGGAAGTGATAATTTTACTCCGAAGACCCAAAGCTTTGGTAACAGCACAACAGAGAAAAGCTGTCCTTGGTCCTTGCCAGTGATTCCCGAGCTCGGGCACAACAGCATCCTGTGTTGGGAGCTGGGATGTGTTTTTAGACTCCATCAGAGCAGTGATGAGCCTCTTATCCTGCAACAAGTTTTCCTGTTGTTTGCAAACCGTTCCTGGTATCATCAACACCACAGCCATGAAAATAACACCACTCAGGAAATGTGTCTTCCCGCTTTGCCAAAGTTTTCCCAAAGACAAACCCAAGATCTTGCAAAAAGTTTGTGAGGGCATTAAGCCGTGAAAAGGCCACATGTAGATCCCAAATATCCATTGATTTTGTAGGGAAATAGCATAGTCTGTGGTAGTGAAGTGTTGATTCAAAAATCCTGGTTCCATCAGTTTTATGGGATACATGGGCTGGTGATTTACCTCCTTTGGATATCTCCCTGCATTTGTCAGCCATCACAGCGTCATGTTTGCCATTCCCAGGCTTGGTAGAGTTCCCAGTGTTGTCAGCTTTCCCAGCTGGGATGGGAGCAGTGCTGTGCATGTTCTGCCATCCGGAACGATGTGGGATGCTCCAGGAGAGCCTTTCCAGCAAGACCAGCTGGACCCCTGCACTCTCCAAGGGACCCAGCTGTGAATCCAGGGTTCCCGGCTGCTCTCGGGCCTGGGAAGGAGCTTTTGCCAGTGGATGTTTACAAGGAGAGCAGAGGGGATCTAAGCCTTTGAACACCAGCAGCTCGAATCCCACCCTGGATCATGAATCCTGCAATGACATCATTCCATTACTCCCTGTATTAAGCTCCTATTAGAGCTTCTCAGGGCTTTGCCATAGTTACTGATCAATAGCAGCACTAACAAACATCTCCTCTGTCTGACTGTGGAATGTACTGGCTTTGTTTTCCTTTTTTTAACCCACAAACCAGATTCTTATATTTTTTTCCTGTAACAAGAGAGCTTTTATACGTAATTATACCCGCCATTCAATTTGTGTCAAGCGATATTCCCAGGTATAAATCTCCCTGCAACTGTTCCTGCAAAACAAAAATAGAAACCTCAGCAGGGTCAGTGCAGTGGGGAGCTGGAAAATTCAAAATGCTTTGGTTTCCTGGAGGAGCCACTTGCCAAGTTTGATGCTGTTGTATTGCTGCTCTCTTCCCAACAGCCTGTTTGATGCAGATTATTCCTTTAGTAGGAATTTATTCACAGGGAAATGGAGGGATCTGGATTACCAAGACCTTTTGCAGTGCTTTATTGAGCAGAAACGTTTTTAATGAGATTCCCAAAGCCAAAGGTTGTGTGATCAGGATGAGCGGAAGGACGGAGTTCATCCCAGCAACTGCAGGAGTCTACAGGTGGACATCACCATGTGAACTTTTCATCCAACCCTTTTCTCCCAAAGGGGAAAAGCTGCTTCAAGGGAATCAATAATCTGAGTTATTCCACACAAGGCCATGCCTGGAGCACCTGTTTGGTTTTTTCCATGAAGTCATCTAGGCTGGAACACGAGGAAAGGTCCACTCTGCAGGCACGGAACGGCAGGTGGAGCAGCAATTCCAGGAGCTGAGGGGATCATTAACAAGCATCTCACTTACTAATCATCATCTCGCTTACTAATCACCATCTCACTTACTAATCACTATCTCACTTACAAATAACTATCTCACTTACTGATAACTATCTCACTTACTGATAACTATCCCACTTGATCACTGTTTCAGCCAATTTGACCTCGATCATCTCTGCTGCAAATCACAACATTTCACTATGCGCTGGCTGCAGTCACTCTGCATAAACTTCAGCGTGGTGTGATCGTGCTCTTGGATAGAAGTTATCAGAAAATGCTTGTAGGAGGCAATTTTGAATTAAAAAAAAAAAAGAAAAAAAAAGAGAAAAAGCATTGTGTAAGGATGTCTGCTGCCTGCATGGCTCTTCCAAGTGTTCCTGTAGCCAAACGACGTGGAGAATTATTGGCACATGGAATGATGAACAGCTGGAAGTGTTACCCACGGACATGGCCCTGAAGAAGCCACAACTCTTCAGCGGGCTGAAAGACAAATAATTATCATTCACCAGGTCTAACTGGAACCTTCCTCAGGGCAAGGGTGGAGGAGGTTAGAGAAACTTACTCAATTAATCAATCGGCCCTCGTTATAATTAAACCCAAAGCACAAAAACAATTATCCGGGTAACTGCTGCTTAGAGGACATTTCCTTTAACGACTTTGCTCCGTTCCATTTTCAGTTGTGATGCACTCGGTGAGATGAGTTCGATGTGAGGCTTTTCTGTGTAATTCTGAGCTGAGGAGAGCTGGATTCTCTCTCCTTCATGGTGAGAATTACCGAGAGAGTGAGCAGGAGACGCGCGTGCAACGCTCCGCTCTCACATCCTCGCACTTCCCATTGTCCAGCCCTGGCGCACCGTTCAAAGTGCTCTGGGTGTGGAACAGCGGAGCATTAAAAAGCCATTAATCATGGCTTTGTGCTCCTTGCTGCTGGGTGTTAATTGTAATTTACAGTCACTTACTCGGTTCCCATTCAGCAGAGTGGCTGGCTCTGCTCCTAAAGGCCAGGACAACGAGGGCAGGGGGAGAAAGTCACCTCAGGAAGGGACAGGGGGGATGTGGAGGAACTCCCTGGGGACACCATTCTTCCCATCCCTCCTTTTCCTGTATTTACGTCGGGAATTTGATTGTCCAGATGGAGGAGCTTTCAAACTCTATTGAAGGAGAGAATGACATTTCCCAGCTGCTCTTAAAAAAAGAGAAAAAATTAAGGAAGGATGAGGAAAATTGCTGGTTAATCATGTCTGGCCCACAGGGTAACAATTATCGTGTTAATTGGGGAAGAGTCAATGGTGAGGAATGCAGGAGAGGATCACCTGGGCTCCTGCCAGCCAGTTCCACCTTCTCTGGAGATGAATCCTGCCACTTTTGGGGACACAAGTTTGTGCTACATACGTAGGGAGGGTCAGGACTGGAGCCACCCCCATCAGACTTGCAGGGAAGGGAACGGAGAGCTCTGCTGGGTTGTGTTTTATGTTGGGCTCCACAATATCCTTGCTGGGCTGTTGGGAAAGCTGGAAGTGACAATGCTCCTGGTGGGAACATCTCACTGCAGTGCTTGGAAGGAGCTGAGGGAGTGGATCAGCTCCAGGTGATGGATGAGGTGTTAGCAGATGTTTCACCTTGCCTGCTCGTCATATTTGTCATCACACACATTCAGTAATGGGGTAAAGGTTTGTAATCCCAGAATGGTTTGGGTTGGAAAGGACCTTAAAGACCATCCAGTTCCAGCCCTGCCATGGGCAGGGACACCTTCCACTATTCCAGATTGCTCCAAACCCCATCCAACCTGGCCTTGGACACTTCCAGGGATGGGGCAGCCACAGTTTCTCTGGGCAACCTGTTGGTTGTGCCATGAAGGAGCTGTGACATTGGGCTATAACAGGAAGAATAAAACACCATCAGATTGTATTTCTTTAATACCAAAGCCCAGTTTTGATTATTCTTAGAATATCTACAAGTTCTGTTGCCTGTCCCCAATGTCCCTTATTCCCTTAGGGATGCTCTTTTCAGGGAATATGAGCATGTTTCAAGGGCACATTCCTTTAAGAGGAAAAAATCTTCCCTGTCATCCAGCTCTGGCTTCTGCTGGACTCCATGTGGGAGTAGCCAGCTACATGGACAAATTATTTAATCCTGGTAAGGCTGTGCTGTTTGGCAGTAAGGAATGCCCTGCCCCTCCATGTGTTATTTTCCAAGTTTGATGCCAGGGAACGTGTTTTATGACCTGGAGTGTGACAGGAACTGGTCTGAGTGAGCGTTGTCCGTGTTAGGACAGCACTGGGCTCGATTAGTGCGGCACGTGCACCGCGTCTCTCTGGAGAGCATCCCTGGGGAATTCTCCTGTCAGCTTGCCCAGATTCCTGCCTGCAGAGCCCTGGCTGGGTGCCCAAAGGACCAGGCAGTCTGAGAGGTGAGGCAGAGTCCCCTCCTGGCTGTGAGCATCTCTGCTCCAGAAGGAAGAGCCGAAGCGAGTCCCTATCTCCTGCACCTCCTCCTGTGAGCAGCTCTTCAGAGCCACCAGATGGGTCCAGCATGGCACAAGCACAATCAGAAATATCTCTGGCTCAGCTCCCCGCGTGATTTCAGGCTGTCTCTTCCCTGGCCGTGTGGCCAAGCTGGAAGAGCTGTTGGAAAAAGTCAACTCCGAGCTCACGGAGCCAGGATCTCATTAGGCACGGCAGGGAGGAGCACGGAAAACAAATACCTGGCACCACAACTTCCCTTCAGCAAGAAGGGCATAGATTGTGGTTTAAGAGGCAAACACAGGATATACAACACTTCCTCCCACCTGCCACGGCCTGGTGAGGACAGCAGGCCCCATTGAAGTCCTCAGCTGTGGAGATGACGCTGTTTGTGCTCCCAGCTCGGGCTCTGAGCTGGTCTCAGGCTCTCTGAGCTGGTCTCGGGCTCCCTGAGCTGGTCTCAGGCTCTCTGAGCTGGTCTCGGGCTCTCTGAGCTGGTCTCAGGCTCTCTGAGGCAGGCAGGCAGGTGAGGGTGCTGTAGGGGGCACGAGCAATAAGAGGGACCAACCCTTGGGGATGTGAAAGTGAAGAAAGCAGAAAAGAAATAATAATAAAAAAAAAATTAAGTCCAAGCCAGTGGAATGTCTCTGGCTCTGGTTTATTCATTGCTGCCTCCTTTCTTATTTACTCTTCATTTATTTACTGGAAGGCAAGGTGACCTTCAAAGCTGCTGCTTGTCACTGGCAGCCTCTTGGCTGCAGGTTGCATGTGAATTTTGGCTGAGGCACCGACACTGAGCACCCCAGGCATGCTCTGGTGGAATCTGTGCCCCTTATTTTTCGTGCTGTTGAAAAGCAGGGGGCTGCTTTGGTTAGCCAAGCCGGGTTTGGAAGCCTAAACCATAAAAAGCTGTAGGGGAAACGTGAGCCTGCTGATGCAAATTCCCCTCCTGTTTCGTTCCACCTCAGCCCACTCACAGGAGGGATGAGTGGCTCCGAGTGTCTGCCATGGAGGGACTGTGTGCAGGTCCCACAGCAGATGTGGGAATGTTCTCTCCCTCCAAACTCTGCTTTTGCAGGGAACAATCGCCCTCCTCCCACAGATTCGATGCAGTGCCGTTTATTTCCTTTTTAACAGCTCCATCCTTTTCCACCCGCCAAGGTTGCCCACGAAGCTCTTCCAGGTGAGTTCGCAGCCTCCAGAGCAGCGAGGTGGCCACAACCACGGCCAGAAACGCATCCAAATGGTGTCTGTGGAGAACGATCCAGGGATGATGCCAGGAGGCACTTCCAGGGCGGGAGCCAAAGGAAAAGATCGGATGTCTGTGGTATCTGCAGCGCTGCCAAGATGACAGCAATGATTTGCTGGCAGCCACACACCTCCAACCAGGACCTTGCAAGGCAGGCATTTTGTGGCAGGGTCTGTAGCGTGCCCTGGACACATCCCATTTGGGATGCTTCCCTTTATTATTCCAAATAAATTCAGTGCTCTGCTCAGTGTCCCGATGAACGCAGCCTGCTCTGGAGCGGGAGCTGACTCCGGGCTGTTCTGAACAAATAAAAACATTTCCCTGTGCTCCCAGGCAGATGGATACTTCACCCAGGGATGGGGGAGCGGGGTTGCTGGGAGTGAAAACTTCTCACCCTGGGTCTCACTTGTGCAAACAGAACATTTTGCTCCTTCGGAAAGCAGGGGAAATGAAGAAAGGAAATGAAAGGATGCAAAAAATAAAGGCAGGAAACTCGTTTCTTGAAGGAGAGGGGTGTGAATAGTATAAAGTCTTGCTTTTCCAACCTTAAAAATTAATTCTGGTGAAAATGGTCCCAAAGAGTGGACACACTGGATTCACCTGGATTCAGGTGCCACTCTGGAGAGCACACAAGCTTAACTTGGCAAATCCTATCCATAATTTGGGATGTGCATCCCTCCAGGAGGAGCTATTCCTTTCCCTTGGCACCTGGGGCTGTTCAGAGCTAAGAACAGAGCCATGGAACAGTTTGGGTGGGAAGGGAACTTAAAAATCGTCTTGTTCCAACCCCCTGCCATGGGCAGGGACACCTTTCACTATCCCAGGTTGCACCAAGCTCCATCCAACCTGGCCTTGGACACTTCCAGGGATCCAGGAAGTTCTCTGGACAACCTGTGCCAGTGCCTCTCCACCCTCACAGGGAAGAATTTCCTCCCAATTTCCCATCTAAATCCCCCTGTTTTAATTTAAAACCCTTCCCCCTTGCCCTATCAGTGTCTGCCCAGATAAAAAGTCACCAACCCTCTTTTATATCAGCCCCCTTTAGGCACTGGAAGGGGCTCTGAGGTCTCCCTGGAGCCTTCTCCAGGTGAACATTCCCAGCTCTCCCAGCCTGGCTCCAGAGCAGAGGGGCTCCAGCCCTGGGAGCAGCTCCAGGGCTGACCTGTCCACTGTGGAGAAGCCCAGAGCTGGACACAGACACTGCCAACAACCACGTGTAGGTAAAGCCAACTCAGCCTGTTCCTACCGGAACACAACACTTCACTTTCCTCTTCTCTAATCCTTCAATTTATCTGTTTTTTAACCAAGAAAAGGGATGCTCCATCTGAATGGAGCCTCTAAAAATTTCTCCACACTCGGGACTGTTCCTCTCCACGGAAATCTTTAGTAAAAGGCGAAAGATTTATACGATCTGAAGAGAAACCCGAAGATGCTACACTCTTACCCCACACAGCCCCGATCCCACGGCTGTCCCTCTGCAGGACACGGTGACCTCTTTTGCTTCCCAGTTTGGTCCTGAGGTGCCCGCAGCCCGGTCCCCCGGCAGGGACACCACCCAGCCCCACGGCCCGACCCGAGTGTCCCACGGGAGAGTTGGGAATTGCCATCAGGGGTGCGCCACCTCCCCGCGGGGCACGCTGGGTATGCGAATAAGCCCGAATATTAATGAGGCACAGGAAATGAGCTCTGCCTGAACGTCAGAAAAACGCCTTTCAACAGAGGGACAGCAACAGGGGCTGGCTCAGCTCAGCTCTGCTTCCCAACCAGCAGGGAATCATGGAACGGCTTGGGTTGGAAGGGATCTTAAACCTCGTCCCATTTCACCCCCCTCTATGGGCAGGGACACCTTCCGCTATCCCAGGCTGCTCCAAGCCCCATCCAGCCTGGCCTTGGACACTTCCAGGGATCTCAGCATCTTGAGACCCCATTGCTGACAGAGAAAATGAGACTATTTTGGGTGTCTGTGGACAATCTTTGTGACTGAGCTCCCGGCAGAGGCACATCAGCTCCATGCCTTGAGCTAAGATGATCCCAGGGCATAGATTCTCTGCAAATGTTTGCTTTTATAAACAAAAAAAATCCCTGGGAGCATGGGCAGGAGGGGGAGAACCTCTGTCAGAAAGCAGCAACTCCAAGACAGCCAGGCCAGTACAATAATTTTAGAAAAAGTCTTCGAGCAATGCCCTAAATTCCTCCAAAGGGCTGACTCAGTTCCTGGATGCACATCTTGAGTTAGATGAGGGCAGTCATCTCTCATCTGGGCCTGGCAGAAGTGGGGACACCCAGTCCTGATGTGTGTGCCTGCAAGGGAGCATCCAGTGCTTGGAGAGACAGCAGAAGGGAGCTGCAAAAATGACTCAGAAGGCTGGGGGACAATCTCCGAGCAGGAGACGTCAAACTTACACTGTTCAGTTCCTGGGAATGACACTGGAGAAGGCAGAGAATGACATAGGAGAAGCACTTCCTATGGAATGGTTGGCTGACTCCACAGGAGAGTTTCAGAGGGGGAATCAAGTAAAGGAAAACTCAGGTCAGGCTGGAAATAAAGACTAAAGTGAGTCAGGGAGAGGGTTTAACATGCTGGAAGAAGCTCCCAAGGAAACTGGTGGATTTTCAGTCTCTTCAGAACAAACTCTGGAAATCAGGCTTTAGTTCAACATAAGGCAATGGACCCTCAACAAGAGCAGGTGGGGAGAAACAAGTGGGTTATGATATCAAGATATGTAATATTTATGACGTTTTTATGCTATTTGATTTATTGTATTTTTTAAATGTTATTCTATGAATAAATGTAAAGTCCGTGCTTAATTCTAAGTGTATAA
Organism: Ptilonorhynchus violaceus; assembly: GCA_013397565.1. Taxonomy (NCBI): domain Eukaryota; kingdom Metazoa; phylum Chordata; class Aves; order Passeriformes; family Ptilonorhynchidae; genus Ptilonorhynchus; species Ptilonorhynchus violaceus. The sequence continues at coordinate 972,064 of VZRJ01011160.1, read as the reverse complement.
ATCTCTGAAATCAAGGAGAGGTTCAGGCTGGCAGAAAGATGGTGCAGCTCAGTCAACCTTCTGGGTTTGGAGCAAGATGCAAACCCCCTGAGCACACTTAGGGCTCCATCGCTCTGCAAAGTTCAACTCTGCAGCCCTGCTCTGATCCAGCAGGGGATAAATGGCTCCAGTTACACAGAGGGAATAGGATGGAGCAGCAGCAGATGCAGAAGTGCAGGAGAGTCCTCAGACTGTGATGTGCTGCTCCTGCTGTTGGGAAGAAGCACAACAGTCATTTTTTGTTTTCCCAGGAACATCTCCACTGATTCCATGAGTTCCTGATGCCCCAAACTGAGTGAAGACTTGGGCAGGGGTCTGGATTTCTCTGCCACACCACTGCCTCCATCCCTTCCCAGGGATGGTCCTGGCAGTCAAAAGAGCTGAGTTTTATTTTCACCCCCTGCCTTCCCCAGATTTCAACTTGGGGGCTTTCAACCTGGGCCCTTCTATATTTTTTTTTTCCCAAATCACCATCTCCTCTCTCTTTTTCTCCCACTCCCACGGGCCTGCAGAGATCTTGTCCTGCCAGGCTCATCCAAGGCCTCATGATCTGCTGTCAGAAATGATGAAGACGTTCCCAATTCCCAGGCTGAGCAGCCAGGATCCCATTTGCAATCAGTTTTAATCACGAGTGTAACTGAGTGGATTGCGAGTGATAAGCCCCGTCTGCAGGCAGCTGTGGGGTAATGAAGATGACAGTTCAGAATTGGGTCTGAAGGTTATTTTTGGGGAAGGCAGAGCACCACAAAATTAGACTCAGTGCAGGGTAAAAAGGGAAAGATATAAAGAGAGCGAGTGCTTCAAGCTCACACCACCAAGAGTTCCCTCCCTGCCGGGCAAGACAATAATCAGAATTAATTTGTGGAGGAAGGCAGCCACTCCAAGAGAAATCAAACAGGTGACCACAGCTGGCACGGAATTCCACAGGATGGGAAGGCAACAGGGCTGGAAGGAAATAGCTACCAGCTGTCCCTGCCTTCCTGAGCCTGGAGGAACAGAGAACCCTTTTCTCAAAATACTTGGATGCTGCATGCATGAGAAACAGCCTTTTGGAGGAAAGGTGAGGAAAAATGGATATCACAGGCTCCTGCCTCCTGCTTCTCTTTTCCATGGCCACAGATCTGCAGAGCAGAGTCCTTGCTAATCCTTCTCTCCTCCTCTGATGGATCCACATCCTGGATCCAGCCTGGACTGCACTCCACAAGTGCCCTGCGTCTTTAGACAGAGAATTAATGGATTTATCCTGAAATAAGGTGGGCTTAGATGAGGTGTCAGGAAGAAATGCTGTCCTGTGAGGGTGGGGAGGCCCTGGCACAGGTTGCCCAGAGAAGCTGTGGCTGCCCCTGGATCCCTGGAAGTGCCTAAGGCCAGGTTGGACAGATCTTGGAGTAACCTGGGATAGTGGAAGGTGTCCCTGGCCATGGCAGGGCGTGGAATGGGATGAGCTTTAAGGGAGGGACCTGGTTCATGATGTCACAAGATCTCACACAATAAACCTGTGATCCCATCAGCAGCTAAGGAAGGTCACTTTGGATTTGCCCCATAGAAGTGGGAATGGACACAAACCAAAGGGGTTTTTACCTCTCTCTATCCTGCCCTTGCTGGGTCACTCCAGGCCGCTGGACCATCCATCCACAGCTCCCCTCCTGTCACAATGGATCACGGCATGGCCCATTCCTGCAGCCTGTGTCCTGCTGCACTCCTCCTGTGCTCCCTCCTGACCTGTCACATCAAATCAGCGCCTTCCCCCGCCTCCAGCCATCGCTGATGTTCAATGAGTCAGAAAGGAGCTCAGGCCAGCCTGACCTTCATCAATAGGATGATGTCACAGGCTGAAAGAAAGGCACGATCAAGGTAAGAGCAGGCGACCTGAAATCCTTCCTGATCTCTGTGTCCAGAACTGTGAACCACGGCAAAAGGATCTGTTCCTAATGGAAATTCAGCTACCTGTGCTTGGAGACAGGGATCTGCCCAGAGAAGAGCAACCTGCTGCATATTCACTCCCCGAGTCAATTCTTCTCTAAAGCCAAATTAGGTGAAGGTCGGTCTGAGTGCAGGAGAGGAGAAAGCTGGCCAGCAGATTTCACTTAAATAATCCTTTGATCAAAACGTACCTGGTGCATTTTCACCCTAAAATCCTGTGAGTCTGCTCTTGTTGTCGGGGGGAAGTAAATCTGACTGAACGGCTAATGTGGATTAGCTGAACTGCAGGCAGGCACAGGTATTTTTATTCACTTACAGCATCCTCCCTCTGACTCATCCCCATCCCTTTGGGCAGAATTATTTTCCCCACAGATGATGACTCTGACTGGTCCCCCTATCCACTCTGTTCACCACGGGCTCTGGCTCCCGAATTCCTGTGTCCAGCCCCAGCTTGTGAGCTGCTCATGCTGCTCTCCAGCCGGGGGCTGTGGGGAGGGAAGACAGGCCCAGGGGATCATCACACAGGACACAGGGGTTGAATCTCCGCTGGGTGCACGGCCCTAAAGTTACTGACTCATCCCGCACCTCCTCGTCCCATGTTTCTAAACACAGCGCTGACAGCCATCTGCTCTGCCTTCACGCCCAGCCCACGTGTTCCCACGATGGTTTTGGCAGCAGCCTGGGTGGTGCAGGCTCTGGGGAGCGTGTGGCCCCTCGTGGCTTCTCCAGGGCTGAGGGTGACGGTGCTTCCAGCACCTCGGCTTGCCAATGGACAACGTGAACGCATCGTGAAAACCAACCCCTACCCCAGATGAGGCTTCAGGTGAGGTGGAGGGAGAGGGAACAAGCCAGGGAAGTTGTAGGACCTGTCCACAGTCATTCCATAACCCAGCTGAACTTCAGAACTTGAACTCTGGCTTTTCTACTCTTTCAGAAGGGCTCTGCCTTCTCCAAGCTGCCTTCTGCCTCACCAGTGAAAATGTCCAGCTCTGTCCACAGCAGACAAGATTCCCACTGATTATTTTTGCTGCTGGAGGACAATGAAAGATTTATGAATTGTCTGCTTGAATTTCCCTAGATTAGCTCACTCATATCTCTTAACAGAGTGGGGTTTTTTCCTAGAGGAAAAGAGAAAGAAGGAGAGGAGAG
>VZRJ01011160.1:825870-968493 GCA_013397565.1 Ptilonorhynchus violaceus | reverse complement strand
GAGAGAAGAGAGAAGAGAAGAGAAGAGAAGAGAAGAGAAGAGAAGAGAAGAGAAGAGAAGAGAAGAGAAGAGAAGAGAAGAGAAGAGAAGAGAAGAGAAGAGAAGAGAAGAGAAGAGAAGAGAAGAGAAAAGAGAGAAGAGGAAAGAGGTGCTGTGCCATGGACAAGGACGTACAGGAAGGGCAGCAGTGCAGATCTCATTCCCTTTGCACTGTGACTCTGCTTCTGGGGCCTTACATGGTCCTTGCAGAATTGAATTCTGGCATGGAAAATATTCTTTTGGAGTGTTAGACCCTTTTCCTTTCCTGATCTGACCCTAATTCTGAAAGGCAATAACACAACTGCAGAGCAGTGAGGTTTGATTTGTCCTCAAACCTCCAAGAACTTGAGAAAATTTCTAGGACTTCAAATCCCGCATCCTACAACTCAGGAAACGTGAAGAATTAGTGTGCAAAAACTTTTTCAGGAGCCTTGTATCTGATCCAGAAAATATTCCAGAGAGTTGCCTTCCTGAAAAGCCAAATTCCCAAGACCTTAACCATTCATTCATAGATTAGTTGTGGTTGTAAAATCCTCCAAGACCATCAAGTCCAACTATTAACCCATTATTACCAAGCCCATCACTAAAACAGGTCCCTAAGCACCACATCTACACATTTTTTGAACCCTTCCCAGGATGGTGATTCCCCCAGTGCCCCCTCCATCCTTTGGAGAAGACAGGAAATCAGCACTGATGACATCCAGGGTGGGTCACCCTCTGGGTCTACCTAACCCAGAATAAGGGAAAGTATAAGAGTCAAGCACAGAGTAATGCAGATATTTTTATATCCTCTAGAGGACAGAATCAGAATTATCCCTAAAGTATCTTCGTAGTGACTAGGAATTCCATGAATATTTTCCCATAAAGTTGTTTAACATTTTTGCGTGAAGGAAACTTTCAGCACTTGCAGAACCCCTTGGCAAGGGGGGATTAGCTCTTGATTAGCTGCACACTGTGTGAAGCAAGTCCTTTGTTCTGACCTGTTATCATCTCAAGCACCCTCTTTTTTTTTTTTTGTCTTTTCAAAGAAAAAAAAAATAATAGTTGCTCTCTTTCATCCTCTTCATGCCACTCATAATCTGATAGACCATTATCATACTCTGCTTCTGTCATCTCGTATTCAGATGAGATATTCCTGGAGTACTTCATTGTTCTGTACCTTTGATCACTCTATTGCCCTTCTACATCTCTTCCAGTTCTGCCACATCCTTTCTGTGGGGGGAACACCGGAGCTGCTCGAAACATTCTGGAGGCAGACACACACTGAATTTACACAGGGGTTTAATAATGGCTCCTATTTTGATCTCCATTCCTTTCCTATTCATTCTTAACATTCAATTTGCTTTTTGTCACCGCCACCGAGCACGGAGGTGACGTATCCATCAAGCTACTCGTTATAAACACCAACTCACTCCTGAGTAAGTAATAGTCCATTCAGAGCTCATCACTGCCTGTAAAGTTAGGATTACTTTCTTTTCCCCGTGTGTACCACCCTGCACTTATTCCCTCTGAATTTCAGCTGCTCTTCAGCACAGAATGGCTCAGCAGTGTGGCTTCCCTCTGCAGCCCTCCCACACCATCCCACATCACTACTGCCTTGTGTGGCATCAGTAGAGGGTTTCAGCCACCTCATTGCATCACTCAACACCTGAGTTGTGTCCCCCTTGGACCTCCTGCTCCCCTCTCCATGGTGTGGCCGGGCTCTGCTGTGAGCAGAGATAAGGCAAACCCTGCAGAGAGAACAATCCTGTGCTGTTTGTTCCTCCAGGTCCTTGGGCACGGGCAGGTGGCCCTGGCCACGGGTGGTGGCTCTGCCTTTATGTGGGAGTGGGGAGAGCCTGTGCTGCATTCAGAGCGAGCTGTTTGGAACAGGCTGTGGAACAGAAGCCTCTGCGTGCGTGCGTTCGCCTCTGGATCTTTTCATCCGCTGCTTTTTGCGGGTGACTTTGTGTGTGGCCTCCCTCGGAATTTATTTCCCTGGCTTTTTGATCACGGTAATAATACTCCTGTTAAAAAAGGAGCCTTCCCCTTTAAATTCCCCAGTGCCAAGAGATGAACTTTGAAATATGAAGGTTGGCAAAGACTTTGGGAACAACTTTGAAAGCAGCTAAGCTGCGAGCGATCTCCTCGTCCTTTAATCAGACGCTTGGCTTTGCGGCTCCAGCCATCTTCGTGGATTAACTCCCATGAACTTCCTGAACTGCTTTCATGGAAAAGCACATCAAACAGATGACTCTGCTAAGAAGGAATTAATCAATTAAGCGGAAGCAGGGAGGCCGACTCTCTGCTGAGAAACTGGTCTACGGACACCTTCCCCCTCCCCACCTCCTTCCTTCCACCTTGCTCCAAAACTTGTTTTATTTATATCAGATGGAGATTGAAATTTAGATGTAGGTTCACCACACACACAGAGCTTCCCTTCCTGCCGTTTTTTCCAGGATAAATACATTTTGTCTGGCCTGTGACCGTGAGATCTGTAGGGTCCAGCAGCCTCCAGCTGTGACAATATTCCTGGTGTGCATTTCTCAGTGAGCCAGACTGAACTGTCTTGCACTGCCCTGGATGATGAGCATTGTCGTGGAGGGTCTTACGTTTTCTCTCTGCATCTCCAAGAGGAGATATTTGGGAACTGGCATCTCCAGAGCCATCCCAGAGGCTGGCTGGGTGCCCCAGTCAATCAGTGCAGCTTTAGCCACCCAACAGGTATCTGGTCCAAGCTGGATTTCCAAGGGCTTTCGAGTGTCCATGGAGAGAGAGAGAGAGAGAGAGAAGTTTCCAAGGGGAAAATTACCCTTTCCTGAAGTGGGTGTAAATAGGTAGCATGGAATAGGTCATTGGAGGTGTGAAGGAAGGAACCCAAGGGTCTTGCCAGCCATCGTGCTCCTGCATGTCATCATAAATATCTGTACCTGTTCAGGGCACCCATCAGTCTCCTAAAACTGGATTCATGGTGTTTAGCACCTCTTTGTGTGCCAGTATAGGGAATCAAGAAATGCAGACTCAGATTTCCCTTTTTCTCCCTTAGATCAGGCTGCTTCTGACTTAAAAAGGGATCTTTCATGACAGCGAGAGTTACGAAATTTCAGTGTTGCTGCAGATGGCATTTAAGGGAGGTTCCTCCCATCTGCTTGTTCTAGAGAGTGTAAAATTCCTGATGTTATAGATTTTTGGAAAGGGCAAAGAATTTGAATTTTTATTTCTAAGAACAGGCAGTCTGAGCGGCCATATCAGCCTTCACAGCCACATGGACAAAAAGGATGGAGATGATCGGAAGAAAGTTGGGTTTATGGCCTCTGTAAAAGCAATTCCGCCTTTCTCCTGCCACGTGCAGTGACCCTCTCCCAGGAATAATCTCTCTGCAGCTTCGGGAGTACTTGGAGCCCAAGTCACAGCTTTTATTGACAGGAGAGTTGGAGTTTCTCTTGCAGAAGTGAGATAATTTCCACATTTCTTTTCAAACCCAGTCCTTGTGACCGTGTCTAGGATAGACTGTGGTGTAAGGTCACTCTGTCCCCTGTCACATCCACTCCATCTCATCCAGTGAGTAGGAGGCAAATCAACACTTCTGTTTCTTCTCCTGAAGGGAGGCTGATCTACAGGAGATGGTGAGAGTTCTCCCTCTAATTCCCACCGAAACCAATTCCTGGTCTATTTATCCTCGTTTTTACTGATGTTAGCACTGTCATTTTTATTAAGTACCTCTTCATCCTCCCTGGTGCTTCCTCCAGGTGTATTTAGGAAAGTGCTTTTATACATAGAAAAGGGATATTGTTTCTCAGCTTATTTCCAGCTGGGAAGGTGTTTGAAGCGTGGCTGTGCAGGGCTCAGGTGGCAGGAAGGTGGGAACGTGTCAAAGAACCAGTTAACATCAAACCAACTCCCTCACACAGAGATCCCTCCTTCTTTCCAGAGGCTACTTCATTAGGTTCTGTTGGATACCTCTTATTTCTGGATAGCACAAGAACACCAATGGTCTAATAATCCCTGCACAGTCCTTTCCTGCTGTCACCCATCTGGCACCGTGGATGATTCATGCTTTTGGTTATAGTTTGGGATAAAACTCCAGTTTTTCATAGAAACATCAAATCAAAAATTGAGTTGGGTTGGAAGGGACCTTAAATTTCATCCAGTTCCAACCTCCTGCCATGGGCAGGGACACCTTCCAGTATCCCAGGTTGCTCCAAGGCCTGTCCAGCCTGGCCTTGGACACAGCCTCTCAGAGTAACCTCCAGTGTTCAACCACCTTCACAAGAAGAATGGTTTTTATTTTTTTATTAAACAGATTTTCTTTGTCTATATTTATATGTCCAGTATGTCCTTGTCTCTCTTGTGCTGGGAAGCCCATCCTGGGGACAGCACTCCAAATGTTGCCACAGCAGCTTGGGCAGAGGGGAAGGATCATCCCCCTCAACAAGCTGTCAATCCTGTTCCTTAAAAAAAGTCCTTCTGCTCCCAAAAACCCGAGAGCTGACAGCAAATCTGTGCTGTCTGTGCGAGAGCTGCTGCTCACAGCTGAGCACTTTCAGTGCCCAGCACGCTCAGTCCTCAGCTGAGATATTTCTGGAGCAGGGAATTCCAATAAAGTGAGGGGATCTGCAGCATTTTTAAAGTTTATCAAGATCACTTTTGGAGCAGTAAGCACTGATGAAATGGCTTGGGAAGAAATAAAAAGGGAGAGGAAAAGGCGTTTTTATTTTTGGACTGAGAGTTAAGACCTTTCAGATTTCACCATTTCCTGACTTTAATGAGCAGGGTATCTTGATCCAATCTTTTCCACTGTGATTTTGTCCCCCAGTCACAGGATTTTTATTTTAAAGGACACAAACCTGCAAACGTTTTACCCAGCTCTGCTTGAGCCTTCTGGAGAATGATAGGCCAGTTTTGGAAGGCATTGCAATGAATCAATGGCAAAAAGACTGGGCCTGTGGTTTGTATTTGCATGTTCATTTAGCTGAAAAAGAGAAAGTGGCTGAGCACAGGGAGGCAGCTCTGCAGGTTCAGTGCCCCTTCATTTCCTGACCCCCAAAATCTTGTTAACAGGACACACTGTCTGTAGCAAAAAGAAACCCTCTTATTTTTAGCTTAATTACAGTATTAACACTTGGATCAAAATATAGTAGTTATTATTAGTCTAGTTATGCTAACACACACGGCCCCAAGCAGCACAGAAAAGCATCATTAATAATAAAGGCAGAACCATTCTGTGAAATACCTGTCAGTGCAGCCTTCACCACCCTGTTTCCAGGTTTTCCTGGTGTTGTAGGGATGCGCTGCTGCCTCACATTGACCCCACCCTTGCCAGCAAAACACCCCTGCCGTGAAGTGTCTGTGCTGCACCAATCGTGGCACTAAAATTGAACCCAGAAGTGTCTCAAAAAGCAGTGTTTTCCTGGAAAATCCTCTCCCCTTTGGAGCAGTTATTCTGCATCATCATCATTCCATGCTCCACACTGTGTTAGATGGAGGCTCAGCTTTCCCATCAGCGGAACGGAACAACACAGAAAACAGAGGAAGGTGGATGAAGCTTTCCATGAGACAACCAGCTGGACTTTCTCGTGGCTGGAATGCCCTGGGTGGGATCCAGTTGCCTACACAGCCAAGTGCCAGCTGAGATGCCCCAGGGTGTCCTACCTGGCTCCACTTCCAGCTGCTCCTGTGCCGTGTCTGCCATCCTCACACACCTCGGGGCATTTCAGGTGGATTCCAACTCACTTTGGAAAAGTGCTTCACCACTCCCCTGACCCCCAGGCCACGTGGGCTGTCTGACATCCACTGTTTTTTCTAAAAATAGGCAGGAAACAGAGGAGATGTCTGGGGCTGCTGTCACCAAACTGCTCCAAAGTCAGACATCGAAAACAGGAAGAATATTTCTTGATGACTGCTCAGGGACCTGTCTGGGTTTCGTGAGAACACAATTGAAAGCCAGGCTGCTTTTCACTTCGTTCTGTGTTTGGGTTCATCCCCTCAGCCATGACTTCCCACAGCCCTTTTTAATGATGAGCACGGGGCCTGTTTTCAAGGAACAGCTTTTCCCGTGGTTTTGGTCCTGATCCTGAGGAGAGAAGGCTGGGAGTGGCACAAAACAAACACGTTGGGTTTTGCCACGTGGTAACAGCCTCCTCCTGGTCTCTTCCTTAGTTTAACAATTTCTCAAGCCTCTTTTTCCCTCTCAGAGGTGTTGTAGAAGAGCAGGGTGGAGGATCAGCACCTCTTTCCTGCTCTAGAGGCCGGAGGATGCCCTGTGGAGCTCCATAACCAACGGAATGTCTCACTAGGATGTGGAGACGAGGGCTGCTACCAAAGCTCAACCTGCAGATATTTATCAGTGGGGATTTTACCTCTTCATGGTATCCTCTAGCAGTCATTCCTGAGCTGGGGGATGTTATAATGCTTCCCATCCCTTTCCTGATCCAGGGGATTGGTACCGCTTTTCCTTGGGAAGAGAAAGAGCCTGGAGCGCAAAAAATTCGGAGCAAACTGGTGCTGAGGGATGGGGCTTGTGTGACCTCAGCTCCCTCTCTGACCCAAGGAGATGTGAGGTGGCTGCAGCTTGGTGAGGCATCATTTCAGGGGCAAAAAGCACCACTTTTAACACCTTTTTCTTTTGGTCTCATTTGAAACTTAGATAAAACTCAGTCTGGTTTTCACCTCCAGGGTATTGCTTGTGGTCTGGTCTCAGGTACCACTCCCTGCCTTATCTCCCTGCTGATTCAGAGGCCTCTTCCAGACTTACACCACTTTCCTGCCTCTTTACATCCTACATTTCACCTTAACCGTGCTGGGGTCTCCGAGGCATATTTGCTGTGAATGGATTAGGGGCTGATGGACTTTATTCCATGATTGATGAACACCTCTCTACCCTCCACTATCAGAGTGTTTGTGACCCACAGACAGCTCTGGAGAAAGGCCTGGTAGATTTGGTTAATTTTTCCTTTCTCCTTTGCTTGTTCCTTATTCTGACAAGAAAAAAGAAGGGAACAGCAGAGGGGTTGCTCGATTCCTCATCTGACAGCACCCCTGGAAGGTCAAAGGAATATCAGATTGTGATGAGACTGGCACATTTTTAATTCTCTCTCATTACAGCTTCTGTTAAACTACATTACAATAATTGCTTTAGTTCTGCTATGGTATTTTCAGGTCTCTTAATGTAGCTGTCAGCTCAGTGTGCTGGGAACTAACACCAGAAAAAAATAACAGAACTTAAAAAGAAAAGGGAAAGGAGAGGAAAGACACAAATGAAAGCCTTGTAGACTGGCAGAGAGGGGCCAGGACTGGGCCAAATTTGGGACAAGAGATGGTGAAATCCAGGCATGCCAGGGGTGCTGCTCAGATCCTGCTGCTGAGGGACCTCTGTGAGCTGGAGACGAGGTTTGGATTCTCCCATCTCACACTACAGGTTTGCACAAACCCGTCTCTGGTCATAGAAATGGTGAAGTTTTGCACTCTGGGAGGTCTGGCATGATGGGAAGAGGATGCTGAAGATGCATTTGCTTGTGATGTCCTGAAGCACCCTCCAAATGGGGCACTCAGTCTGACATTCCCCTCCTTGGGGCACCAGTCTGGGACTAACTCAGCTCTGTGGATTCATTGCAGGATGGACATTCACTCACAGCACATGGACCATGGGAAGGGAGGATCCATCATCCACACTCAGGTGCTTGCTCAGCTCAGGAGCCCAAGCAGGAGTTGTGCTCTCTGTGATTTCTGCCTTATCATGGAATTATAGAATTGTGTGAGTTGAAATGGATCCACAAGGATCATTGAGTGCAACTCTTGGCTCTGCAAAACCCCCAAAGAATCCCACCCTGTGCCTGAGAGCGTTGTCCAAATGCTCCTGGAGCTCTGGCAGCCTTGGGGCTGTGCCCATTCCCTGGGGAGCCTGTTCAGTGCCCACCACCCTCTGGGGGAAGAACCTTTTCCTGATATCCATCCAAAATGCTCCCTGCCACAGCTCCATGCCATGGTCCTTTTTGCATCCCCTCCTGGCTTATCTGTTGCCATTCTCAGACAAGTGAACCAGCTCTGGCTGAGCTCTCCAGGCTTGCACAGCCTTGGCCATCCCACAGCCAGCTTTGCATCCCATTCCTCCACATTTACAGCATCATCTGTGCCCCAGCCCCACAGATCAACAGATCTTCAGTCAAACCCTCCCTTCCACCACAAGAGAACCCTCCCCACCCTCAAAAATGCTGCCCTAACCACTGCCTGCTTCAGGAACCCATAAACACTCATAAATGCACCCTTTAAAGAGCAGACACTCCTTCCCTCCTTTACATCCCCCTTTGTTCCCAAGTGTGCTTCCCTCCCCACATGTGCTGTGCACTCCAAAACAATCCCACCACCCAAACATCCCCTTCCTCAACCCCAAAGCTTTACACACACACACTCACACTTTCTCCATTCCCACAGCCATCCCACATCCATTAATGCCTCCATAGGAATTTTCGACTGTGTGAAGAGTTGTTCGTAATTAGTTAACAAGAAAGAAAAATAAAGTCTCCTAAGCTGTCAGCAATCCTCCAGAAAACCAGCAGCAGATCTGAGCACCATTTGGTCTAATTAGTCTTGATATTTCACACAACATATTTCTCAATTTTTGGTGGAGGATAAAAAAAAAATCCCTCCGAGGAGAACAACAGGAGTATTTTTGTAGAGGGATTCAGTGGCAGAGCCAAAGGGAACTCTTCATAAACAAATGTGCATTTATATTCCTTTACTGAATCTTTCTCAACAGTTGCTTTGTCTTCTGCTTCTACAGGCATGTGCAGGCCCAGGGTGGGGCCAATCTGCAGCTGACACAGATCAAAATAGGATTAATATCCTTCATTTTCTCTCCTGTGGTGAGGTTGAAGGCCTTTGGCACTGCAGGAGGGGAAAGATGCTGAGATCCGCAGCACAGGATCCAGCTCATGCCCACCTCAACCCCTTCATGGACACCCACAGCCTGCAGCAAGAGTTGGGCTCTGCTGTCCCATCCCTGGAAGTATCCAAGGCCGGGTTGGATGAGGCTTGGAGCAACCTGATCTAGTGTGGAAGGTGTCCCTGCCCATTGGTTTGGAACAAGATGATCTTTAAGGTCCCTTCCACCTCAAGCCTTTCTAAAATTCCGTGACTCTGTGTATCTGAACAAAATTATGAAATCTGCCTCCCCAGGCAGGTGCTTTCCAATCCACACGTGGTGTCTCCAGGGTTCCTCACATTCTTGCAGGAATTCATGGTGGAAAACCAGTTTTCTGTGGGTGTCCCCCTCAAACTGATCGTGATGGTGGTGCTGCCCCACGGCTTGGGGAAAATCACCAGGCTGTGTGTGAGGCGTGCAGGAGAAGATTGTCCACGTCCCCTCCGCAGCCAGCCGGAAGCAGATGGGTGCTGGCACCGTGTGAGGCATCCAAGAGGGAGGCAGGAGCCAGTCTGAGCTGTGCTTAGGGAAGGAGTCTGGACAATTATCCAGGGATACAACAGAGGATGTGTCTCTGAGCGTGTCACCCTCAGTGATGTTTATCAGCAGAGACAGGCGGCGTGGGCAGTGAGACTTCGTGTGGTTCATCTCTCCCAGAGGTGACATCCCCTCCTCATGGATGAACAGCTTCAGCTGCACCAATGATCCCGACTCCATCTCTCTCCTGGAGGGAGCCAGGACACTCAGCTCAGGAGCAGCCTTGTGGGTTAAAAACGCTCCAGAGGGGAGGGGAGTTTAGCTGTGCAGGCAGAGATGTTCGGTGGCATTTGTAGTTAAGGATGGATTTACAAACAGGCCCGCGTGTGAGTTCGTGAAGATCTCATCAGCAGTGTCAATGATCAACCCAGGGCTCAAAAATCCTCTGCTTTAGGGTGAGGTAAAGCAGTTTTTAGGGGCTTTAGGTTTCTGTTGGGTTTGGCAGGAGAATGGGCACCCAAATCCCATGGAGACCCCTTTGTCACGGGCCCCAAAGCTCAGGGATTTGCATCTTGGTCCGCTCTTAAAGTTGAATGAGACAAAGCCCAGCCATGGGAAATGCTAAATTTTGGATGGAAAGAATCATCTGAGATGATCCCAGGACTCTCTGTGTACAAGGCAGTGGAAGGTTAGAGCCCAGGGAACTGCAGATCCCAGGTTGTACAAACCTTGGTCACGGGAATGGGATGAATGGCATGGGAAATTAATTCACGGGGATATGTGGGCATCCCATGTGTCCTGCTGATGAACATCCTGGCATCTTCAACATCCTTGGATAAATGACAGTTCTGATGAACTCTCAGCTAACAAAATGTACAAATGTGTCCCCCCCCCCCCCCCAAAAAAAAACCCCTTGGAAAGAAGACCAACAGCTCTTATTCTGAGGACTTCAAAAGTATTTATATTATACTCCCGAAATATTTTTAATTGATTTTGTGTGTGTGTGTGTGCGTGTTCAGAAAAAATCAAACTGTGCTGTTATTTGATCCCTTGGCAGCTCCAGAAAAACTGTGGCATGGTTTATGCAGAACTTTGTCAACCTTGGGAGAAAATAATTCCTGGGAACAGCTGTAAATTTTCCTTTTCAAGTGTCAAGACTGAAAGAAGCAGTAGGCCTGGCACTGAGTAAAGGACAGACAGAAGTGCTGAAAAATAAAGCTTTTCCACCCTAGAGGCATGGCAGGGCACAGAGGACTTTGAAAACAAAAGTAACACGAATTTCTTTCTCCAGACAGAGCAGCTGAGGCCCAGAGATGAGAGGCCAGGAGGTGAATTCCCAGCACTGAAGAGCAATGTTGAGGTGTTGTCCCATCTCCTGGGACATCTCCTGTGTCCAGGATTTAGCATGAGAGGTTGTGGAAGCAGCTTGGCCCCCAGCCTGGGAATATTCATTTTCCAAAGTGTTTTCAATCTGATTTTTGAGGTTATTTCAATAGTCAAGAGTAAAGGTGATCGCTTAAAGGTATTTTCAAGGTGTTTGGTTTTAAAAATCTCAGCCTTAAGCTCTTAAGACTTATTACAACCTCAGGAATCCACTCTCCTGGTAGAATAATAATCATCAGTTCAAGAAGCAGGATCACGGAGCACGAGATGGGGACAAATTTACAGATTTCCCTATTCAGCCATAAATACAAGAGGGCAAAACTGACTTTTATTGAGGGCCTTTGCCATGGTCCTGGGGAGGGAGCAAAGGGTTTTGTGGCAGCAGACAGAGACATCAGCAGGGGAAGATGTTTAACATCTGGGTTGGAACCTGTCTGCAAGTTTGACAGCTGCTTTCACCAAAGGGGAGCAAACCTCCCCCAGAACAAACGAGCCCGGGTGTGTCCAGTGCTAAATCCTGGAGGGAAAAAAGGAAAAGGAGGTGGGTGAGATGTAAAACTGGCCTGCTCTCTCCATCAGTGATCCCGCAGGGAATTGTGCGGTTGTTGAGAGGTTAATGTGGGTCCTGACTGTCCACCTGGCTCAGCCTCCCTGCTCCTCTGCGGTGGGTGTGGAAATCTTTTCCATTTGCTGTCTCCAGGGAGCGGTGATGGAGCCCAGCAGGGAACAGCTCTGTTCAGCTGCTGCTTTGTGGATGAAAAACGTTGCCTAAAGTACACAGAAGAAACCAAATCCCTGCTTGCTGCAAACCCTTTGTGAACCCCAATGTTTGGTAACTGCGAGGAAACTTCTCAGGTTCCAGTGGGGAAGAGTCTGAGGCTGTAAGAGGAGAGGTGGAGCAGGAAAAAATACACAATTCTTAACCCTGGCTGGAGGTACCACCCAGAAATGCATCACCACGGTGCTACTCCCTCCATCCTCTGCCACAAAAGCCAAAGGAAGTCCCTAAACTTCACCTGGTGTTGGTGTCCAATAGCACAGATGGTAAATGACACCCAGGAGAGGTTTTTGGGATGCTCTAGGGTTGGGATGCAGCATCACCCACCACCTCTGCCCTGGCACTGAGAATTCTTCCTTTTCTTCCTCTTCTTCCTCTTCATCTTCTTTTCTTCTTCTCCTTTTCTTCTTCTTCTTCCTATTATCATTACTGTTATTATTATTAATGTCATTTAGTTGTGATTTTTTTTTTACATTATCTTACTCATTAAGAGCAGCTGTCCTTGTTAATATTTGCAGAGAGATGTTCACAAACAGGAACAATCAGAAGAAGAGAAAATAAGAGAAAACGATGGTGGAGAATGGAGAAGGAGTGGGAGGGAAAAAAATCCAGCTATTCCCAAGGGAGAATGTGAAAAAAGAGTATTGAATACGGCTTTTGTCATCAGTCTTACTTTGCTTTCCAAGAATGGCTGGAAAACGGAAACATTCTCTTGTTTTTTTGATAAATTTGAACACACAAGGGCTGTGGGTGCCTGGACAGAGACCCCTGCATGGGAAAGAGCAATTCTGGTGCCAGATTCATGGCAGAGGGAAAGAGTGAAAGGGAGGAGCTTTCATGGATGAAATTCCACGTTGTTTTCTGGTCATCAGGGCCAAATTTCCCTTTGCTCCTTCAGCTTCCTCATCCTCAAGGACTCACCCCACAACAGGACGGGTGCAGGATCTCTGCTCCCCACCCGAAATCAGTGCTCACCCCATTGAGGCGATCGCTCATCTACTCCCACCCTTCACCGGAGCAGCGTTGAGAATTCCAGCCTCAGAACCCAACCTGCCTCTCCTCCAGAC
Source organism: Ptilonorhynchus violaceus (assembly GCA_013397565.1). NCBI lineage: Eukaryota > Metazoa > Chordata > Aves > Passeriformes > Ptilonorhynchidae > Ptilonorhynchus > Ptilonorhynchus violaceus. The sequence goes on along the minus strand of VZRJ01011160.1, from coordinate 955,850 downwards.
CTGCATCCTGGTGCCTGTTTACCCACAGCAGATCCAGCAGCAGCTGCTGCAGCGTCAGCCACGTGCAAAGCCAAGGATTTTGGGGGAACAGGGAAGAGGAATGCATCCCACATGGCGTGGGATGAGTTACCGGCACACGAGGAAGAAATGCCATGGGAACATCCTGTGGCCCCAGGGAGCCTGGAAGGGCTTTTGCACATTTCTGCCCTACATGCAGCAGCTGTGACTCAATTGTCACTATGAGGAGGCAGCTCCCCAGTCGAGGCATTTCCTTCTGCGGACATCCAGGACTGTAAAAAACCAAAAACTGCACTAGGAGAAAGTTTCTCTTCCTCCTTCCTTCCTTCCTTCTTGCTTACTGGCCTTAACTTCTTAATCTTCCTTAATTTCCTTCTTAATTCTTGCTTGCTTGCTTTCCTTAATTTCTTAGCCAACCTACCTTCCTTCCTTCCTTCCTTCCTTCCTTCCTTCCTTCCCTCGTGGGATTTTTCCCTGTGATGATGCTGCAGTGCTGACAATGCTGGATATGATTTTGGGCTTTCCACACTTAATTGTTTAGTCTAGCACAGCCTGGCTTTGTTTTGCAGCTCCCTTTGACATAATTTTAGAAAATACATCTGAATTTCCTTCATAGATGAGTATTGCACATTTCCTTTCCCTGTGCCATCTGAAATGCTCCAGGCTAGCAGATGTGACACAGACTGAGACTCCCAAACCCTTTGGGATTTGTGCTGGGGCCAGGTAGGGAGTGGGATGTCTAAAATGACACCTATTTGCAGACAACCCAAGGGCCTGGCTTCTCCCAGGCTCAGCAGCAGCCAAGGAAATCCTTCCTCGTGCTGGAAGCATTCCCACCACTTCACTTGCACAATATTGCTTTGAATTTCACAGTTCCTGGCAGGAGGGAGATCTGAAGTCGCCCCCAAAAGTCATGACAGGTTTGTTCACTGAAAGAGTGCCACCACCATGGGTTTGTTCAAGACTTTCTGGCAGCAGGCAAATGAAAGTGTCAGGGAGCAAGAAGTTATTTTAAATATCTGGGGTTCTTCCTGACATGAAAATCGATGTTATTAATATGGGATGAAGTCACAACGCTTGTCCAGGATCCTCATGTCTGTGGCATTGCCTGCACCTTGTCATGGCATTTTTAGACTCAACCAAAATTTATGCAAAAAAAAAAAAAAAATCAGTCTGTGCTGTAACTTAGTGGAAAAGTAGAGAGAAAGGAGGAAAAAGTTTAACATTTGGGGATTTGTTTTGGTCAAATTATGCATGTTTGACTTTCCCTTGGAAATGTGCTATTTATTATCTCCGTTCCAGCTGTTGGCTGTCTGGAAACCTGAGAGGGGAATTTGGATGTCTGGCACCTGGGGAGCAGGTGGATTTTGGAAAGGACATTGATTTGACTGAGGTGCTCCCGAGATCCGGCCCAGTCTCCCAGGAGCAGCTGATCACACGCTCCAAGACTGAATTTTCACCGGAGATGGAAGCAGGAGAGGGACTGAAGAATGAGGAATTGCGAGAGAGATAAGAGGAGGAGGAGGGTAAAAAAAATAATCCCCAAAGACGTTTCCAAAATGAACATCTGTTAAGGGGGAGTGTGGAAAATAAAATAATAATAATAACAATAACAACAACAATAGCAGCATAAACAACTCAACTCTCCTACCTGCCTCTGGATCCCTCCTTTTCTCCCTCATCCCTCTTTTCAGGATAACTTGGCTGATGATTTGCTCCCTGCCACATCCCAAACCCTCTGTAAGGAAGGGGAAGATTCCTGGTGGCTCTGAGGTTTGCAGAGCACGGCTGAGGTGTCAGAATCAAGAGGGAAGTTAAAAGAGAGAAACAATTTGTTCAGCAGAGCATCAAAAGCAAATATTCCTTTGCCACTGCCATTGACTCCACGCCTCCCCCAGAAGTTACTCACCGTTATTTAAATCACTTTATCCTATTAATCCACAAAAGGCAGGTGAGATTAGGATGGGTTAGCCCAGAATTGCAAATATATTATTGGGATGCTTTCTGTGAAGACAAATAGGCCTTAAAGCGCCTTAATGCCCCATGCCAGAGCTCTGTGCTTAATTAAGCAGCTACAGGGGCCATTTACAAACGTGATTTCTGCATTGATTACCTATAACTCTCTCTGCAGCCCCTATTAACAGCCTCCTGTGGAGAGGATTGTTTCCCATAAGTGGCTCATCCTGGAAGATGGGGCAGGCTGCCTCTGCCAGGCATCTTATTCCGAACGATCAACCTGCAAATATTGACTGATCAGCAACAAATGTTGGTAGGGGCAGAGGAGGAGGGATAAATCTCCTCGGGGGCTCGTGGGGGGAGGACAAGAGTGATGAATCTGCAGATTAAAAGGCTCTTGCATTACCATTAAGGAAGGATGGAAGGTGTAAATGTGTGGGTTTTAGGCCAGATCCCAAAGCTTGTCCTGTGTGTTTGTGTGGAAGGCTGGATAAACACCTTGCCCAAAGCAAGAGGGAGAGATTTGGGTGCCCCTGTTGAAATGATCACTCATTAAAGTGTCCAGAGGAACAGAGGGAGGACGGGCTGGTTGTAAAACACTTCCCAGGAGGATCTCGGAACAATAAGCAACATTTTCTGGTGTAACTCCCCATTGATTTCTGTGGGGCTGTTCTGCCGTAAATCACCTGTTTTCTGCCCATAAATAACCGAGTTTTACAGCCTCCCTGCGAGGAGGGACAGCCAGGAATAGAGCTGGATCTTTGTCTTCCCATCAGGAACCGCTGGCTGCCTTATGTGCAGTTTGAAAAAACAATTTAGACAAAACTTGTGGAAAAGGACGAGAGAATCCCACCAAATGGAGAGTCCGGCAGGGAGGGCACACAAACACCTGGCCAAAGGACACTCCCAGGGATGAGGCATTCACAGCTTCTCTTGGCAGGAGGCAGGGATGGCCAGCACCTCTTGCAGTTAAAATAACATGAACCAGCTCAGAGAAAAGCCTCCAGATTTCCAAAGGTGGGGTTTTTTGGGGGAAAAAGGGGCATTTTCTGCTGTAGAAGGAGCAGCGTGGTGCCCACTCGGGTCAGTGCAGCAAAAGCATCATCCCTCAGCTGAAGGATGGAGCCAGCCTTATCTCTTGGATTCTTCCTGAGAGGACCATGGGGATGGAATCTGCCTCTTCCCAACTCCACATATTGGGGAGGAGGAAAAAAAGCAGCACACACAGACACACAGAGGAAGAAAAAAAGGGTAAAAAAAAAAAAAAGGGAAGAAATAAAGAAAAAAATATGTCAATAATTGAAGAGACAAAGCTCCTGCCACGGAACCCAATCTCTCCCAGGCGCCCGCAGCAGAGTTTGGACACCTTGATTAATCATAACTGGCTGCACATTATTTCCCTATAAGCAAACTACAATGTTCCTCATACAAACAGCTTTGTCTTGACAGCTGCAAAATGCCAGGATTTAATGTGGGATGAAGGGAGTTTTGCCATATGGTGCCACTCCGGGCCCGAGATGTTCCAATCCACAGCATCCTGCCTTCCGGAAACAGCCATTACAGGGAATGCCTCTCTTCCCTTTTAATTGCATTTGTTGTCTCCAGTTCACGTTGCCTCCTCTTTTTCCTGGCAGCACGGAATAAATCAGCCTCTCAGGGGGAGCTTGGGCTGGGTTGTTTTATTTTCTCGGGTTCTGTTCTTGAGAGAAGGGTTGAAAAGACACTGAGGGTCCTCATAGGGTTTGGGGTCACACACCCATCCTGATCTCCCTGCCCAGCATCCCACAGGTCAGGGAAGGCTTCCTGATGATGTCTCCATGAACTGGAATTGCCAGATGGCTCATGCAGTGGAGACTTTTCATCTCCTGCTTGCTTGATCCCAAAAACTTTGATAAAATGACCTGGCATGGCAATATGAACTTCAGGTTTTTCCTGCTTCCTGTCTGAAATTAGAGGATGTGATCAAGTTCTCCACTACTGGTTGAGTTTTTCTGGGGAAGGTGTGAGCAAAGGGTGGCCAGAAGGCAATTCCTGGGTGAAAGAAGAATGTATTGGGCTCAGGAGAGGAGAAATCGAGGGTTTATTGTGTCCCCACCTCATTCTCCCTCTCCAGACCTATCCCCCTTAACGGAATGTGTGGAAAACGCATCAGTGCTGCTGGATCTGGGGCAGGAATCAGGGGATGTGGGCACCCTCTGGTGTGATGGGGAACAACAAGCGAGGGAAATGCTCTGTATCCTTCATTTTCCTGCTCCAGGTAAGGCCAGTCTGGAATTTTACATCAACTCTGATGGAAGCAGAACCCAGGGAACACACAACTATTCTAAAATGACCCAGATGAAGTGGAAATCAGCCAGGTCACCACCTTCCCATGCAAGACCTCTGGTGTGCCTCTGACAGGGAATCATTTAGGTTGGAAAACACCTCCAAGATCATCAATTCCAACTGTTAAGCCGACACTGCCAAGGCCACCACCAAACCATGTCCTAAACACTCCTGCCTGTCCATCTGGGTTTGCCACCCCTTGGTTTTGGGCAGGTCTAAGGTGACCATCCTTTCCGACTGAGGAAGGGAATTTTTTGTACTTTTGCATTTTGTTTTTGTTTGTTTGGACCTGTGATTGTCATTTGCAGCTGCTGGAAAAGAAGGAAGTTTTGGCAACCGAGCTGTTGCAGCCCCTCTAGGCTCTCCGAAGGCTTGGATGCAGTTTCCAGCTCTGTTGCACAATTCCTGTGTGACCCAGCTCATGCAATTTTTATAAGTTTCATTTTTTTTCCCCCTTATGAGAAAGGAAAATAAACAAAATACCTGTTTTTCTCCCTGTTCCTTTGCTTTTCCTGGTGGTTCCTACCAATTGCTCTGGCAGCAGCAGCGTTCCACTCCTATGGGGTGGATAAACCCCTAAATAGAAGTTCCTTTCTCTGACAGTGGTGTCCACTTTGCAGTCCCTTTTCATGCCACAAAGGGAGGATTCTCCATGGATATTGGAGGAAGGACAGGAAAGCCATGGAGTTAAACTGCAGCAGAAAGATTAACCTTGATGTTGGGAAACGGTGAAAAGTAAGGAAAAATGGAGAAGATTGTTCTGATCCTTGGTCTTTGCTTTGTCAGGGAGCAAAACCATCGTCCAGCTTCTCCCTGGATCTCTGGTGCTCAAGGGGCCTTTCCCTGTTCCAGAACCGTGATGCTTTTGTCTTTAACTTGTCTTTCCTCATGGGCTAAATCTGCCCTGTGGCAATCAAATCCCAGACTTTGCTCTCCCACTCGCAGTCTCCATGGAAAGAGCCCGTATTTCTCCCAGGAAGGTGCCTGGGGCAGACTGGTCCACGATGCATTCTGTTCATCAGATCTGTGCCATGTTTCAAGTGATGGAAAGGCACGTGGTAACCCTTTGGGCTAAATAATTCACCTCAAAGCACTTCTTTGTTGCCCCTTTTACCCCATAAATCCATAACTCAGCGTGGAAAGGAAAGTTAATTGCCCACTTGCCCGAGTGGAATCGTGATGGGATTCATCTTCCCCCTTTTCAGATGTCCAAGGACAGTACCCACTCAAATTCATGCCTTTTATGCAAAGCAATCACTGCAGAGCTCATATGAGGAACACAACACAAACAGGAAGAACTGGAAAATCACTGGAACACTTTTCCTGGCTAAAAGGCAGGGACAGCTGGTGATCCTCCTGCATCTGGATGTGGTGCAAGGGCTTTATCTGTGTCCAGGGTGGGAGGTGCTGGGGTGGGAGCAGGGTTAAGTTGTGGCTGCTCATGATGGATTATCTAATCATAAAATCATGGAATGGTTTGGGTTGGAAGGGACCCTAAAGCCCATCTTGTTCCAACCCCCTGCCATGGGCAGGGACACCTCCCACTATCCCAGGGTGCTCAAAGCCCCATCCAACCTGGCCTTGGACACTTCCAGGGATCCAGGGGAAGCCACAGCTTCTCTGGGCACCCTGTTCCAGGGCCTCTCCACCCTCCCAGCCAGGAATGCCTTCCCAATATCCCATCTAAACCACCGGGGCTGCCACCCAGCCCTCTCAAATAGGTTGTGGATAATTGTCCAGGACTCTCCTCAACGATTTTCCTGCTCTTTCCTCTCTTCCTGGCAGTAGATAAAGTTGTTATCTTCAGCCTAACGTGTTTGCACACAAATGGGGGTCCATGTTATGAGCAGCAAATCATGTCTGAGGGTGAATATCCACCCAGCCCCTGTCACTGCTGTCCCTGAGGCACCCCAAACCCACAGCTGCCAGCTCTGGAAAAGGGGCTGTACTGGGGAACATCCTGGGAAAAATTCTGCCTTGGACCTACATGGCAATTCTGGTTCAACAGCATCAAACAATGTCCAATAAAGTTCACCCTCTTCACTCCACCTCTTTTCAAGGAATATATTTCACTCTTACTGAGAATGTTAGCACACAACCTGTTCAGCCTTAATTAAAATTGAAAAAAAAAATTCTGCTTTCGGATCTATAAACCGTGCATGTAGAATCCATAGAAGTGATAAATTATACACAATATTTTGTCTCTGTATGTATATTTAATGGAGTCATTATTATCCCCCGATTACATCACAAATCTTTTAAAATCTCATGAAACAGGTAAACTGTTTATACTTTTTACGCATAAAATCACAGTAACTCAGCCCTGCACGCACGCCCTCGGATTTGCTCTCATTTGCATATTGCTGAATTCACACAATAAGTTTTGCTAATTAATTTTTATCTGGAAGCCTCTAAAGCAATCCCATATTTTTCCTCCTCCAAGGATGACTTGTGTGGCTGTCTCTTCCCAGGGAATGATTTAATAACAGAGGGACTTTTCCTGGGGACGTTAATGGGGTTCATAAATTCAAAGCTCAGAGTCTTCCTTATGGCTTGGGTGGTTTCAACAACACTAAAGGTGTTCTCTGGCCTTGCCTTGGTGTCTCCCTGAGCTTCCTGTGCAGAACAGGAACTAATCCGATTTCAGAATCACCACTACAAAGTCTGAATTTTTGTTTGGGTGTTTAGTAAAGCGTTAGAAGTAATATCAGAATTATTAGAAGTAATATCAGCAATATCAGCCCAGCCAGGGACCAGGTTCTTCAAATCTTTGTATTGCATCAGCAAACTCTTCATGTCACCACAGACCCTCAGGGGTGTGTGTCAACTTTTAGAGGTCAGCGTTGTGATCCTGTGGCATTCAGCTTCCAAACCATCCTAAAATGTCCGGGAAGAATTGCTTTAGCCACCAGAAGAGTTTCCATTATTCTCTTCCTAACCAGTTGTGACACAGTTATGCAAGCACCTTACACTTTGATGTGAGTTTTTAATGGTAATTTCGTCCTTAAAACTTAGACTGATTTAGATAGGAAGGGACCTTTAAGATTGAGTCCAGAATCAGCTTCAGCAAAATCAGCTGAAATCCTTGTAAATCAGGGGAGTGCAGCTTTTGGAGGAGCCTTCTCCTCCCTTCATGATTGCAGCTAATTACCATAATGCTCTTTCTGCCATCAAAAACGTTCATTTTATCCACCCCCCTGAATTTTGCAGCACTGCACCGAAGATTAATCACCGAAAGCAGCATTTCTCTGTAAAACTAAATAATTCAGTGTCATTAGAATTTCCCAACACGACTCGTGACAGTCAGAGTGAACTGGTGAGCGCTGAGCTGGGTCCACCCTGGGGCTGAATTCAGAGGGGTTTACATGGGATTAACTGGAGTCAAACCCTATTGCCACAGCCTCAGCTGGGCTGAACTCTCCTCTGACAGGCACTGGAGTGAAATCAGCACCTGCCTTAATCCTGGCTCAGCATTTGGGAGAGGTGAATCATTCCCTGGAAGTGTCAGGATCTCTCTAAAGGCTACAAAGGGGGTCTTAGACAAGAGAGTCCCATGTGAGCACCTATTGCACAGAGGGCTCCATTCAGTCAGATGAATCCCACCCACGTCTTCAAAGGGTCGTTTGTCCTCATGTTTCTCTCTCTCAAATCATGGGAGCACCTCCCAGTTTTGTCTGAAGATGATGGGACATCCCGGGAGACAATTCCTGAGTATCACAGGAATGCCGTGCTGGTGATAGATGTGCAACCTCCAGGCTGTCAGAGCTGCGCTGAACGACTCAGGGTAAAAAGGGAAGCCCAAAGCTGACCTGTCCCAGTCCCTGATCCAGGGAAATCTGCTTGGTGCTGTCTCTGCCATGCTGAGCTCCATTGGGTTGTGAAACATCAGTGTTTTTGTTCAACCCGACCTCTGTGTTCATCAAGCAGCACGAGGCAGACACCCTGATGCCTCCTCCTCCTTCCCATGCTCCAAACTTTGTTCTTTTCCGTGCTTTCTGACAGGCATTTCTCCTTGGGCGATCCCTGGTGGGGATTTGGGATTGGAGCCTTTTTAACTACGGAGCGCAGCAGCGAGTGACCCATTTCTGGCTGTGGGGAAACTGTGGAGAGATGAAGCCAGAATTAAATCTGGGCCGGGAACTGGGAAGCAAAGGTTGCTTCTTGAGATGTCAGCAAGGAGAATGAATCAGTCACAATCACTTAAGGAACCTCAGGGAGCAGTTCGAGCATATGTGATGCATGAAGGCAGACCTAATTGGGGCGATTTTTTTGGGAAGAGGTTCATCAAATGGGCCTGTCTCCATGGAAACTGAACACGTAGGAGTGCACTTGGTCTGGCTGATCAGAGTCCTCAGCTTGGGGCTGTCCATCTCTTAAACAAAGCCTAATCCCTTGTTTCCCGTCTTTTTTCGTAGGCAGGAGTCTGACTCTCTTCTCCCAGTGTTACACATGAGTGATTTCTTCCCCCCAAAATCCAAAAATCTGTGCTTTCCCAAACAGATCCAGTCTGCTGGGAGTGCAGCAGGGGCAGCCCTGGATATCCAACCCCTTGGTCTCCAAAATGAACTTTATCTCACGTGTTTATTGTGCTCTAAATCTGCCCCAGATGTGGCACATTTCCTAAAATTCATGGGGCCAGCACACGCAGGGCATGAATCAAGCACAGCAATCGTGACCTCACATTCAATTTCAGGGCTCTGTGTGTGTTTTTCATTAGTTAATTGAATTATATCCCCACGTGGATCAGTCTCTATCAATCAGCAGGTCCAAACACACTCAGCCAGAACCCTCTGCTCCTTCCCAATGACTGGAAGTGGATCAATAGGGAAAGACAAAGGCTGCCTTTGCTGGCACAGGTATTGTTTCCGAGTTCCTTGACGTGGGCTGGCAAGTACAGGAAACCATGGGGATATAAATGATGGTAAAAATAGCCCTATTGCAGCTCCTGAAAACAAAACTCTCGAAAGTTTTTTGTTCCGGAGGTGCATTGTAGCATTATTGTTGTAGCTCTTTGTACAGATCCCTGGATTGGGGCAGTTAATTATTTTCCAGGATTAGCCCATGGATAAAATCATACAGATTTAGAGGACGATGCTTTGTGTATTGCCAACAATATATTAGATTCTCTTTCAATTGATAAAATAATTAAGAGCTTGCTTGAAAGGGCATATTTCTCTCTGTGGCCACTGGTGCCTGAAAGCATGAAATCTCAGAATGTTTCCAATAGTTGTTCATTGCAAGAGGAATAATCCATTTTCTGCCTAATTATTTTCAAGAGAGCAATAAAAAAACTGTATTAGGAGTATTTAAAAATGTAACAAGCGCTCTACATTCAAATGGTTTGAACTTTGGTGAGGTACCATCGTTTGCAGATGATAATGAAAATGTTAACCTTGGGAGAAACCATTTTGTCTACAAATTAATGACAAATAAGAGGAATATCAGCTCCAGATTAATTGCTAAGTTCATATACTGCAGAGTGTGCTATATATAAGCTGTCATTTGGTTCTGCAGGTTATATAACTAACTTTTAATTCACTTCTCCTCATCTAGCTAAAGGTTTCAGAATGACAGAAGAGGCTTAATAGCTTTCACTGTGGAATATATGAAAACACTGAGGGATGGCACCAATAAATGGATGGCTGAATAACATGAGTGGGTCTTGAGACGTTTCCCAGTTATTAGAAATTAACTATTATGGCAGAAGAAAATTGATCAGAGACAATTTTCATATTCCTGAAGGATGATGAAGATGGGGATGATACTTTTAGGAACTCTAACTGATTTTATTTCTTTTCACAGAAAGTTAAAAGCTGTGCTGGGTTGTGGGGTTTCTTGATTTTCTTTTTCTTTTTTTTCCCTTTAATGGCACAGTCATAAAAGTAAAAGAGTCTGATGTTGCATGAGAAGAAATTTATGATATAATGAGTTCACTGAAGAGTAAATTTAAAACAAAAAAATGATAAATCCTTTTGGTCACACTGGTAACTCCTATCAGAAAACAAACCACGACAAAATAGAAAATACAGAGCAGGATTTTAGTTCTCTAATGCTTGACTTCACAATTTGATTTCGGCGAGGAAAATCCCATTCATCAAGAACCTATCTCTGAAACACATTACTCTGGAGATATTTTCAATCCTCAGTTCTCCCATTTTCTTAAAAACTCATGGAAATGATGCTGGGCAGTTCTATCCTAAATGCAGCGTGGAAGGAGCATTCCCTGTGGGCAAAGAAAATCCCTGCTCTGGGCTGGGGGTCCCTGGGGTCACAAATGTCCTGAGGACAGGGGCACTGCCCAGCACACACCAGCCCTGGGTGTGCCTAGACTGGGCACTGGGAATCGGGACTGGGGACCAGGAACCAGGGATGAAAAAATCGGTGTTTGGTTGTCTTTTATTTATGAGCTATTTAGAAGGGCTCTGGATAAATTCAGGGGTGCAGTGGAGGCTGCACATTTGTCCTCCTGCTGCATTTCTCCTCTACCCAAGTTTAATCTATGGTGAAGACCTGTCTGGCCAGAGAAATAATCTTCTTTTGCCTTGGGGGTTGAACAAATGGACTCCAGGCACAGACTGTAGTAAATGAGTAGCAGAAACTATTAGAATTAATCTGCAGGGAATGATCCACATAGGTCCTGTAAGAACAGCCCCCAGATGCTGAAATGACCCCTCCTGGAGTGTGAGCTCAGCTCCATTTGGGAAACAAGAACAATTTTATTCATTTATATTGGCCATGACCCCGGACCAAGCATCCCTTAGAATTCAGGAGTGGATTCTCTGGTGTTCCATTGGCACTGACTCCCCTCACAGGGCTGGGCCATCAGCTGTTCCATCCTTCACAAGAGTTATTCTTGTAGATCTCACCCAGATTGAGCTGATCTTGCTGTAACAAGGTCTCTCTGCCTGCGCAGCAACGTTTTTCCACAAAATAATTCAGGATATCATTCCTGCAGAGCCTGAGTGTTTGACACCAGTATCCCCGAAGTGAGGCAAGGGTGAGAAGATTTGTTGCTTCAGTCGATGGATGAAAGTTTGAATTTTGATCATAGGATCCTAAAGTGGTTTGGGTTGGAACAGCTCTTAAAGATCACCTCATTCCAACCTCCTGCCGTGAGTGGGGACACCTTCCACTATCCCGGGTTGCTCCAAGCCCCATCCAACCTGGCCTTGGTCATTCCAGGAATGGGGCAGCCACAGCTTCCCTGGTGCCAGGGCCTCCCCCCCCTCACAGGGAGGAATTTCTTCCCAATATCCCATCTAACCCTGCCCTCTGGCAGTGGGAAGCCATTACTTTCTATCACTTCATTCCCTTTTAATGGTCCCTCTCCATAACATCCCCAAAAATGGATATGGGCTCCTACAAGGAGGAAAGATTGTGTGGGAAGCCAGAGAAATGTCCTCTTGCTAACTGAACCATTCAGAGAAAGAGATGATTTTCACATCATTTAAATTCTAGGTATGTTTGTGGTTGGTTGGTTTCTTTGTTTGTTTTTATTCTTTTTCCCCTATTCATTTTTCCCCAGCTGTACCACCTAGTTTAGATTTCACAAATAAATATTTTTATCTATCTTCTTGGAGAGGTGAGGGCGATTTTCAGATAACATCCCATCACTTTCTCCTCAGAGGTACTGTGATCCTAAAATTGGGTACAAACTCTGACAGAGCCCAAAGCTTTAACATAAGCTATAAAACATTTCAAGGGATAATAGGATATGCAGCCACTTTCTCTGCATGGATGAGCCGGCCCTGCAGAGGTCAGGAGAAGGAGAACTGCCTTTAACACCCAGCAACAAGCAGGAAAACTCGTGTTCCAGGGAAGGCAGGAGCACTCCTGGAGTGTTGTGGTGCTGGAAAAGGCTCGGCAGGGCGGTGTGAGGGCACATTTGCTCTGGAAGCAGGGAAGGGGCAGTGGGAATGGGGCTGTGGAATGGGCTGGACCATGAATCCGACGGCACAGCCAGAGAGAAGCTGACTCATAAAGGTAATTAATGGCTGCTTGCTCCGGCACTCACATTTTTCAGCCAGACCCCCTCGTGGAAAAAGGATTCGCTCTCTCCTGGCTGTGAAATGAGGGTGAGATTAGCGGCCTAGGAATTATGAAGTCCTCCCTCGGACTCCCTGTGGCTGCCAGCATTAATCAGGTAATTGTCTGGGATGTGAGACGCTTCCACCCGCTCCTGCCTGCCGAGCCTCGGCGCTAAATCTTTGCCCTGCTTTGGGCTGACTTCGCCCAGGCTGTGCTCGGCTGCTCTGGAGTTCCTGGCTCCTTGGAAACAGAAGATGGAGTGAAGAGGGGTGGTTTTTAGGGACACAAGAGCGGGTGAGGTGCCTCGGTCCTCTGCTGTTATGAGACCTTTGCTATGCAGCCTCTTCAATAAAGGCATTAAGATCCAATTAAGTAGCTTGGTTTCTTATCCTGCCTCCTCTGATACCTCCTCTAAACCTGGTTCTGATGATTTAACAAATTTGTCCTAATTTTCAGCTCAAAATTTATTAATGATCCCTCTCTTTACATCTTCCTGGTGGCAGCCCAGCCCTTCCTGTCACTTGGCTGAGGAGGTTTTACCACCTTCCCTTGGTTTTGCGCGGGCCAGTGAAACCTTTCTGGGTGACAACTCGCTTCAGGAAATGAAACGTGGTGACTCTCCTCTCCTGAAACAGGCTTTGCTGCTCCTCAGTCACCTGATGGGCCCTTCCCTGTGCTTGTTCCCAGGATGAGTTCATTTACAGAACACGGATGTCCCAAATTGCACACCGCATTTACCTCCCCACCGACACGAGGCGAGATTGTGCTGACCTGCAGAGAAACCCAATTTCACACCCGTTTTAGAGGAAGAGGCAGTTATCAGGGAATATATGGGAGTGCAAGACAGATGGGAAAGGCTGGATATTATTCCCAAGATCATGCCTGAGACGGGATCCATCACATCTTACACCGTAAGGAAGCAGTGCCGGCACAATTTTGGCTCTCAGGGGGTTCCTTTTATGCATTTTTTAATCAGCATCAAAGCAAGTGGCGATGATGGCTTTTATCAGAGCTTGGAGATAACAACCCCCCGAGAGGAGTGCAGGCAGCTGGGCCTCAGAGACGAGTGCTCCTGCCCTCTGCAGGTGCTGCTGGCTCTGTTCTCACCTGCTGCACCACTCTGGGATTTCTCTGCAAACCCAGTACCTGCCTGGAATTCCTTCTGCTGGATGTGGGCATAGAATCATGGAACGGTAGAATGATGGAATCGTGGAGTCACAGGATGGTTTGGGTTGAAAGGGGCCTTAAAGACCGTCTTACTCCATCCCCCTGCCATGGGCAGGGACACCTTCCACTATCCCAGGTTGCTCCAAGTTACATCCAACCTTGCCTTGGACAATTCCAGGGATGGGGCAGCCACAGCTTCTCTGGGCAACCTGTGCCAGGGCCTCACCACCCTCACAGGGAAGAATTTCTTCCTAAAATCCAACCTAAACCCACTTTCTTTCAATTTCAAGTGTAGGATGGGCACCTCTCTTTGGGCTAATCACCCTCAGCTGCTTTTACAACCTGGGGAGTGAATGAAGCTTCTCGATTTAGGACCCCAAAGTGCTGACCTTAAGGAGTGCCAAGGATGGGCTGCAGCCACATGCCCTGCATCCGGCTAAAGACAGCTTGGATGAGGCCTGTGGATATTTTGCCCTCTGAATAAGAGTGAGCTGAAAAGCAGCAACATCCACAGAAAAGGACTTTCTTCCGGAGTCTCAAGACCTGCTGGAGTCCTTGTGCTTCAGCGCTGCCTTTCTCCACATCAGGGTTTTACCCACCGAGTCCAGAAGTATTTGACATGCACATGACATTCCTCACATTTCAGGCTTGCCTGGCCAGGACGGTGTGGGGAGTAATTTTTCTCGTGGCTGCTGCTGAGATTTCATCTCTGACAGCGGGATACACCTTGCTGGATATAGTACGAGGAGCGGGGAGAATTCCGAGTGACTTTCTGCCTGCCGGAGCAGGGGTTGTGGCTCTGTGGTGCTACACGGGTAAGTTCGCTGCTGATTTGTAACCAGGGCGTGCTGGAGGAGGAGGAGCTGAGGGGTTTTCCTCTGAAGGCTCCTGTCAGCGATGTCTGAACGCAGCTGGCGGGCAGATGCAAAATGAGATTTGACGGCGTGAAGGGGAAGGTGGAAAGCGAATGAAGGTGGAAAATTTGAAATGAAAATGTGAAGCAAACTTGTCAGGGTTGGGTTTTTTTTTTATTTTAGTGGGATGGATCATCAGCAAAATGAATCATCTTGCATGAGGAGTGAGATAAGTTCTGCCCTTGATACCCTTAAAGAATGATCCAGAAGCTCCCTGCTTGCTGTCAGTAGCAGGATTGACCAATTCTCCCTAAAAATAAAATTAGGGGTGGAGGTAAAACACACATCTTTGGCTCCCACCCTTGTGGGTCCTATTGTTCTGACATAACCTCCCTCCTACACTGGGAAGTGCCAGGTGGGGATGCTCAGAAAGGAGGACATTTTTCCCAGATCCCTGTGAACTGTGGGAAAGACTCGACATGCGATTCGAACACAACTCAACTCATAAAGAAACTTCCCAGAAAACATGCAGAACTTTCCGGAGCGGGGGAAAAAAAGCCCATAAAACCCAGCTGACACAGCCCTGGGAATCTGTGGCTGCTGTCATTCCTTGCCTGGTGAGGAGTCAGGACCACGCGGGGATCCGTCGGTGCCGGAAGGCTCTTGAACATCTGCGGCAACAGAGTGAGGAGGGAAAGATTAATCATGCTCTGGACGTTCCTGGCTAATGCATCTTCCCTGGCAGCCTGCAGTGGGTGACAGGGATGTCCTGAACCCTGATTTGCAGCGGGCTCAGCAGGGACACCCAGACAGCTGCCAGGATCTGGCCTTAAATGGCTTCATTGCAAAGTTGCTCTCCAGTTAAATTGCTTTCAAACATTGCTAACTTCTCCTTTGTTTTTTTCCCCTTAATCCTGGCTTTGAGAGGAATGAATGAGGCTGGAAGTGGATGCAAACAGGATTTGGAGCTGGAATGAAGGTTGGTTCCATTTGGACAAAGCAATCAGAGCAGCCAGAGGAGTTCTTTTGGCTTTTGGGATCAGGGAATGGGGGTGCAGGTAGGGATGTGACATGTTTAAAGGGTGGAAAGAGGAAGCGGTTACAGCCCCTACAAAGCCTCCCATGGCTGGATCAGTGAGGGGGTGAGTGTCTGCCTCTCCCACAGGTCCCAGATCTTGTCCCAACATCAGTGAAGGAAAAGGGAGGGGAATGAACTGGGTCCAAGTGGCAGAGTGCACGTAGGGGAACACCATCAATGTGCTGCACGGAATCATGGGATCATTAAGGTTGGAAAAGATCTCCATCAAGTCCAGCCTTTGACTGAACACCAGCATGCCCATTAAACCATGTCACAAAATGCCATGTCCAGTTTCGTGAACACTTCAATTTCTGAGAACTTTATGAGCTCTCTTCACAGAAGGTTTGCAGGTTTTACAGGCTTTTAATGTCAGCTGAAGGTAGTGGGGAGTATTCTGGGGCCTCATGGGAGGTGAAATAGGTGGTTTTTTTATGGACCCTTCTATTGACTGCCTGCTGGACACTGGCAGTGATGGGTCCACGGTGCAGAACCTCTCCCACAGACCTATTCCCACTCAGATAATTTTTATCCTGGATCACAGCATTTTGTGCAGCCTGGAAGGTCAAGGTGATCTCTGTGGTTTCACCCCACTCAAATAAGATTCGCTCAATTCTTGGCATCCCTTAAAGGCTTCTCCTTTCTGAGCCCTCTGAAAAAGATGGAATTGCAAGGGATCCATCCCAGCCCCACATTAGGAATAACCAATCTGGCCGTGCGAGTGAGGAGCAGCAAATCCATCTGGGAACACGTGAGGGGAAGTGCCAGCAGTGAGGATCAGATCAGCTCCCGGGGGCTGGGCTGATGGAAGGCAGAGTCCTGGAGCCAAGTGCAGGATCAGGCTGTGGAGGCAAGCACATTTTGGGACTGTGGCATTTCACACTTCCCTCACATTTTGTTACCTCACAGATTCATGATGAAATCGAGGTTTTACTCAGTTTTCACAAGATCATCTCTCCCTGGCAAGACAGGCCACTTAAGAAATAAAAGTTGCGTAACAGCATTTATCTGAAGGCTGTGAAAGAAGGAAATTAAATAGGGACAAAAAGAAGGCGTTTCTGGCTCTCTGTGAAGACAAACCCAAGGAACAAAGACCAGATTCAGGCAGGGAGACTCCCCTTGGTCCCCTTGGTGTTTCCTGCTGCCTTTGGAGGTGAACAGGCATCCAGAACCAGTGAGAAACATCGTGGGATAATCAATGGAAGCACAGTGACACCCGACCTCAGTGAGAGGAGATATTCCCAGATCTAGAGCATGATCTAGGTAGTTTGATTCCAAACATTTATGCCATGTTTATTCCATCTCCTATGACGAACCAGAGCAGAGCTGTGCCCATCCCATGCTGGAGGAGACTTGGTCATCCCTGAAAAGACCTGGACTCTGGATGGGAGTGTGACCACAAACCACAGCTCTCCTGGGGCACACGGAAGGGACGTCAAAGCCACTGAATCTCGGTTGTGATGTGACCAAAGAGCTGCTGGCAGGTTTTGCACACAAACTCCACCGTTAAAAATCTCCCCCTGCCTTGAACAACCTCATCCTCCCTTCGGGGGGGCCACAGGGAACGGGGATTGGCACCTGGGAGTGCTCTCCATAGCAGCTGGGAGCGGAGGCGAGCGGAGTCTCGGGCCATTAGCCCTGGCTCTGTGCCACCAAGCCCTTCCATGGTGTGTCTGTCACCGTGATGGATGAGGGCACAGCTCAGATTGTCCCCAGCCAGGGACTCACAGAAACCTTCTCTGGGGGCTGAGGGTAGAGGAGGAATAAACAGTGCATGAAACACCCGTGGGGGAAGGAGGGAACATCCCTGAGCACCCGTGGACATCACCTCCAGCTTGTTGTGGAGCTGGGGGAAGGATGACCAGGGATGGTGCCCACAGGAAGGGTCATTCCCTGGAGAATGGACATTCAGGGAGCTGCTGGAGGTGCAGGGAATGGGGGTGGCAGGGGGGAAAAGCTGCTGGAGGTGCTGGGATGAAGCGGAGATGGGGAAGTGCTGCAGCCAGGTGGGTGGCAGGGATAGGGCAGGGAATGAAGGGTGGTATCATATATTAGATCAGGAAATGAAGGGTCTGACCCCTATCCCAGCCTCATGGAGGCAAGTGGATGATCACAGACTGACAAAAGCCAGTTGCTGCAAGTTTCCAACATCTTTCTAAGCAAGAATCTCAAATAAATCCAGCTGCATTTGCAGTGCTGAGGGTATTTGCCCCAGGGAGGGGTGGCCATGGACAGAAAGGCCATATCCATGTATTTTGGGGAAGCCCTTTCCCTAACACAGCACTTGGCTGTGCCACTCTGTGGCCTCAAGGTAGAATTATTGTTTTTACTGTGCTTTTTGCAGTTCAAAGTGCCTCACACATCACACAGAAATATGTGTGGGCTTTTTGTGGGATCACGAGCTGTGGGAATAGTTTGGGACCATGTGGGGAGGGAGAAACACCTGGGGAAATTCTGGGTGTAAGAAAACTCCCAAGGGAACAGCCCTTGGAATCTCCATTTATAAGGTCAATGGGACTGATCTAACTCACACAGACTGGAGACAGTTTGGAGAACCAGGACCTGGGAATGATTTTATCAAACACGAAAACACAAAGGCCTGGAAGCTCCTGATGCCACATTAACTTGCTTAAGGCTGTCCAGAAAAATCCTGTGTTTCTTCAATTTCTTAATTAGAGGATGACAAAATCCTCATGGTGAGAGGGGTTTGCATCATTTGTGAACAATTTTTCATGGAATCATAGAATGGTTTGGGCTGGAAGGGATCATCCAGTTCCAACCCTCTGCTGTGGGCAGTAACATCTCTCACTATCCCAGGTTGCTCCAAGCCCCGTCCAGCCTGGCCTTGGACACTTCCAGGGATCCAGGGGCAGCCACAGCTTCTCTGGGCATCCTGTGCCAGGGCCTCCCCACCCTCACAGGGAAGAATTCCTTCCTAATATCTCATCTAAACCTATTTTATTTCAGTTTAAAACCATTCCCCCTTACAAAGTGCCCTCATAAAAAGTCTCTCTTCCTCCTCTTTCCTGGGACACCCTGTGCAAGCAAGAGCAGAGCAGCAGCAGCCCTGTGACGCCTCCGTTCCGGTGATCCTGATTGTTATTAATGATAATAACAGCACTTACAGGCCCTAATCAGCACCAGAGCTGGGATGGCTCCCGTGAAACCCCACAAAAGCAATACAGACACCTCTCACAGCTCCCTGTTCCTTTGTGAAATCACAGAAAGGTGTAATTAACCTGACACCAGCAAGAAAGCTGCTTCTTGTTATTTTCCCAAAACGTGCTCTCCTCAAATTTTTCCTTTTTCAAACAATACGTGAGATTCGCCCTTCATTTCCTGTATTTTCATGCCTTTCTCGAGGCACCAAAATGCTGCTGCCCCCTTGAAATCCTGCTAATGTTACCCCTGAAACCAGAAATCTTGGGCTTGTCGACTTTTATAAATCACCACCCAAATATTTCAGCACCTGTTTGATTTGTGTAATCCTATTAATTTTATTCAGGTTTAAGCCCTGTCAGTTACGGAAGCGAGGCCTGTGATGTGCTGTAAATTTGAAAGCACATGAAACATTTGTGCCCAATTTAAGAGCGAGATAAAAGATCAAAACAGTTTGCTGTGCTGGAAACTCCTGAAAGCTGTGAAAAAAAACCCACTCAGCTAAGGAAATAATAAATGGAGAAGTTACAAGTATTTTATAATTCTGAACATATATGGGAAGACATCATTCAGAGGTAAAGAAAGTGCCTTGTGAAATGGGCAGAGTTTATCAAATTGTGAAATTTGGCTGTCAGGGCCCTCTTGGCTACTGAAAATCCTGGGTAATTCAGCATCTCCAAGCATCCATGATGCAGGGAATGAGCTCTGTGGACTGTTTGTGGCACACAATGAACAAATTAATGGCCATGAACCCACGGGAAACCTTTAGAGCTCCCTGCTGAGGGACGAGCAGGAAACTTGAAGCTGTGTGAAAGGTGCTCCCAGGGACCAGCAAAAGGAAAACACTCTGGATCCTCTGCTGGAAGTGCCCTGAACATCAAATGCCTTGCAGTGAGCTGGATTCTGATCCTGATTCCCAAAAAACCCAGCTTGTACCACCCAAGGAATGATGTCTGCCCAGCTGGTGCAAACCTTGTGTCCCACATCACCTGAGCTGTGATTTCACCTTCCTCCCACCCATCCTGTCTCGCTCTGCTGGGTTGGAGGACTCCAAGCTGATGTTCCCAAGGGCTAATGAACTTATTTCCAGCCATCAATCATTAGAAGCCTGTTTGCTTCCTCTTGTGCTACAGCTGAGTTTGGGGTCCTTTGGGAAACCATCTCACTTGGTTGTCAGCTCTTAGGTGACCTTGCTAATACCATGAATCTACCTAAAAAGCAGAGAATCATTCTACAGATAAAACTTCACAGGCAATTTGTTAGCAAACCCTGAGTATGTGCTGGTCCAAATCGTTTCACCCCCTTTCCCTCTCTGGGAAATAAACAGCTTTTTCTGTTTGCCAAGGTAAAGCAGACTCAAAGCTGAGGAGGGAAGCCAAACATGCTCTCCTCAATATTGCTGCTGTCATCTTTGCTGTCCCCAGGGGGCTTCTCTCAGCCATCACCCATCCCTGGCAATTTTCCCAGGCTGTGAGCACCGAGCAAGGACAGATCCCAAAAGGTGCTGTTCACCCCTATCTGGTTCTGTGTTGTGAACTGTATTTGCCTTCTCCTTTTTCCTGTCATTTCTCATTGTAAAGCCATCCATGGCAGAGGGAGAGAGGGGGAGGGATAATCCTTGGATTTCACTTGTTGAACCATCTCTAAAACCCTGAGTTACCTGCCCAGCCTCCAGGTGCTGCTGCACAATCACAGGTTTCTGCACTGTGTGTATCCCATGTCACCTCCTGTGCCCCATGTCACATTTTCCAGCCCTGTGTGGGGCTGTTGGCATTTTTACCACTCTTGAATCCAGCTGATGTATCAGCCTTGCTGATGGATTAATGTGTGCAGGTTCCCCTGAATCCCAAAAAGGATAAAAACCCAGTGAATAAACAAGATGTGAAACAAGGAGTAAGGATTTCCTTTTGCTCTCTTGCTGACCACACATCTGACCCTGGTGTGGCTCAGCTACATCTGGGAACAAGGAGAAAGAAGGCAGATCTCTCCGAGGTGCTGGGTTCAGCCAGGACCAGCCCAGCAGCACTGGGGCTCCCAGGACCCCAGGGGAGGGAGAAAGGATCAGTTTACAAGACAAGGAAGAGAAGAAAAGCTGCATTCCCCGGCATGCCCCGGACTTGAAAGCTTTAGCACAAGAAAGAGTAAGCCCTGGAGCACTACCCCAGCATAAGTTATTCCCACTTCTCCATTCTCCTCTCTTTTCCTAATTTTCTCCCCTTTGATCTCGCCTTGCAGCTTCTGAGGCTCGCATAATTTCAGCCTTGGGCGAGTGGGAGAGCTGCAAACCTTCCCTTTCCTTCCCTGGGACACAACCCGCAGGCAGTTGCCTCGTTCGGGTGCCTGTGGACCAGATCTGCCTCCCATCCTCGGGTCACCTTGATCTGGGCGTTCCCAGGGTGAACCAGGGACATTTTTTGGCCATGCCTTTTCTCCGGAGACAACTCCCCACGGAGACTTTGCGGTGTTGATGGTTGGCAAGTTTGGAGCCCACGGTCAAGTCAGCTTAGATTTGGTGTCTGAAGTGGGCTCAGCTCCTTTCCCATACCCCCAAAGCTCTTTGCTGGTGTCTTAGGGCACATTAATCCATCGAGGTTACTCGTGCTCGAAATAAATGGGAGTTTGAGAGGCGCTTCCACGCATTGCTGAGCCCATGGCAGCAAGGAGAGGAGAAGAGCTGGGGTATTTCACTTCTGCAGGGCTCACACTGCAGATGACACGCAGAGATTCCCACCAGACATTCCTGGAGTGGTCTCCAGGAAGAAGGAGTACAGGTGGCTAAAGGCAGGAACAGGAGTTCTTTCCCAGGATCACGCTGTGACTGGAAAAGCGAATATTGCTTCAGCAACACTTATTGGCTTCATAGTTTTAGAAAGAGTTTTGGGGTTTTTCATCTCTTCATGGGTGATAAAGGGCAGAATGGGACATTTTTCTCCACACAGGGAAGTCACCAGCAGGACCAGGAAACAATGATGGCTGAGCTGAGCTCTCTTTTCAGTTCTTGAAGGGTTAATACTGGGCTTGAGCCAACCCAGAGATCCCAATAACCTGCCCAGCAGGCCTATGGGTAACTCCAAAATCTTCCTTGTCTTCAACCTTTTCCTGCTGCCTGCATCTCTCCAGACTAGAACATTCCCTCTGAGTGCTGGCACACAGTGCTTTCCCTCCCTTTGATGCCACTATTTTTAGTTACCCTTTGTCCTCACTCCTCTGAGGTGAAGATGGAGAGGGATTCCCACCCCATCACGAGGAAGTACCTGCTGTTCTTAAAGAAGCCACAATCTAACCTTGAGAAAAGCCTGAGGAAAGAGTTCATCCTCCAAAAGCTGCTCCCGGCCCCGTGCAGGCTCCGATTGTGTGACTGGGCAGATTACACTGGAGGTTTAACTCATCCCCCAGACTGGGCATTTGCCATTATTCCTGTGAATTATGTCATATTCCTAATTTTAAAAAGAGGGCGAAGGAGTTGAAAGCCAAAGTTTTCAATGTGAGAATGCCAATTCAGTTGCAACAGTGACTGAGGAAACATGATTTTAACGTCCAAATCAATCATAAAGTGGTTATGTAAAATGTCTTAGAATCAGCCCATACTTCAAAAATAAATATTTCAATTTTTTTCATCACTTTTGCCTAGATTTAGATCGCTGAAAGGAATTGCTGGTGGAGAACAGACTGTGCACAGAGTTGGAGTGCAGACCTCAACTTCTGCCTCCCGATGACTCCTGATGTCTCAGAACATGTCCATAAATACCCTTCTTTCATGGTCTGCAGAGGTTCCACAGCTGATATCAGAATATTTCCTTCCTTTTCCAGGTGTCCCTGCTCATGGCAGGGGGGTGGAACTCGACGATCTTTAAGGTCCCTCCCAACCCAAACCCCTCGGTGACTCTCTGGCCATTTTGGCTGGGTGATGGCATCTTTCACTCTGCGTGGCCCCAGCTAATCTGAAATCATCCACCGAGGAGCATCCCTGGCTCCTTTGAGCCTCTGGAATAGATTAAATGGGGCCTTCTCAGCCTCTCCCTCACCCAGCTCTGCTGAGGCCACTGAAGCAAACAGATGGCGTTGAAGATAAGCAGATGTGAGCAGATAAAAGGGGCTCAATGGAATTTGGGCCGTGTGTGTCTCATCTCTGAGAGCCTTCAAGGTCTCCTCCAGCCCCCAGGTCAAGCAGCAGCCCCAGGCAAGCAGTGCCTGGTGCCATTTGTGGGGATCTGAGGCAGGTGAAGTCTCCAGGGGAGTGGGAAAGGTCAGCAGGGAGGAGGTGAAGGCAGAGCTGGGTCAGATCATCCTGGTCACAGGACACAGGATGAATCACAGGATCATAAAATCACAGAATGGTTTGGGTTAGAAGGAACTTTAAATATCATCTCATTCCAACGCCCCTGCCATGGGGCAGGGACACCTTCCACCATCCCAGGTTGCTCCAAGCCCCGTCCCCCAACCTGGCCTTGGACACTTCCAGGGACGGGGCAGCCACAGCTTCTCTGGGCAAGCCGTGCCAGGGCCTCCCCACCCTCACAGCCAAGAATTTCTTCTTATTATCTAATCTAAACCTCCCTTGGTCATTTTAAAAACATTCCCCCTTGTCCTGTCACTCAATGCCTTTATAAAAGTTCCCTCTTGCAGCCCCTTCAGGCACTGGAATGTTTTATAGGGTCTCCCTGGAGCTTTATCTTCTCCAGGCTGAACCATCCCACCTCTCTCAGAGGGAAGGTTGCCTTACCTTGAAATTCTTGGATTTTAAGAACCAGAAAACACCAAATGAACGCTCCTGTGTGCTTGGGGCTGCTCTAGAACATCTCAGTGTCCTCCACTCCACGCGGGTTCCTGCAGATTTCACGGGTCTTTTATGACCCTCTCATGAGGGAAGATTCAACAAGAAACTTTCAGCTGTCTGATGGAAACATCCACCAGCCTTAAAGGTGGTTATAGGATGTACCTAGAAGTTTATTTAGACGTTCTCTCAGTCAGATGCAGCAGTTTGGGTGCCCTTATTTACTCTCTTTTCTCTTATCATCCTCTTTTGCAGCAATTCAAACAACAACCTCCTTCCCACCCGTTTCACTCCCTCTCTGAAAAACAAACTGATTTTTTTTTTATTTTTAAGAGTAATCTGAGCTTTACAGGACCTCTGCTGTCAGGCTGCTTCAGACATTCCACTGACAACTCCCAGCTAGATTTATCTCCAAGGATATTCAGTGCCTCCCGATGGCATTATCCTTCTGCTAATTGAAATTCTGTCCTAAGGAAGAAAAATGAAAGATTTCCAAAGGAGGGCAAGAAATAGCAAGGGGAAAAAAAATAAAATAAACCAAAGCAAGCCTCTGAGACAATTCCCCAGGCTAGAAATCTGGAACAATGTTTTGTTCCTTTCCCTCACAGTCAGGTTCCCAAAGGGGCCGAATTATCAAATATGACATGGGGTAATCTGAGTAATTAAAGAATTTATACATATATGTGAAACACCACAATGTGATCACAGGGCACAATCCAGTTTACAAAGTAATTTTCTGCTGGGATTCACCAAGACACTTGCTGGTTTCTTATCAGTTGGCTTTTCAAATGAGTTTGGAGTGGTTTTAATCTATTTTTTTCCCCAGATGTTTTGCCCCATAACATTTCAGGGTTTGCTCTGTGGCTTAAAACCCACATTTGACCCTACCTGTATTTTTGACTGGTGAAAAAACCTTCTCAGTGTGCTGTGTTCAGAGTCAGGAGCACAAGATACCCCCAACATTTGCACCGCTTGTCAGGAAAAGCCATTCCAAGGGTTCTGGAGCTGCTGCCCGAGTCAGAGCACCACAAACCCTTTGAACTCAAAAGAGAATTTCACCTTAAACAAACCTGACATATTTTCCTCTGGTTTCTTTGTGGTTTGACATTGGTACAATCCCTCCTGTCTTAAAGGGTGTTTGTGATCATTTATGTCATAAAATAAATGAAGGGTCACGAAAATGACAGAGGAGGCACAGAAATCTCTGAGCCACAGGGAACCAGTGCCCTGTCATTTCTCCTGTAGGGATGTCCAGCACTTCCAGGTCGTGCTTTTTGACTGATCACACCAAATTCTTGAATTCAGGAGGTTGTAAAAGTCCTGGTGGAAGGAAAAAATGGGATATTGATTTAACATAAAGTGCCCAAATGCAGTTTCAACTTATTTATGCAGACTGACCAGGTGGTTTGGTAGAAGAGGTGGGGTGATCTAAACACCCTCCAGGCTTTGGGCCAGCATCTTCTAGCCCCAGCTTTGTGCCTGACCCTAGAAAATCCTTCCTTTCTGGATTTTCCTTTCCCCACGCTGAACTACTGCTGAGGGTATTTTATGATGCCTGCCAGCTTTAACTCCCGAGGGATTCACAGTCTGGCTGTTTAGCAACAATTGAAGGCAATCTTTGGGAAACAGGGACCACCTCTGAAGTCCAGGGTGCCCAAAATATCCCACAACAGAACAAGGTTGGAATTACTTAATTTTACCTAACTTGTAATGCTGAAATGTTCCAGACTGGCTTTCTGCTTGAGTGTCTGCATGGAAATGCCAGCAAAAATATAAAGGGGTGTTCCCAATCCCCCCTTATCCCCTAAACCATCAAAGAACGCAATTAAGGGAAAATACCTCGTTTGGCCCAAGTTGAAAAGAACCAGGATATGCCTTTCATGGAGGAGGTTTATTGGATGTTTGCAATCTGGCTCGTGCCAGGGAATGGTTTGTGGATAAAAAGGATTGAGGAGCAGCCCGAGTGTTGCTCTCGCTCTCCAAGGTGGAGGGAAGGGGATTGGGTGTGAGTGGCTGGCTCTGGGCTGCTCTGTGAGACACCCACTGCTTTCATGTCTCTGTTACGCAGGAAAAGAAGGAGAAAGGAGATGAAAGGAAGATGATGGGATGGGTGGGGAAAACGAGGAGCCCCGGGCGAAGCCTGGAAGCGCCATCCCATGAAGATGGAAGAATGGCAGGAAAANTGTCCTCTTGCAGACAAACAGACCCTCTCTGAATTACGGGGCTGTAATTCTATTTGGGGACGGTGGAGGGGAAGAGGCGGGGAGGCTGTGGGAGCTGCTTGGTGGTTTATGACCTCCCCAGAAGCCCTGGATGGAATTCCAGCCCCATAACGCACAGCTGCCTCTTCTGGATCCAATTCACCGCAGGCCTCTGATGTGGAAGTCGAGACGGAGCTCGGTGCTGCGTCCTGCCCCTGCTGGGCAGTTAATCAGATTGCCTCTGCTAATGCAAAGCAGGGCAGCTTTACGAGCCAGTTTCCCTGGATTCTGGCTCGGCTGGGGGGCTGGGAAAGCGCAGAGCAAACCTGGGTGCCGTTAATGTAATTGGATCAGTGTCTGAGCTCCTTCTTTCAGAGTCATCCATCACACAGGGAAAACACAGGACCAGGGCCATGGCACGGCCACTGACCCCGATGAGCCCTGGAGATTTTCCATTTGGCTCTTCCCAGGGACAGCAAGGGCTGTGAGCTGCCTGCAGGGCTGTCCTAAATGAGGCCCAACTCAGGGTCACCAGTCCTAACCCAGGATATGAGATCTGGATCGCTTCCATGCCTGTGGACCTGCCCCATAACATTCCAAAGAACAGGTCCTGATGGCACCTCAGGGTCTGTATTTTGGCTCCTCCAGCAAAGGCTTCATCCAGCTCAACAGGGCAGCACCTACAGGACGAACTTGACATCAGTCAGCAGTGTCTGAGACAAACCTGGGATATCCTGGGATATAGCACTGGCTCCAGTGGATAGATCTCCCCCTGGCATCCTCTCTCTGCCCCCAAAGCCTGTGTTTTAAAACTTAAATCCAACTTCAGACCATTCCTTGGGGCTCATTCTCTTGCCGCCATGAGCCCCAAACAGGTAAACATCACATCCTCACAGTCAGACTGAACCTTTAAAGCACCTCCTTTCCCAATATTTTATCACAAACCCCTCCTGACCCAGCAGACCTTTTCCCAGCTTTTTTTTGGTCTAGCTCTATATATTTGGCCCTGTGAAGCCTCTGTGTCTTAGAGCTCATAGGGCAGAGAGAGCCAGACTGGATGCATTTTTATCCATGGAAGTAAAAAAATCCATGATAAATGCTCATTCCAAGCTGTGCCTGGCCGTTCTCTGCGACAATGTCAGCTGGCACCATCCAAAAATGTGCTGGGGGCATGACAACAGCTGAACACCACAGACAACTCAACACAGAGCCTGGTACTCCACCTTGGCCTTCTTTTATTTACTAGCACAGATGTAGCCAGGAAAAACATGCTGCCTGCTGGTGTGATCTGCTGGTCGTGTTCCTGCCCACAAAATGTTTGTGTGTCAGGAATTGTCACTGAGTGGTGACCTGCCTGCCTGTGTTGTAGGAACGAGGCCTGCATCCCATATGGCAAACTGAAGGAAAGCTGGCCCGGGGAGAAGTCTTGGCGTCGTGTTCGGTTTTGGAGTTATAAGGTCAGTGAGTACATTTCCCATTAGAATTTATGAGAAGGCAGGAAATTCAAAGGAGTAAATAATAATAATAAAAATAAAACAGTTGTTCTTTCAATTTTTTTGTTTTCCCTTGAACGTCTTAGCTGAAGGCAAAAGACCAAATTGATTCCTGCTTTCCTCCCAAATGCTCGCTGGGTTGTGGGAACACACAGCCCATGGCAGAGGAGTTCAGCTCTTGTGTAGCAAGAGACTTTTCCTAAAACAATTACAGCCAAAAAGGGTCAAAGAAGAGGCACTGCTGGGATTCATCCCACCTGGCTTGGGAAAGGCACAGTGGATCCTTTGCAGCTGGGTGAGTTCCTCCCTGGGCTCAGCCACAGGAAACAGCATTTCCCTCTGTCAGTCACTGCTCTGAGCCAGCCAAGAGGGATTGGGTCCTGAAAGAGCCCATTTTTCACCGGTGGCTGCACAGAGAGACAGGACAAGCACCACGGGAGAAAACACCCAGGGCCACTCAGAAAACTCCCCATGAGGAGGAGGTGATTTTGCAGAGATCCTGCTCCGTTGGTTCTGGGCTAGTGGGAGGTGTCCCTGCCCACGGCAGGGGTTGGAACTGGAATCATCTTTAAGGTTCCTTCCAACCCAAACCCTTCTGTGATTCTATGAGTAAAACCTCATTGATCCCAGGATCACTTTCTTGCCGTTCAATACACTGGAACACCTGGATATGGAAGCTGGCAGGTCTCTGAAGGGCGAGGGACTCAGAGTTGTGTCCCTGTCACTGTCACCGCCTTGGTGAGGTGCACCTGGGGCTGAACACAGGGAAGGGATTCCTTGGACAAGTGATATCCAGTGGGCACGAGAGAGCTGATGCTGAACCAGAAAACTCCCCCAGCATGGGAGCTGGTGAGGGGAACAGTTTAATACAGGCCAGGCTGCTGAAATGGTGAAGTGTCAGAAAGCTGGAGATGGGAAAAAATAAAGGCAAATTGAATCCTCTCGAGGGTGCTGGAAATGGTCCTTCCCAGCCGACATCTGGGATTGCTTTGGGAAGCTGAGCTGCAGAAGAGTTCCCAGCTTTTACGAGGAAGATAAAGACCATCTCTGAGCTTTGCTCTGTCCTCTCCCCTGACAGGTTTTCTTGGGCACTTGGTGGATATTTTTTACCCTGGGAATGTCCCAGACCTGAAGGAAACGGTCCCCATTTCCTCAGTGGGGGAGCTGGAATAAAGGAGGGATTCAGGTGCAGGAAATGGCCATCACCTCTCGTGGACCATAAAAGCAGGAAAGCTTTGAAAATGCCTCTTTTCTGTAGCTTGTGGGAAGGAGAATCCAGCATGGACAGAGAAACACCAGTGACCTCAGGGAGAGGATGTGGCACTTAGGGACATGGGTTAGTGGTGGCTTGGCAGGGCTGGGTTAACAGTTGGGTTTGATGATCTTAGAGGGCTTTTCCAACCTTAATGAGGGGAAGGTGGCTCCTGCCTGCTTTGTAAATACCTAGTTGGCCTTGAATATCCAGTTTATCTCATTAGGGACCTGGACAGAGGCATTCCAGAGGCTGGGAGACGTGGCTGTCCCCTCCAGTCTCTGTCACACACACGTGACCACAGCCAGCAGGACCTGAGCCGAGCTCCCAGGCTCTCCAGAGTGTCCCAGGGAGCAGCGGAGTGATGCCCCTTCCTGTTGCAGACATATCCATGTCAGAGGTTTTCCTCCTCACTCCTACCCTTGCAGCTTTCACTAAATCCAGAGGGAAATTCCCTGCTAAGCAGCAGCAAGCCCACATGTGTAATCCCCCAAAACCCAAACCTTTGGAGCTCACAGCTCACACCAGGGGGTTCCCACAAGCCTGGAGTCTGTTTGTTCGGCCCTGCTCGGTAACTGCAGCTCCATCTGATGTTCGGAAGGGTGTTTTTGTGGGAATAGCCGGTGTTTGGGTTTGATGATCTTATGGCACGATCTTGTCTTTCCTCTTGGAAGACAAGAGGAAACTCTGGTCCAGTAGGTATCACATATGAGGTTTAGCCACAGGGTGGGTCCCAACCATGTCCTGCCCTATGGATTCCCCCAAATATGTAACACACAGCTGAGCCCAGCCACAAGAACAGTGACTGGGGTGGGTTGGGATACTGGGCTGCAGAGAGCTTTGCCTCTGAGCTGCCATGTGATTCCAGGCAATCCTTTTCACCTCTTCGTGCCTTGGGTTCCTCTCCACCTTTTCCTCTTCCTGTCTGGTCTCAGGGACACAAGTGTTATTTCTACACTCTCTCTCTTGTTATGCAATGTCTGGCAGAGACACAGCCTAAAACTGCTCTTGTACAAGTGTTAACTTTGTCTGGAAGGAAGTTTTTAGTGAGATGGTTTAGTTTAGGTTTAAAAAAACGCCCTGAAAAACAAAAGCTTTCATAACTTTTCAGAGGTATTTTTGGTTTTTCACCCTAAACACACCAATAATTCAGAAGAGCTGAAACCCGAAGCACTTCTTGGCACACACAACTTTTTCAGCATCAATTCCTGCCACTCACCCTGCTGCCCCGAAGGGTCTGGTGGGTGACACTTGTGCAGGTGACACAGGTGTGACTGGCTGAGCTGCTGGTGGGATGTGATGGCAGAGTGATTTGAACCCAAAATTTTCCTCTGCTGTGTCCCAAGGAGCAGCTGGACAGAGATGTCTCATTTCCAGTGCCAGGCTGAAGTTGTCAGAGCTTCATTCAGCTCCTTTCCCTTTTTGAAATGCACTTTCTTCCTTCCTCTTTTCACGCTTTCCATGGAGCTGAGACTTGCAGAAAGGTGTTTGCTTTCCACAAGCCTTATATTGGCACCTTGGTGTGCAAATCCCATCAAACCCACCAGGCTGTCTCGTTCTCCAGGGTGACAGAGCCCTTTGGAGCATGGCAGGAGTTGCACCAGCTCTGGGCATGAAATCCCGACTATTTTCCTCCCTCCTGGGTGAAATGGAGGGCACAGCCTGGCTGGGAGAAAGGGAGCAGTGGGAAATGCCAGGGGAGGAGGCAGAGGAGGCTGGTGAGGAGATATTAAACCATGCACAGTCAAGGCAATTCCTTTCAAGATCCACAGGATGTGGTTCCTTCAGTAGCATCTCTAAATTCATGAGCTTGTCAACCTTTTATTTCCAAAGCTGATGACACCCCGAAAGCAGATGGAGAGGAACAACCTGTCTGGATCCCAGCTTTCCGAAAAAAAAGTTCAAACAATCCAATAAATGTCTTTTTGTGTGACAGGGAAAGGAAAAGAGAGAGAACAAGGGAGGGAAGGAGGAAGGAAGGAAATGGGGACATGGTTTTAGTGGTGAACATGGCAGTGCTGGGTTAAGGGTTGAACTCAATCTTAAAGGTTTTTCCAGCTTTTCCTTCTCTTGAATTCCCTCCCTCTGGTTCCATTTGACCCCAGGAATCAGCAATCACAGCCTGGGGCATTTTTATGTCTTTATTTTTTTTTTTAATAAACTTTATTCTATATTACAAATAAGTTTTTTTTTTTCTTTTTTGTTCTGGACTGCAAAATAGGAATGCCTTATATTTACATACACAGGTATACAATTAATTATAACAAAGGTACAGAAGCTTTGCCTTTACCAAGTAACAACGGGATTCCAATTTAAATAGTATAGATTTTATTTATTTCTTTTTTTTAACTAGGATCAATTCAAAAGAAAACCAAACCAACAACAACAACAACCTAAGAAAAAGGATCCCAACCTCCTTTCTAATGCTGTCTTGACATCTCTTTGAGGCTGTTAGTAACACTGTGGTGAAAGGAAACATCTTTCCATTGATTTTTAAGGTGGAAGCTTTAGCAAAACAGAGAATGAGACTTCTGGGCTCGTGTATGTCCAAGACACGGGGTCAGACACAAGGAAGGGCCTGTCTTGTGACCTTAAATAATCCAGTTGCCTCTCGATTCCTCAGGGAAAACACTGGGAGCATTTAGCTAGCACCGAATCTCTCTGCTTCCTTACCCCAGCCTGGGCTGGAAAGTGGAATTTCTCCAGCGAATGGAGAAAGAGCAGCATAGAAATTTTAAATAACACCAAGTTTCTCTTAACATACTTCAGAAAGGACTTCAAGCTTGGACATGTGCCTTGATTTCTCCATCTGGCTCTTGTGCCTCAGTCTATCTGAGAGGGAACAGCAGCCTCTCCGCTGGGGAATGCCAGACCCCACCAGCAAGGGAAGGGAATGCTGAAAAGAGCCGAAATGTCCTGCTTTTCCCTCTGTTTTCCACACCCAGGTTTGCTTTACTGAGCTTCCCTGCACACTGCTCTCTGCTGCGAGCGCCTTTGAGGTGATCTGTTTCCAAGCAGAAAGAATTTCTTGAGGTAAACTCTCCATTTTTAGAACAGAAGATTTAAAAAAAAAAACGCAAAAAACCAAACAAAAACCCAACCAAACAATGAACGAACAACGACGACAACAACAGAAATCACACACGGGACAGGTTGACTAGGCTAAGCAGCTTTGTAACTTCAGTGGGGTTTTTGGTGGGTTTATTTGTCCAAGTGTAAATCCTGCTTGGTTTTTTTTTTTTAAATTTTTTTTTTTTTAAATTTTTTTTTTTTTAAACTTTTTTTTTTTGACATCTTTCTGGAAATTAAGGTTTTTTTGCTGTAAGCGTGTGACCCCTTGGGTGCTTCTCTAAGTGCAGAGAACTGAGCCGTCCCAAATAAAGCATGGTTGACAAGCTCCATTTTCAAAGCATTCTCCTCAGACTTTAAGACAGCATGATTGTTTTGGAGAAAGGGGCATTGGATGGGGCTTGGAGCAACCTGGGATAGTGGAAGGTGTCCCTGCCCATGGCAGGGGGTGGGACTGGATGATCTTTAAGGTCTTTTCCAACCCAAACCATTCTGGGATTCTGATTCTACAAAAATATTTCTTTTCCCAACAGCTGCCCTGGTGAGGCACCCGCCAAGATAAAAACACAATTTACTATGATCATATAAACGATCATATAAATAATCATAACTCGCTAGTCTGGGGAAAGGGATCCACTCCTGGGCTCCCCTGGTCATCCCAGGGAGGGGAAGTTATCAGAATCTCAGAGGTTTAAACGACACTGATTTGAGAGTTGGATTTTTATATCAAATTCCTCGTTCAGGGGTTGGGGACAAGCAAACTGCATTCCTGGATGCAATTTTTGGTGAGCCGCCCAACCCCAAGACAAACCCGGCCAAACCACAGTCACATTTCCGTGCGGTGCTCCCTGTCTGGATTCCACAGTTAAGTGCTGAAGCAGGGAGAAGAAAGGCACCAAACCCACCTTGTTGGGACTGGTGGGTTCCAGTGAAGTGCTGATCTGGTCACACCACATTGGTCACCACAGAAAGCAACAGATGCCTGTGGAGGAGCAAACCTCTCACACACTAGAGCCTGCCTTGGGAATTGGGGAAAGAGGGTCAGTTCTCGTCCTCTCTCATTCCTTCTGCAGGAAATGTGTCCACACCATCAGATGGACCTGCTTCAGGAGTCATTCCAACTGGGAACGGGGGGGAAGGGGGGGAAGCAGGGCTTTTTTGACTGAAGCTTTGGTGAGGTGAGAGAACAGTCCTGGTCATCTCCAAACACGCCAGATTTTCTTTTTTGTGTGAGATGATCCTTGGACTTAAGGACTTTTGTTCCTGGAGGTGTCCAAGGCCAGGTTGGATGGGACTTCAAGCAACCTGGCCGAGTTGAAGGTGTCCCTGCCCATGGCAGGGGGTTGGAATGAGATTATCTTTAAGGGCCCCTCCAACCCAAACCACCCTGTGATTCCATGATTCCAAGTGTCCTTTGTGCAGACACAAATGTTTGCACCACTCAGCACAGCTCTGGGATTAAATCCTTCCAAGTTTCCACTCTTCCTTTGGAAGAGTTCTCCCCATAATAGTTTCTCTTCCCAAAGCACTTCATTAAAGCTTTAGGGAAGGACGGGTCTACATTTTATGTTTTGACCTAGTTCTAAGCAATTTTCCTCCCGGTATTGGCTGTTATCTGCTTGGGTTGTACCTCACAGGCATTCCAGACTCCGGGATATTCAGAAGGAACTCAACAGTGAGACTGGCCACTGAGCTCTTCAAATTTGACCTTATCAGTTTGCAACAGCATTTTTTAAAATAATGCCAATTATCTGATGTGCTTGGTCTCTTTCCCTTCGTGGCAAACATTTTCCTGTGGGTAATGCATGAGATTTGGAAACTTTGGTAATCGCTTTTTAATCAAAGCAAACACCAAACTTCTTCTGGTAAATCTTCATGACTTAGTAATTTTTATGGTCTTCAGTGTCAAAGGTGTAAGATAAGACAGCTGCAGGACCTCAGAGAGTCTTCATGAGCTCCCTTTCCCTGTTTCTGATGGTGCTGTGAGTGTCAGCATTAATTATTTGACTGCAGTGTTTGAAAAATTCCCATAAAGATCAGCCTATCATCTGGCATATTCTGGATTTTAGGAGCCTGTCCATGGACTTCTAGGAACTTTGGCTCAAGTTACAGCTTGAAAAAACAGTGTGAAATACTACCTATTTCTCGGGAATTTTTGGTCAAGTGTGGAAAGGGAGGTGGGGGAAAAGAAAGCAAAGGAAAAGAAAGCATCCGTGTTGTAGTAGGGCTCATTCTTCTGCTTGTGTCTTTGTTTTTAGTTGTATTTTACATGCACTTAAAAAATAGTTAGCTCAACAGGTGAGGCTGGGAAGAAAGATGCCAAGACTTCTCATAGACTGGGGGATTCTGGGACAGTGGTTGGAAATAGGAAGGGCACTGAAGGGGACAGGGGAGGAAGCCCACGCATTTACATCACGATTCTGGCACATTTTCCAAGCAAAAAAGCAAAACCAGCTCAAACACCAAATAAAGAGGAACGGAAAGACAAAAAAAAAATTTAAGGAGGAGATGAAAGAGAAGCAAAATGCAGATTTTTTTTCAAATCCTGGGCATGGGGGAAAGAAGAGGGTGGAGAGAAAGTAGAAATGCCTAAATGGGAAGTTGGAAAGGGTTAAGACACCAATCTCCTGGCGCTTCCCATTTCCCCTAAGTGTTTCATTCTCAGTGTCTCTGAGGCGTTCAAGTTTTTCTCGAAAAATATATATATAATATACAGATGAAAAACTCCGTACCAGCAAGAAGAAATAAAATAACAACCATGGAAAACAACCATAACAAACCAAAAAACACAGCCCTGAAAACATCAAAAAGAAATGGGGTGAGTCTCAGATTTCCCCTGTGGTGTTCCTCTGACTTCAGTAGCAGTGCAGGATCACACCAGTTCATTTTGATTTTTTTTTTTTTTTTTTTTTTTTTTTTTTTTTTTTTTTTTTTTTGTTAAACAGCTTCTTCTTCCTCTCATGTGCGCATGTCCAGGCAGGATCGCCCATCACTCATAACCACTTCCCTCCAAGCCAGCTCTGTGTCCTTAGACTCCTACCATCCAGCTGTGAGTACAAGGCATGACAATAGGGTCCATATTTATCTTTTGTGGCACTTTGTTTGTCAAAACCTTTGGTTTCTTCCTTTTTTTTTTTTTTTTTTAAATTTTTCCCCTTTTTTTTTTTTCTTTTTTTTTTAATTTACGTACTTATAAAAAATATCGCGTTTGTGTTTCGTTTGTTGCGATTTTCCTTACCGCTGGCTCTGGTGGGACTTCCCACTTTCACAGCCAGAATCGATGGATCTGGAACATGCGCCGACATCACTAAAATGGATCAACGAAACCGTGGCGGAACCAACCGAACCCAAATCATCCCCAATGCGCAGGCCTCTTAAAAAACTGCTGAGATGTCCATAAGGTGCACGACGAGTCCATCAGCTCAGCAATCCAACAGAAAGCAGGCAGAACGGAAAGGGAAGGGACGCACACGCGCACACAGATACACACGCACACGCACAAAATAATCAGAATTAGAATCAAGAGAGGAATGTCTGGGGGTTTAAAACCAAGACGTGTCCCTAAGTTTGCTGTTTCCGTGTGGATCTGGTGATGTTCTCCCCCACAGACACGTCCAGTCTTGGACTGCTGCTCTTTGAGTGGTTTTAGGCTCGCCTACGTGTGTATCTGCTCGGCTCAAGGAAACCTCCCCCCGCTGAGTGACTCCTGCACCACATCCCCCTGCACGCACACTCCGGATCTGCCGCTCCCAAGAGGTTCTGCTGTGATAGAAAGAGACAGGAATAAACCCAAATGGACTCTTTTTGGAATCAATTTGCACACCCTGTCTCCACCCCTCCCTCCCTCCGGGTGCAGAGCAGATCCAGGCTGTGGCTCTGAGGATGGGGTGAGGTGGATGTGGGCTGGTTCTCCAGCCACTCCTCCATCTCTTTGTGGGCTCTGCTCATTTTTTGGGGAGATGAGTGCTGACCCAGCTCTTGCCTCCATGGTGTACAAGGAAGGTTCTGCCCACCCCGAGGGTCTCTCACCGCGGTGTTATTCAGGCTGGCAGCCGTGTGAACAGGACAGCCAGCTGAAGGAGAAGGGATGCAGGAGCTCACTCCCCTTTGGTTGGCTGTGAAATAGGTTGAGATGTTGTTCTGGAGAAGCTGAGCAGAGGATGGGACAGGCACAGGGTGATCCCCTACAACTGTCCCATGGTGACAGCGATCTCTGAAGAGATAAGAAGTGCAAAGAGATAAAATCCTTCCCAAGTAGCGACTGTGCCTTCGGCAAGGCCTGTTGGTTCCAGAACTGGAGATGAGGAAAGGCAAGGAGTTGGCACCAAAAGGCAGACGGGGTCACAGCGGATCAGAGACCTTCAGGAGACAGGCAGTTCGGCTGGGGAATCTAGGTAGGAGAATTTTTTGCAGTGTTTCATTTGGATTTCCTCCAAGATTTCCTTCCAAAATGTTTGGTGACATTTCCTCTTAGGAGTGGCTCGGAAGGAAGGTTTTACCATCAGTCCCATGCACCACCTCACTTCACGACGAGCCTTTCAGTATCCCTCTGATATTCCACTGTGGGAAAACGACAGCTTTGTTCCAGCTGAGGAAACAAAATGGAAAGAACGGACAGCCTTACAAAAAAAAAAAGAATCCCTCTGGTTCTTCTTTTGAGGCTGAGCTCCCTGCCTGGAACCAAACGAGGCCTGTGGCTCCTGCTTTCCAAGCCGAGGTGGGAACGAGGGGGATGCTGTGCTGTCCATCACGAGGAGGAGCAGAACCACCACCACCAGTGGGATGTCACCGAGCAGAGAGAGCGTTTTGCTGCAGTGCTACGACCAACAGGACACAACGGGAAAGACGGAGGGGGACACGCGTCTCTTGGAAAAATAAGAACCATATGAAACACATGGGCAGGGGAGTGTCGGTCTCCTCCTCCCCTCTTGACCCTTTCCCTGCCCCAAGGGAGCAGCTGTTTGGCCAGGCAGGGACAGCCACAGCGGTCCCGCTCTGGATGGAGCTGTGGCGTTTTTCGGGAGCTTCGGGGTTCCTCTCCCGGCGGGTCGCTATCGAGAGAGTTGCAATGGCTCTGCAGGAGAGGACCTGGATTTGCTCTGCCCTCCAGGAGCCCCACAGGCAGGCTGCCTTCCCCTTCCCCTTGGGGAGACTTGAGTAATACTGAGTTCATTTCCACGTCCTCCAGCCCTCGGAGGGCAGTTAAAGCAGCATGACAGAAGTTTCCTCCCAGTTCTGCCTCTGCAGAGTGGGGATGTGATGCCGGGGGAGGGTTGGTGGGTTTCCGTGTGTGTGTGTTCAAGAGTTTTTCTCTAGGGCAAAAGGCAGAGTTGAAGCTGTGAAAAGGAGAGCTCCACCCGAATGTCTTCACGGCCCCAGAGCCAAGATCCCTCTGCAGTCTTTTCTTTTAACCCCTGGGGCTCTGTCGCTTTGTCCATAGATTTGGGAAGAGAAGGAAAAGAGAGAAAGAGAGGGAGAGAGAGAGAGAGAGGAGAGAGAGGAGAGAGAGGAGAGAGAGGAGAGAGAGGAGCGCTGTTCGGGTGACTCTGCTTACAGCCCATCAAAACTTGCACTTGGTAAAGATGATGATCTTGAGTGAGGCACGACTTGGTTTATCCCTCCCAGGGTGTCCCTGGCAGGACAGTTCTCAGCTGTCTATGCTCATGAGGGTTATGACTTGTTCAAGTTTGTAGGCAAGTTTCTGTTTCCCAGCCTGGTCGTCTTGATCGAGGGCCCCGAGAATCTGGAAAAGGAGAGAGGAAGAAGTGATAGGGATTTTTTTTTTTTCCCCAAAATACTGAGTTCAGCACCTTATAGCAGCAAATGAGGGTCAGCTTTCTGTAAGGTAGTCCCAGGCTTAGCTTAGATCATGCCAAGCATGAGCCAGCAGGGAACTAGGCAGGCAGTTTGGGCTTGATCTGACTAAATGCAGACCTCTGGATTAAATTAAATGGATTCTTATCCTGGAGATCAGTTTTTTACCAGCTTTATCCATCACCTGGCCATGCCACTTGAGATGCCCGAAAGGGTCTCATGTGGCTTTCAATGTTGGACACCTTAAAGTCTGTGCTGGACCATTCTTGGGTGTTTTAGGGTATCTGGACTGACACTGGGCACATGTTCTTAAACAACTTCTGGCCACACTGGATGTAGAGCTCATGTAGGGCTCCTCTGCATGAGTCCACATCTGACCATCAGCTACTGCAAACCAGCTGAACCTGACTGACCAGCAGCGGGAGACAAAAACAACAGGGATCCAGACAGAGGAGCGCTGGGGAGACCCCAAATCCCAGACCTTCCCTTTCCAAACCCCAAGCCTTGCTTTTCATTCCTTAAATCCACCGTCCCTCTAGCCAGGATGAAGCTGTATGACCCAGGCTGGGCCCTGGGGATGGGTGGGCTGTCTCTGGTGCCCTGGGCGTGCCGCCAGGCTCTCACCTCCTCGCTGTACTTGCCCACGTAGGAGTAGATCTCGGAGAGCGCGCTCATGGTGTTGAACTCGTTCATGTGCATGCGAGACTGCTCGGCCAGGTAGGCGTTCATGTCCTGGTCGCTGATGGCTGGCATCTTGGCGATGTCTGAGTAGTACCTGAGGGACAGAAACCCAGGTGTGTCTTGAGGGGACAGAGCAGCGGCTCAAGAGATGAAAGTCACCAACAATAAGGAGAAAAAAAACGCATTTAGAAGTGTTGGGCTCTTCTGGTGAATCAGTGAAATACCTGCTCATGCTCTTCTTTTAGAGCAAGAGAGATGATTTAGCCAAAGTGGGAATGAGTGAAGCACTGATCCTCAGCACCAGACACGTGTTGTATTCACTCCACCCTAATCTGAGATTGAAGACCCAAAGAGTATCCTGTAAACTTCCCTGTGCCATCAGGAGCTGGATTGAAGCTGGATTCTTTTTTCAGGCCTTCAAGGGCTTTAAGCCCTGACTCTAGTCCCAGACAGACCCTGCTGCCCACTGAGAGCTCAGGATTTCCCTCCCATACACAGAAAAAAATCCAAACCTTTGTATTCTTGCTGGCACCATTCTCACCAGTACATCTGCCCCATTCATAACACCACCCACCTCCCCCACTCAATCCAGTCTATCCCAGCGACTCCTCTGCTGCTCAGCATCTCCTTTTCGCCCCAGATTTTAACCTGGCCTGATATTTGTGAAAACAGCCTTCAAATCCAGTCTGACTGGGAAAAATCTTTTCCTAGGAGTCAACACCATTCCCTTTGAGCTAAGGAGCGCTGGGGTTTTATCCATAGGATCTGGATCCCCCAGAATCATTGCCCAACGGGCTCCATCTGCAGAGTGGTGTCTCTTTAAGGAAGTTGCTGTTTTTGCTGTCCTCTGTCCCCTGGGTAAGGCAGGTCTTGGAGGACAAGGTTTGCAGCAGGTAATCAGTCACTGTCACTGGCAGCTGTGCTCTGCTGTCAACCGGTTAATTAGACGCCATCATTTACATTTTTAATTTCTGCAATTTGACATTTTGTGCGGGAGGAAAAAAAAAAAAAGAAGAAGAAGAAGAAGAAGAAAAAAAAAAAGCCTATAGCTGCAGCAATCCACAATTTTATAATTAGGAGGCAGAGGGGACAGGGAGCCAAAAGAGCTGACAGGTGTCCTGTAAACAGCGTGGAGACACCTGCGGAGATGGAGGCTGCCTTCCACTGCAGAGAAATGGGACATGGAAGTGCTGGATGATGAGGATCCTTGAGGTGGATGAGTGGGAAAACACTCCCTGTGCCAGAGCGGGGTGAGCAGCTGTTGGAGTCTCCCGTGGAAGATGGTGCAGTGCAAGAGCACGGGGGAAACCCTTCCTCACCAGGAGGCTCCAGTTGTGCTCACTCTGGGTTTGTGCCCTTCAATCCCCTCCTGATTTGCTGCAATGGGTCAGTCTCAGCTGCTATCCTGGTTTTGGTGGTGGGATGTTGATGGAACCCTTGGGAGAGGAAGGCATGGGAGGCAGAGGTCCTTCTTGCCCAACTTCTTCCACAGTTAGACTCTGGTTCATCATAAAAACCTCACGTAAACCTCATTAATTTTGCTGCAACTTCCAGCAGGCACAAAAACATCAGTGTCCCTGGACTCCCGGTGTCTTGTCTTCTGGGCTCAGGACCAGCCAAAAATCCTAAATCTAACTCAGTCCCATGGTCTAAATATTGATCACCGCCAATGCTCCAGGGAAGAGCGGTGTGGGATTGTTTTTCTTTACACTCTGCCTAACCCTCTGTCCCCAAATGGATCTGAGCAGTTGTCTGCGAGTAAAGTCAGCATCCAGAAATCCCAGGACCCGTCCTGCAGAATTACCTCCAGGAGAAGACGCTGAGCAGGATGAATAAATATTCCCAGCCCTTTGCCACTCCCAGAAAACCTTGAACAGGTCTTGGCATCACCTGCTGGACAAAATCAGATCTGTGCTTCACAGACAGGAGGAAAAGCATCAGGAACTGGTGGCATCCATGACATTGCTGAGAAAACAAGGACTCTTATTGTCAAAATCTAAGGAATCTTATGGTCAAAAAGCAAGGTCAAAGCTGTGCCTTGGCACCAGAAAAAAAACCTAAATCCAGGTGCCACCAGCACAGTTCACAAACTTGTGGGGAAAACAGGCTGCAATGCAGCAAAATGCATTGATTTATGGTGCCTGGGAAGAGCCCATGGAGAAGAGCCCAGCTCTTCATGAATACTGGATGGGCACCCTCCTGATGGGTGAAATGAGAAGAGAAGGGGTTTCATCGCAGCAAAAGCAAACCAGGTCTCTGGAGGAAAGCAGAGGTGCCAGTCTGGCTCTGACAACCAGTTAAAATTCTCCTTTCCCTCCCTGGTTCAGCTGTCACCAAATGGTGATGGGATAGTGGGTGTAGGGACAAGGTGCTTCCAAAAAGTGGAGCACAGACACTGCTTCGTCTGCTGCTCCAAGTTTGCCCTGTTTCCCTTCCACCTGGGAGCAACAGCCTCTTGAGTCTGTGACTCACGAGGGTCTGGAAGCTTCCCCATCCCTTTCCAGCTCTGCAGAGATCATTTCCCAGCAGCACAACATTCCCATGACTCATCCAAACAGCGGAAAGCAGCACGAAATGCTCCCTGGTGCCAAGGACGGGAGGCACAAATCTGAGTTTCAAGAGTCAGGGTTTCAGGGCTGGAGGGCCTCTCTGGCCATGGCAGACCCCCAGGTTGTGATCTCGGTGTTCTGGGCTCATGGGCCCATCACCCACCAAAGCATCCTGGTCTCCTCCAGACTCAGTTCCCTGGCATCACACACCTGAGCAGTCATTTCCCAGTAACACTGCAAACCAAGGTATTGTGGGAGTGTGTTTTGTGGCAAAAATAAAAGAAAAAGGGAAAAAAACAGGTACCAATAGCCCAGCCTAGCTGAGTGAGAACACATAATATCCTTCCATCCAAATTCTGCCATGGCCCAGCGACTTATTTATGCAGAAGAGTTTCTAATGAAGCCATCACTGTGCTCTCTAAAGAAATGATGAATGTGTGTGCTAAAGCATCCTAGCAGGGAGATGACAACATCCCCGCTGAGTCTTTATTTACCTCCTCCTCCAGCCCAGATCCTCAGAGGTACTTAGGGCCTCTCTGCCATTTGCATACCCCTGATGCAGAAACCACTGAGAAGCTGTCACCAAACCCCAGAGCTCCTCACATTTCCACTGCTGGAATTTGCCAGGCTGCCTGTGCTGCTTCCATCACCCTGCAGCCGACGGCTCCCACACCAGAGCTGGGCTGGGAGGCAGTGCCAGGGCCAGCAAGGTGTTCTGTCACCTGAGGGCCACCAGGTCTCACCTGGGACAGGGACAGGGCTTTGACTCACACTTCCAGAGCCAGTGGGATGTTGGGAACACAAGGCTGAGTCACATTTCCTCTGAATGAGGCAGAAAGGTAGCAAAGCAAAGCAGCAAATTTAGCTTAACCTGCCTCCAAAGGGTCAAGAGTGAGTCTTGAGCAGATTTGCTGTACTCCAGTTTTGTTTATCTCCTGTGGATCCTTTCCCAG
The DNA here is from genome assembly GCA_013397565.1 of Ptilonorhynchus violaceus. Taxonomy (NCBI): domain Eukaryota; kingdom Metazoa; phylum Chordata; class Aves; order Passeriformes; family Ptilonorhynchidae; genus Ptilonorhynchus; species Ptilonorhynchus violaceus. The sequence goes on along the minus strand of VZRJ01011160.1, from coordinate 914,482 downwards.
CTGTTTCCAGAAGATCCTTAGATGCATGTTAAAAGATCCAGCCTTATGGGTTTGAGTTTCCCCTGAATACAGGGGCAGCCTCCATTCTTACCTCAAGGCTGTTCACCCTCTGATGTGACAGGAAATTTGTTCATTAGACTTCTTAAGCAATTTAAATGATAAGAAATTGGGGTAAGTCCATCATTCCAGCACTCCAGCTCAGATGGAGGATGTGAGGATAACCAGGCCATGGGCTGTGTCCTCATAGGAACCATGAGCACAGCAACCCAGCCTGCCTGGAACCGGGGAGCCCATGAGACCATCCACTGCCACTGATCTATGGAGAAGGATTTGGGATATAGTGCTCCCTCTTATCCTGAAAAAATAATTGTTCTTGTTCCTTCCACAACCTCCTCTTTACCTGAGTTGCTTTTGTGTTGTTTTTTGTTTTGATTTAATTTGATTTGTTTTGCTTTGCTTTGTTTTGTTTTGCCAAGGAAAGCAACACAACAGTGACCTGGGAATACACCACAGTGACCCGGGAATATCTCCTGCCCTCTGTTCATCGAGGGATAAACGTTCTTTCCCTCGGTGCCGACCGGGAAGGGCTCCTTAGCGGAGCTGTTTCACGAGGATGACTGTGCCTGCTGCCACTCAGTAACTCATTAACTCATCAAAAGAGAAGAGAAAAGCCACGCTGCCAGTGCTTCCTCCCCAGCCTCAAATTTCCCAGCCCAGCCCATGGTTTAGGCAGCTTAGCGTGGAGCTAATTGCCTTCCAAAAGATCTCTTTGTCGTGGCTGTTGTTTGTCGCCGGGATGGGACCGCGCTCATTAATAACCATTTTAGCATATGAAAAGCTTGTAACGAATCCATGCGCTGCAGACGGCAGACGCAATTACAGCAATAACATAATTAGGGTTATGCAATAGCCGCCTGTATCCAGACCGCTGAAGGAGGGAGAGGTGCCTGAAAGGGACACGGGGGGCTGTTCCAGCAGGGAAGGGCTGACGGAAAGCTCGGGAACAACCGGCTCTTTCACGGAATGCAGCGAAGCACCGCAAGGACACGCTGTCAGTGCCTGTGCTGACACAGAATGGCAGGTTTAGTTTCCTGGGGAGCATCTGAGCCGCTGGTGAGGCACTAGGATAGATTGCCCGTGGAAACTGTGGATGCTCCATTCCTGGAAGTGTCCAAGGCCAGGCTGGATGGGGCTTGGAGCAACCTGGGGTAGTGGGAGGTGTCCCTGCCCATGGCAGGGGGTGGAACTGGGTGATCTTTAAGGTCCCTTCCAACCCAAAGTGTTTGAGGGCACGATTCTGTCTGTGTGTGCAAGCCCTAGGCAGGGGAATGATTTTATTTCACCTGTGCATGGCTTTTCCTGCTGCTTCTCATCTCAGAATAAACAGTGGAGAAGGGATGGGCAGCGCTGATTCCACGGCTGAGGAGTGAATTGGTGCACAGGTGGTTCCCCTGGGAGGAGAAATCATTCCGTGCAGAGGAGGTGTGGGGCTGTACCCTCCACCGATGGACACATTTTCACCTGCTGGAAGCTGCGCTGCGTGAGCACAGCTTGTTACTGCCATGAGGAAACATCGGGGCTTTTTTTTGGGGGGGATAAAAAGCGAAGCAAGACAAGTGAGCAGTCTTCAGATACACCGAAAGCTGCCCCAGAGAGGCAGGGAACGAGCTTTACCCCCCGCCCGGGGGATGCGTGGGCTTTAATTACAGCCAGGGAGATTCTGGCTGCCCGGCAGGGAAAACACTCTGATGGGAAGGACGAGGAAGCGCGGGGATGGATTGCCTGAGGACAGCAGAGGCTCTGTTGTTGGAGGCCTTTAAGAAAGGGGTAGACAAGCATCTGCCAGGAAGGCTTTAGACAGAGCTGATCCTGCCCTGAGGCGGGAGATGGTCGGGCTGACCTCCCGAGGCCCCTTCCAGCACTGGTTTTTATTATCTCTGCTGACAACACCCCCTGCCTTGACCCTTCCTATGCTGCTTCCTGAGCCTTCTCTCTGGCAGGGAGAGAGGGGGCACAGCAGACTGGCTCTGAAAGTAGAGCCAGGATTTGCACTTGTCATGTGATGCTCTTTTTTAAAGCCCTCGGAGCTTCTGCTTAAAACCTCGATAACTCACAATGTTATGGTGCATGCAACTTGTAACATTTATCGTATTAAACTGGTCCAATTTGTCTTTCTTGCTAAACTCAGCTGCAGAGTGGCCGACAAACATCACAAGCACTGCATAGGTAGAGATGTTCTAGTGACTGGAGAGCCCTGAAACCCCAAGCTGACAGCAGATGAGACCCCAAATGGGTTTTGTGCACTCCAAACACACTCTCAAAGCACTTCCTAACAAGCTTAAGACCTCTAAAGGCTAATGGGATGCAAATCATAGTGGCTTCATGAATAGTTGAATCATAGAATGATTTGGGTAGGAAGGGACCTTAAAGATCCTCTCATTCCAGCCCCTGCCATGGGCAGGGACATCTTCCACTATCCCAGGTTGCTCCAAGCCCCGTCTAACCTGGCCTTGGACACCTCCAGGGATGGGGCAGCCACAGCTTCTCTGGGCAGCCTGTGCCAGGGCCTTCCTCCCCTCTGAGTAAAGAATGTCCTTGTAACATCTTACCTAAATCTCCCCCTTTTAGTTTAAAATTGTTCCCCCTCATCCTGTTACTATCTGCCCTTGTAAGGAAAAAAAAGTAGATGAGATCATGGACCCAGGACTTGGGTACCACCAGATAAGTCAGGAAGTGTTTGCACCCAGGTTAACACCATAAAATGCAGGTGTTATAACTCCAAATCCCACCTATCAAATCACTTTAAGCTTCTTTTAATCCTAAACCTGGCAAGCCCATTTGGAATGGTCTTCATTGGATGACTCTTAAGCTAAGAACACTTGTGATGTCTGCATTGACTTTAAGTTTTCCTTTGAGGGGCCGTTTTCGATGCACAATAAGCAGCCAAAAGGAAACCGAGTCCCTGCAGGGATGAGGGAAAAAAAAGCTCCAGTTCCTCTCCTTGCAGCACTGCGGGTATGTGGGGCACCAGTGTGAAATGGAAAAAAACTCTTTGGCTTCTGCTTTTTGTGCTCTGCCCCTTTTCAGTCTCCCACATCCCCGCCTCGGTGCCAGGCTCCGGCAGGGAAACATCATATTGATTGTGATGCAGGCAATTAAATGGTGTTAATGAAGTTCAAACAAGTGTTATCATAAGCTTGGCAGCATGGAGAGAAATGAAAGGTCTGGCACAGCCCTTTGTCATCTTTTCAGTGTGGCGTTGAATGCTAATGAGACGGTCCCAATTAGAACAGGCTCCCCTTTGTATTGCTTGGGGATCGCATCAAATGCTCCCAAGTTCTCCAGATTTCCAGGCTCAAAGGGGACATTTGAAGTAAACTTGAAAAGATGCAGATCTGAAGCTGCTCTAATGTAAATTCAGCAAAGCCTATGGAGTTTTACCAACTGAAGTCAGATGAGATTCTGCTCTACCGTTCCCATTCTTTTCCTCTTTTTCTTTTTTTTCTTTCAATAGGCTCATATAATGATAATTGAAAAGCCTCCACTTTGTTTTAGAACCACAGCCTGACTCTTCGTGGCTTCAACAAAAGCCAAGTAGCCTGTCCCCATTTCCTGGGTTAATTCTCCTGCCTCATCAGGCCTCGTGTTCTGCAGCAGGAAATCCAAGATGTGGCTGCACCAGGACGCTTTTTAACCACGTGTTTCCAGCTCTCTGGGTGTATAATTTGAACAGTGAAGCTGGTTTTTTTTTTTCCCAAAAGCCAGAATTTCTCAGCTGGATTGTTTCAGCAGGCAGAGCCAACCTCTGCTTCCAATAATGTTATAAAAGGACTATCATAAAATCATAGAATGGTTTGGGTTGGAAAGGACATTTAAAGGTCAACAAGTCCAACCCCACTGCAATGAGCAGGGACATCTTCAACTAAATTTAAGCGATGCACAATAATTTTTTGCTCCTGTTGTCAGCAAATCCATTATCTTGAATAATTATAAAAATGGGCACTAAAACAACCAACCTCTCAAAATGTCAGGGAAGATCTCCATTTCTTATATTCTTCTCCATTCCAGGTCGACATGGAATTGCAAAAGTTGGTAAATTTAAAGTTTTTTTAATTAGTCATTGTCATGCATCCTCATTCTGAAGGCAACACTTGACTCATCACAAGCAACTGAAAACATGAGAAAATCTTACCCTAAAACATGAGCCAAACAGACAAATAAGAACACTGACAATTCCTGATAGTCTTGGTGGTGAAATCTTTTGGAATCAAATTTCCAGTTGACCACTCTGTGGGGGTAGACCACTGGTCAGGCCAGAAGCTGTAACTATTCCCTTCCCAACACACATTCCCAGGTGGAAAACGAATGTCTGAAGGTGGGAGGGAAGTCCTTTCATCCCTGCCTGCTTCTCGTGCCAAGGTCATTCCCTGCTCCGAGTTTTGAGACTCCTAAAGGATCCACACCAAGAAACCCGTGGTTTCAAAGGGTTCTTGGAGCAACCCAGCTCAGCTCCATTTCCACACCTCCTAAAAGCCAGGCATGTTTTAATCCAGAGTGCCTCAAGTTGGGAAGAATCCACCGCTGCCTAATTACCCTCTGAGAGTTTCTTCTTCATCAAAGAGCTTCGTTTGATTTCAGGTTCTTCTGATTTACTCAACCACCTCTTAAACTCCCTGACTGAAAACTCTTTTTTATCTCGTGATTCCCTCTTTGAAGAAGTCCAGTGGTCTTGAAGGATGCCCTCTCCAGCTGAGGCTGGATACAGAAATAGCTCCAACCAGTACTGGAAGCCTTTGGATTTGGAATAACTCCCTCAAAGCACAATTGCAGAAGGGAGAAAAGGAATTCATTAGCTCGGGGTAGAACCGAAATTATATTTTATTCATCCCTGATAGGTTTTTTTTCTTTCATCTCCCACAGCATCCAGGTGCCACTGCCTTGAGTCAGTGGAACTGACACACAAAAATAGGAGCAGGGAAGAAGCTCTAACCATATTTCAAATCCTGCAGCCTCCCCTTGGGCTTCAGTTCAAGTTGTCAGACATCAGTGCAGATAACAACCCAGCACATGCTGGGGACAGAAATCCAGGGCTGTTTACAGGCAGCAGGAGGTGTTATGTACCTTGTTTGCAAAGCCAGTTGTTTGGGAAAACTTCCAAGGAAATGCAGCACCTATTGCTGGAGATCACTGGGCACCGGGATTTAGCTCCAAAAAACTCGTAAAGTGAAATCAATACTGGAAAAACCAAATGGAAACTGCAGCCTTTTGTCTATCCAGAGGGGAAAAAAAGGTGTTGCACAAGGAAATATCCTATTCTCCACTTAAGTACCTCAGTTTGTCACTCAAATGTACCATCCTGATAAAATCAACCAGGTTCAGATGTAAAACAAATTCTTTGTCCACAAAAACAAACCGCCCACACACAGTATCGCTAAAGCATCACTGGAGAATGACATCTTTGGGTCAGTGTTGGTGCAAACTCAATTTCTAAATGAACCTCAAGCACTTCCTTCCCATTATCCAGGTCGATCCAGCAATCAGCCTCAATACACGCTAAGAAACTTGGACACGGTACCAAAAGTAGGTCATAATTAAGCAAGGTAGCTCCTAAGAGCCCTGCAGGTTGCCTAGAAACGACATTTGCTGAAATGTTTAACCACATCTAAAAATAATTGTCCAGACAAATCACAGACCAATGGGAGAATCGTCGGGAAAAAACGCTGCCTCGTGCCGAGTAGGGGACGGAGCTCTTTGATCAGCCACAGGCCTTCCACAAAACGAGAGAAAAACCACCCTCAGCAAAGGCAATGCAGGGATTTATGGAGCAGTGTGAGGTGTCTGCAGCAGCAGAGGTCTTGTACAACCTCAGGACATGGTATCAATTTTAGGCCATGCCTAGGAAGTCATCCAGGGAATTCATGGCTGAAGCTGGCTGCAGAGCGCAGGAATGATCTGCAGGGTAAACCCGCCTTTGTATTTACAGAGCAGCAACCATTCTCCATCTGTGCACTTCCCAAACCTGTCAGTAATGCCAGGCAAGTGCAGCATATTGGAAAACAAAGCACAGCTCCTGCTGGATGAAGTGTAGGATGTGCTGTTTGCTTGTCCTGGGGGAAACCCGACAGAAACTGAAGCTCCAGCACACTGCAGGAATTGATGCTTTGGGTGTATTCCCTGTGGAGCAGCTTTGCCAGGCACTGACATGCAGCACAGTAGGTTGAAGTACAGCCACAGGTCTTTGCAGGTGAGGACAAAATGCTTGGAAAGATCTGTGACCTTCCAGAAAATACCTGCAGAGCTTCAGTCACCAGCCTGTCAATCGTCTGGCATCTCATTCAAAGCACAGAAGAGCCTCCAAGGAAGGTTACTGGGAGATAACTGTACATCCCTTGGGATTTAGGCTGTGTGGGCACTGTGAAAGGTTCTGAGAGCAGCAAACCACATCTGGTCTGTGTGGAGGGACTGAGAAGCCCTCGTGCTTCCCAGAGTTCAAACCATCACCTCCCCTCCCGTCCCTCCTCTGCCTCTTCTCAACAGTTTCTCCCCAAGAGAAGCAAAGATGGCAAACACCTTCAGCTCACTCCTCTCATTAAATGTCCATCTCTGCTGCACGGCTCGAGGGAATAAGAGGCTGAGGTGGAGATTTCTACTCGGCAAAAACCAAAGGCAAGAAGCCCGGGGGCAGTTTCCCAAAGCAGCAGGGATGATGCCTCCCACCCCCACCCACAAAGCCTCGTTTCGTCCGTTGTGTCATTCCTATTCCCACAGCTACAACTCACCTTTCCACCCAGTTCTTGTAGCTGGGGATGTCCTTGGCGTACAGCAGCTTGTTGGAGGGGGAGTCCTTGCCCAGGCGGTGCTCTGAGGTGGAGCAGGAGTCCATGAAGGTTTGGGCCACCACGGACAGGCAGGCGTCCGTGATGCTGTTTTTGTGGATGTCGAACACGAACTGTGGGTTCTTGATCATGTTCACCCAGAACCGCAGGGGGAGGCTGCAAGGGGGGGTGGGAGAGGGGACACAATCAGTGAATGGTGAAAGGAATCAAAGATCACAGTGTGGACATGAAGATTCCGGGATAAACTTTGGTATGCAATGAATTCCTCCCCTTTGTGGCTCTAGGGATGGCAGTGGGGTCACCTTTTGTCCCTGTTATCCTCACAAGGCAGATTTGATCAGTCTTAAAGTCAATATAATCTTGTTGAAGGTGCACATAAATTAATGGGGGTATGATTTAGGTGGTGACAAAGACTCTGAACTTCCTTGAATTAATTTGTAATGGAAAGTTGACCCTGTTGGTTGCCCCATCAGATGAGGACAAACATTGCACCCACAAAAATTGGTACATTATAAGGCACTGGAACAGCTTTCCCAGAGAAGCTGTGGATCCCCCATCCCTGGAAGTGTTCCAAGCCAGGTTGGATGGGGCTTGGAACAACCTGGGATAGTGGGAAGTGTCCCTGCCCATGGCAAGGGGTTGGAACTGGGTGACCTTTAAGGTCCCTTCCAACCGAAACCATTTTGAGATTCTAAACATTTGTCATCGAGGGACTTGACTTTTAGCCCTCATAGCAATCCCATGGGAAGGGAGGTAGGTGGAGGTCCCAGGTGAAGACTGGGAATGTTCATGGCATTCACTGTGTGCTGGGACACCGTGTCCTGTCACACTCCACTTCCCGAGCCCAAGCCTGCACAGGATCCCACTACAACTGGGCAGGAAGCAGCTTCTACATGGCAGGGAAAACCCTGTTGCCTCAAGGAAAAAAAAAAAAAGGGAACTGGGAAACGAGAATTAGGGCCTTTGAAATGAAAATATATCTGCCCTAACCAAGGAAACGTTATTCCAATCACAATCCAAAGCCCTTTTCCCCCCTTTTCTCGAAAGAGCTGTTCATTTGTATGAGATGCCCTGAGGTACCTTGCATGAGACACCTCCAGCCTTTGCCTCCAGCCTTTTTGTCAGGGCAAAAGCATCCCAGTGCCCACGGCCCAGGAGCTGGGATGTGCCACCGAACACAGAGCCCAGCTCATCTCTCTCTCAGGCAGGTTGTTCAGTCTGCCTTCACTCTCTGCACCTTCCCAAGAGGAGAATATTCAGCTTAGCAAATTCTCCTGATATTCAGGATGAACTCCCCAGTTCCTTCCGTTTGCTCGTTACCCCCATGTGTTCACAACACCGTAAAAAATTCATCTCTGGGCCTGATGGATTTTGAGTAACAACCTTCCCGGCAGAGGGCTGACACCATGTTTTCCTAAACCTCTGTGTGCTCTCCTGAGCCAGAAAAATCACAGAACAAATGTAAGGAAGGCCCCACAGAGGGAATCCTGTCAGCCAAGTTCAGGAGAAATGGGAGATGCTGGAAAATCACAGAATTATAGAGTGGTTTGGGTGGGAAGAGGCCTTAAAGATCATCCAGTTCCAACACCCCGTGGTGCAGGGACGCCTTCCATTATCCCAGGTTGCTCCAAGCCCTGACCTTGAACAGTCCAGGGATGGGGCAGCCACAGCTTCTCTGGGCAACCTGTGCCAGGGCCTCAGGGAAGAATAAGTAAGGAATGGCAATGAGATCATGATGGAGCTGTGGGGGAAAACATTTTAGGCTGGCAATGGAGAGTGATCCATGCAGAAGTCCTCGTGCAGGTGTTTAGGTGACAGCCACAGCCACGGTGAGCAGGAGCAGAGCGTGTGTTTGTGTGCCTGGGTGCAGGGAGGGGATGGGGGACGATGTCCCTGGCCGGGAATAACGAAGCCCATGATGTGACTTTGAGTTAATTCGATCTGATTGAACAGATTTCTTCACACTGCCCCTTTTCGCACATCCCCACATGCTCTGCCTTCCCCCTCCCCCCCTTAAATAAACCTCCTGCTCATTTAGGCTGAGTGGCTGCAATCAGCCTCAGATTAGTGCCGCAGATAATGTTAATAATATGCTAATGTTTCATTAGTTGAAAGCCTCTTTGGTGCATGGGGTTTCTTTTTTTATGTCAGGGCGCTGTGACGATCTGCCGTCAGCATGGCTGGGAAAGGGAAAAAATGCACGAGCTGGGAGCCCCATGGCTCTCCTCTGCCGTTCCTTTTATAGTCCCTGTGTTTGCACAGGAGAAGGGGAGGGAGCCATTCCCCAGGGAGCTCTTTCCAGCAGGGAGAGGGGAGGTTTTTCTCCACCGATCCTGCCTTTTCCCGCTGTCCCAGTGCAGGTATGAGGAGGGGGCTGATGTCACACTCTGTCACTGATGTCACACTCTGTCACTCACTCCAAAGGAGACACATCCAGCCTCAGACCCTTTAAATGCTTTGTACCATTTGAGATGCTCTCCTGGCCTCTCCTGCCACCCAGGAGGGCACAAGTCTCCTGTGGGTGCTGCACACCTTCTGAGGATGTTTTGGATACCTTAAATTATCTCAGCTGGCATAGGATACCCATGTGTGTGCAAGCAAATGGAGCTTAAGCCCCACTCTGATTATCCTGGGAATTCAAACACCCAGCACAGATGAAGCCAGTGGTGTTGAATCCTCTCCCATGCCTCCCTAGATATTCCTATGTGACCCTGGGCACTGCAGCAGTTAAAAACTTCATTTTTCCTTATCAAACCCCTCAAAAACCCTGCCATTCCCATGTAATACAGGACAAACTGGAACCTGCTTAGCGAAAGTGCTCCATCCCTGACAAAATCCTTTAGATTTTGGGATCTTCTGACTTCTCCTTCAGCTTGGGGAGACAGAGCCTGGTCCTTTCAACCCCACACCAGGGTGCTCAGCTCCCCCCGCAGCCAGATCCCCAAACACACATCCCCCTGCTCTGCCTCCAGCCCAGTACCTGGTGCTGGGCCATACTGGGGTGCCTCAGTCACTCACCAGTTGCTCTTCCAGGTGTGCCGCACGTGGGGGTCGTGGATGTTGTGCTTGTCCGCCTGCTCGTCCAGGAAGTCAAACATGTACTTGATGGCCAGGGGGAGGGCACTGCCACGGTGGGCGGTGCTGAAGATGGTCTCAAAGAGGTCATCCACGAATTTCTGGAGGGTGCCCTGTTGGGAGAAGGAAGGAAGGAAAGAGGAACATGAGGCAACAAGTGGGGAGACGACGCCGAGTTTTGGTACCCCACTGAAAACAGGGCATGTTTGTGGATCAGACCCCCCAATCAGGTGTGATTGAAAAGTGGGGGTCATCTAATATTGGTTAAATGTGACACGACCTGGGCATTTCAATACAGGTGTGCATTGCCACAACAACCACTACACCTTGTTTCCACATGGATTCCTCTCTCTGCATCCCATCCTCAACGATTTAGTGCATCCATGAGACAAAACCGAGCCATTTTCCATGCTGGCTTTTACCCAGGGACATTTTTTAAGCTGGGAAGAGAAGTCAGGTGGCTGTAGGGCACAGCAGAAGGTGTTGTGGAGACAAATAGGACAAGAGAACCCAGAGAGAGGCAGTTGTTTTATATGTGTGACCAGTGCCATAAATAACACAAAATTCATCTTAATTCCCAAGAGGCCTCCTCATTTTTTACTACCCATGGGACTGAGGCAAATCTTAGAAGATTCCAAGGATGTGTCGTGCACTGCCCTGCTGTAACATCCATCTCAGAGGTCTCCTCATGCTCCCCTGGGATGAAAATCCCAGATCCTGGGCTTGGAGAAGCACCCTTGTGAGGACAGTTGACCTTAGCAAGAAGGAGAGGAGCTGGAACATCTGAGGGTGCCCAGGCTCGGAGAAGGAGGCAGCTGAGGAGCTGGGTTTAGGGGGGAAACCAGGCAGGGCACATTGTCACCAGAGCTTCCCAGGCATTTATGTGTGAACAAACCATCCAGCTGCTAAAAGAACCCAAAATCCATTGAATCTCCAACAAACATTTCCTGATAGGAAAAATTTTTTCTGAGAGATGAAACTCTGCGCTTCCTCTGCAGACCCAGGAAAGAAATGTCTCCTTTCCAGAAACAGAGCCCCAGGTTCCACCAGAGTGGCTCAAGTTTACCTACAGCTAACAAACACTTAATTAGAAAGCCGGTTCTCTGGCTGATTCACCAGTGGATTTATTCTTTGGGAAACAAACAGAGGCACCTTTTGCTTGTGTGAGCTCCTGGGGGGGTGAGTAAAGCCCTGCAGCACATGTCTGACTCAGGGAGGCTCCAGAGGGGAAATGCTCCGGGTCTGACATGGAAGAGCTGCCCTCAGGTTCAGTTTCTGGAGAGAATTACTCCTCTACATGCCCACCCTCACAAACACAGAGAAAACCTCTGAGGCTTTTAGGCAAGAGGCTCTTGGGTACCAGAGGTCAGGGATTTACCAGAATAAAAATCATTGTCAGTTTAACAAAGTATTCCTGGGGATTGCATTACCAATGACTGCTCTCTCTGTTTCCCTCCCTCAAATGGTCATGATAAGAAAAGAAAACTGCTCAGCCCAAGAGGGGAAACAATAAACCCCCAACCTTCCTGCTCCATCTGTTGCTGTGCAGGTTTTGCAGCTGCTTTCCTGCCATCTCCACAAAAAAAAAACAAAAACAACAAAACAACAAAAAAGCCAAGCCGACTGTTGGATTTGTGACCCAGAACGGAAAGCCAAAGCAGTTCAGTGGTGGGGTAGGGGCCGTATCCCCAGACAACATAAATCAGCCCCAGTCCAACGCTTGCTGCTCTGCACCAGCTGGGGCCTGAGCCCCCGGGAGCAACATTTCCTTTTGACGTTGTGTGATCCATAAAAGCATCCTGATGCCAGGGAATGGGGCATGGACCAGGGGCTAAAGACAAAGGCACTTTAGCTCCAAATCCCTCTGCAGCTCAGACAGCCTGGGTGAGGCTGCAGGGGGAGCCAGACATCAGAGGCAAAATGAGGTGAGGAATAAATCTGGAAGGTAGGACTTAAACGAGTGATGGAAATGTGTCTGATGGGCAAATTCAGACAGCATTTGCATGAACACATGAAATTATTTGTGCATATTAACACCCTGACCAAAAGTGATAATAGTTAAAACTCTGTGTGTGTCTGGAGACTCAGGTCGGGATGTCCCTGCTCTGTCCCCACCTGATTTAATCTGTATTTTCTCTTCAGAGACCCTGAGTTTTCATGTCTCGGTGGGGATGGGCACATAACTCTGCTCTCCTTGGAGCTGGCCATCCATTCCCTACATCACGGTCAATGTAACCCCTCCAAGTCATCAGCACAAGGGTCTTTATTGGCCCAGGGGAAAGGCGGAGAAGGATTTGTACCACAAAACTGAGGATTTTGTGGCGTGGGAGCCCATTTCAGACTGTGAGGCCTGGCACATCCTTGGAACCTGATCTGAACATTTACTCCCTGGCTCTTCCTTTGCTCAGTTTTGGCACAAACCACAAACCAGTACAACTGACAACCCCAGGGCCTCCCCCTGTGCTGACTCTCTCCACCATTTTCATAGTCATGGATTGCCACTCCTTGTCGCTTTCCCAATGTCCCTTTTTTGACTCTGCTTTCTAAGCTCAAGCTCCTTCCCTACATGCTTGGAGCTCTCTTCTTGCTCTATTTTCCTTCTGCACTTCTCCCTTTACCCCGCTTTGGCATCCTTTGAGTGGCCTCTCATTTCTTGCCGGCCAGAAATTCCACCGCGGCCTCGACCCAAACATTTCCCCCCGTGCCCGCCGCCCCCAGCACGCACCTTGGTGGCCAGCAGCCTGGTCAGGTAGATCTCAGAGACCATCTTGCTGCCCCTGTCGCCCTCTTTTTGGTCGCCGTGCTCGTGGTTCTTCACCAGGTGCCACATCTTGACGCCGCTCTCCAGGTCGGGGGTGATCATGGGGGTGCGGGAGCGGAGGCTGTCGGGGCTGCCCGTGTAGCGGATCATGTTCTCTGCGGGGAGACAGATCCAGGGGTCTCCATGCGGCTCAGCAGGAGCTCAGTGTTGGGATTTTCAGGAGACATGCTGGTGACGTGCCACCAAAAGCATTTTTCAAAGCATTTAATGTGAGTGGTTGGCTGGGCAAAGGCAAACGGTGTCACCAAGCCAGGTGTGATGTCAGTGTCTACACTATTGGATTAAATGAGGTTCAAACACTGATTTCCAGTTGGCCACGCTCTTACCGTGTTCCCTGGCAAGTCCTTGGCCTGGGACAAGTGGCACTGTCAGGGTCAGACACTGCCCAGGATGAGTTCAGGGGATAGCACCAGTTTCTTACGTGTGGCTGTGTGACTGGGTTTTCCCATATTTTTAGCCATACCCTGCCACGCTGCTTGGCATCAAAATATTGATGTATCTAAAGTGACCTCTTGTCTAACTCCTCATCCCCAGATTTAGAAGGAGCCCTTCCCTCCTTTGGCATCAAAGCAACCAAACAATCCCTGCCCAGCCATCCTCCTCACTCCCTGCTCCAAAATCTTGTTTTGACAGAAAAAAGCCAGCACCCCAGGTGGGCCCACGCAAAATTCCTCTCCAAGAATACTTTTAGCCTCCAAATTTTGTCTCTCTTTGCCTCTGAGTGATGGCACAAGGCATTCCCCTCTCCCTGACCTTCCAGCAACGCTGCAGATCCAGCCTTTTCCAACCATAATTAACAGAAGTGTTGCACCTTTCTGTAGCAAGATCTGAATCAGCCTCATTAATGCATTACCAATCTCTACATATTAATTATCAGATGGAATATCCTTTTTCTCTCTGGATGCTGTTTTCTTAATTGCAATTAACAATCACTTTTGACCCACCACATCTTCTCCTCCCCCTGCCTCCTTCCCCATTCCCTCCTCCTGAAAAAAAATCAAATGGCAAAAGAATTAAAGAAATCCAACAGAAATTAACCCCCCTCAAGTCTTCCTTTCCAAAGGTCACTGTGTCTTTCAGTAATTGCAACAACATGGCAAAGAGGATGAATATTAATGAGGCCTCATGGATCATTTATGTCCTTGGAGAAAGTGGAAGGGGGCACCTCTGGACATTGAGTAACTGCACTTTCCCCTAAGATAAAGGGAGTAAGAAGGGCTGGAGATGCTTTCATAAATTAAAAATATTAATAAAGTGATATGACAGCAGCATTGAGGTTGGAGGGGGGTTTGCAGCACTCTGGTTGCACATTAGGGATGTTTTGCTTTGCTGTCCAACATCACCCCGGTGTGACACATCCTGGGCTGCAATTCCAGTGCAGGGGAGAAAGGTGGGAGAGGGGGTGGGTGACACTCAGGGGGTCCCTGTTTGGCTCTCCAGAGGAGTTTCCACCTGGTCTCCCTTTCACCAGGGGGAAAGTAGGAACAACAACCCAGTGCCTTGAGATCTACTGATAAGGACCTCAAACTCTAAGAGTGACACTCGGTGATCTAAGAGGTGGGCAGCTAATTAAACAGCATCCTCCAGTCATTAATGGGGGAGCAGAGTTTCCCAAGAGCAATCCAACCACTTGGATCAACAGCTTGGACCAGATGCCAGAGTTTTAGATGGCTAAATCCTCTCCTCCTGCCTCATTTCATCATCCACTCATCTGCTCATCACTCTCCCTGCTGGTGTTGGTGTCTTGTGACCACTGTGACGTTTGGGATCTCTTCCCAGCGCTCTCCCAGCCCATCCCAGCACACCAATCCTTACCATACTTGCTGGCTGACGTCCTGGACACCGTGGAGTTGTTGACTGCGTTGTAGGCAGTGACTTGCTTGGAGACTAAAGCCACCACAGACCCGTCTGGAACCTGCAGAGGAAAAGGGACTTGGTCAATAAAAGTGGCTGAGGACCGTGCCCAGGCCAGCAGGAGATGCAAACCAATGCCACTGTAGGCAGGGCAGCACTTTGGCCTCAAAGCTTCAATTCCTTTCTTCAGGGAGTTGGTCTAGTAATAAAAAAGGGACAAAATCTGCTATTACACAGCCAGAATCCTGCACTTGGACAAAGGGACAACTGGTGACAAACACATTCTGCTCCATTCAGGCGCTGATTCACAGCCCAGTGACGACAATGTGAGTCACAGAGTCACTCAGGTTGGAAAAGGCCTTTCAGATCATGAGTTCAACCATTAACTCAGCACTGCCGTGTTTGCCACTAAACCACGTCCCCAAGGGCCACATCCAAGGCCTTTCAAACATTTCCAGGGATGGTTTTCGCATTAACCTCAGTAAATCTGACAATAGGTGCATCCCAGGGAAGCTCTTACTCAGAGCAGGAGCATGAGAACAATAAAATCAGCTGAGCTGCTTCAAACAGGCTTGGCCGTCCCATTAGGATGATAAAACTGACGTGAGATGTTCCATTCCTTCCTGCTGGATTGCAGGTGGTATCTGGGTGCCTGGCTCAAAAATTCCTGTCTACATTTTCCGCTTTGATCCCATCCCACCCCTTCCATGTGACAAACCCACTGCTGGACCGCAGCGACTGCCACAACTTCCTTCTCTTTGCGGCGTCGGATGTGGAAAAGCAGCAGTCTGGGAGTGGCTGCTCTCCAGGATGTGTCACAGGACAGCGTTTTGAGAGACCACGGGGCTTTTTTAAAGGAGCCAGACCTCCCATTTCTGCAGCGAGGCAAATCGTGTGGGTGCCATATCAGAAATGTTAACAAGCCAGGGGCTCAAAAGAGCCATATCAGGAACATCTGTGATAAATAAGATATCATAAAAAGGAGATGGGTGAAAAAACCCCTGCTAACGGCATCCAACTCTTGTCTCTGTAATAATAATAATAATTAGCACTTGCATGGAGTTTTTCATCTTCAAAGCACTGCAGAGGCTAATTAAATAGCCCCTCAGCTAGCATGGAGGGCAATTATGGGCTCTTTGTAGTTTGAGCCCCACACCACAGATGGGGAAACTGAGGCAAAGGGAATCTCAGTGTCTGGCCCAGCACGCTCCGTGTCAGCCTTCAGGACAGCCAGGAAAATGATGTATCTGAGGACCTGGCCTGCCCCAGCTCATCACACTGCCTGAAGCAAAAAAAAAAAAAAAATAGAAAAAGCACAGAGAGGAAAGAAATTATGCCTGGTTTGTTGGTGAAATAAAGTAGAAAATGTCCTTGCTCTCTCTGGGAAAAAAAAAATAATCAAAATCAGCCAATGCTTCAGTCAATCTGAAGTAAAAAAGTTTTGTTTCCTTTTCAAATTATTGCTTGCAGCCTCCTCAGGTCAGCTCTTCAGTGAAAAGAGAAAATAATCTTGTTATGAAACACAGATTGCTGAGGTGTGATGGAGGAAATGGCAAAATCGTCAGCATCGGATTAAACTTAATGAGGTCCTTTTTTGTTGGGTTGGTTTTTTTCCAAGGGAGAAGCTTTTGACCAAAATTCTGGTTTTTTCATTAAATCTACCACTTGTGTAAGAGGTTTTCAGACATCTTTAACCCTCTCTTCTGGATTTCCAGGTCATGCAGATATGAAGGGAAGCAGAGCAGGTCACCCGGGCCAGGACAGGGATCAGGGAAGGATTCCTTGCAGTGACAACTCCACTGCACCACAGTCTCCAGCCATGCTGTTTTCCACCTCCTTTTTCCAGTCACCAACCCTCCCTCTTCCCATTTTCCTCTCTTCCATCCTTCTGAACTCTGCTTGCATTAAAAGGCCATGGATTCATCGGAGAAAGGAGCATGGAAGGCCTTGGTTTTGTTTGGCTGCATGAGAAATGTTATCTTATGTTGTCCCCACCTCCTCTTCACCACCTTCACTCACCAGGGATGTTCTTTGAGAGAGAAAGAAGATTTTTTTTCTACCCTTGGCTTCATCTCTAGCGTTGTGCAGGATAACCGGGACGAGGACAGTGGGACAGGAGGGATGTGCTCAACATGGGGGTCGTGCCCAGCTATTGCCCACTCAACCATTCTTTACCTCAGCATCTCAGAATGATAAAATCACAGAACCATTAAGGTTGGAAAAAACCTTTAAGACCATCAAGCCCAACTGTTCACCCAGCACTGCCAAGGCCACCACTGGCCCATGTCCCCAAATGCCACATCCACATGTTTCTTGAACACTTCCAGGAGTGCTGATTCCGCCTCTTCCCTGAGTAAGAGAATAATATTTTGCCCTTCTTCTTTCTATTTTATTGGCTGATCTCACTTCTACCCACCCTTTTCCCTGGTTACCTGGTAGTGTGCCAGGGTATTGAGTCTCTTCCAGTCGTTCTCAATCTTGGTGGTGATGTCCTCATCCTGAAGGATCATCCTTGCCCCGCTGGCTTGGCGCCACTCTGCAAGAAGAACAGGGAAACAGGGATGTTGGAGACAGGGAGAGAGCCCTGGCAATCCCTGTGGAAATCCATCCCTGGTCCTCTCTCCTTTAACAGCACAGACAGAGCCTTCAGGAGTGCCTGGGATCCGTGTCCCTGCCAGGACCCAGCCCGGGGAGGGCAGTGTCTGGTTTGGCACAGCACCAGAACCCATGCTGGGCTCAGCTCATGTTGGTGCTCCCAAAATGCTTCCTACATCTCAAATCCAGCAGGGATGGAGAGCTGGAAGCCCTTAGGTTCAGGGACAGCAGAGGAATAACGGGGGGAAAAGCCAGGGACAGATCCAACCTCTGCTCCGTGGAGGATGCAAACTCTGCCAGCCTTCAGCACAGGCTGCTGCTCCTGCCACTTCTCCAGCCTCTACCCTGAAACGATGGATGTTTCTCTCCAACACTGGAGCAGCCCATCACTTCCCAGGGTAAAATTTTTTTGCTCAAATCTTGGAGAACACTCCCTAAAATGATAGGATCATTAAGGCTGGAAAAGACTTCTAAGGTCATGGAGTCTTGAGGAGGATTGTCCCAGCTTTCCCCACAGGGGACTCACAGACTGGCCTAAAGCAAGGAAAACACAAACATGGCCAAAAGGAGAGGAAAGTTTTTCCAGGGAAAGCTGTGCCTTCAACACAGGCAACCTGGACCATTCAAAGCTCTCCCCTTGGTTGCCATGTTTCAGTCACAGTGACCCAGCCAAGCACAGCTCAGCCAGAGCCAAAGCAAAAAGTCCCTTCATTTGCAGGAGTTAATTAAAATGAACTCTTGGATATGAAGACATCACCTGCCACCCTTGCTTGTTTTTCCTAATATAAAAATGCAAGGACCGTTGCGAATTTCTTTCGGTTTCAGCACTTTTCTTATCACATAATTAAAATGCAGTGGGAAAGCTGCAGTTGCCTTTATTATTCATTTAAATGAGCAGGAAGAGGTCAGCAACTGTGTTTATTGCTGGGTGTTACTCTGGCTGGAGACACTTGGGGCAAGCAAAGGTTGTGTTGGCCGAGCAGTGATCCTGGACTGCCCTTCACCTGCTCCAGCTCCTCAGACCCTCACCTACACCATCCTTGTGGCGTCTGAGGATGATGCTCCCTGCCCATTCCCACCTGGACCGGATTCCTGGGAACTAACTCATCCCAGACACTGCTCAGAAGAGCACAAAACGCTGAAGTTTGGGCTGGGCTGGGAAATGGTGCTCTTTAGAAAGCGCCCCTTGCAACGCCAGAGCCAATTCCGCTGTCACAGAGTGGCTCTCGTGTGCCTTCCTCGTGGTGTCTCACTTTGACCTCCCTCCTTCAGGGCTCTGCATGCTCCTTGCTCCTTGTCTGTCCTGGCTCATCCTTGGAGAGACACACACTCGTGTTTTGGGAGGGCTGCACAGGTTCTGGGTGTTACACTGAGCTCTGGTATGAGGTGGGCACAGCTTTCCT
Source organism: Ptilonorhynchus violaceus (assembly GCA_013397565.1). Taxonomy (NCBI): domain Eukaryota; kingdom Metazoa; phylum Chordata; class Aves; order Passeriformes; family Ptilonorhynchidae; genus Ptilonorhynchus; species Ptilonorhynchus violaceus. The sequence goes on along the minus strand of VZRJ01011160.1, from coordinate 895,898 downwards.
CATTCTGGGCTTTATTTGCATTCAAGGGCTGGGCCAGGTGCTCAGAGCAGATTTTCCTCTGCCCCAGGGGAGCTGAGGACACCATGGGATGTCCCCTCAAGCTTTTTGTTCTCCTGCAGGGACACAGGGGATTCCCAAGCCCTTTCCCTTGGCATTCCTGCAGGGAAGCAATGACAGGGAAAGGACCCTCAGCTGTCCCCAACCCGTCCTGGTCTCACTGCTCCGCTTCTCCCTGAGCTCAGGTGCTCACACAACGATGTGCATGGAAATGCAAAGGGACTGGGAAGGGAAAAGGTGACCCTGCCATCCATCCTGACAGCACTAAGTGAGCCCTGTCAGCTCCGTCCTCGCTGGCAGCACCCTGGCCCCTCTCTGCTGGGAGCTGAGCGCTCCTCTGGGCCAGCACAAAGGACAGACACACTCCAATCCAATTTGTTACACTTCCACCTTCCAGAGACAGGGAGGAGAGGGGGAGGGAGGTAGAAATCCCATTAACTTTATCAAGCCTTCCAATCAGGAGTGGTGGTAAATGCAAACTCAGGAGACAGCTGCTGTGAAGCCTTTATATTTCATTCAGCAGATAGTGTATCTTTTTATTGCACGCAGGAATTACTTCTTCTTTTCTTTTTTTTTCTCTTTTTTTTTTTTAAGAAACAACCTTTCTGTTCAACTTGACTGGGAAAAAGGAAATTCCAGGGGCCTTTGTCAAAGAGGTGCTTCTTTGAGCCGCAGCAATGCTTGGCTAGGGAATGACTCCATGGAGAGATGGAAGGTGGGGAGATGTCATCCTGCACCTCAAATCCTGGAGAAAATGTTACATCTCCCTGGTGCCTTCCCTCTGACCTGGGTCTAGGAAGAGAGGAGAAGCTCAGCTCTGTTTCCAGGGTGGAGAAAGAACCAGCATAGATGGGAATAAAAGTTCATATCTGAACCTGTAGCTGAAAGATATCTGGGAAATATTTCATCCTGTAAGGGATGAATCATAGAATTACAGAATGGTTGGGGTTGGAAGGGATCTTAAAGACCATCCAGTGCCACTCCCTGCCATAGGCAGGGACACCTTCCACTATTGCAGGTTGCTCAAAGCCCTGTCCAACCTTGGACACTTCCAAGGATGGGCCAGTCACAACTTCTCTGGGCAACCTGTGCCAGGGCCTCGCCACCCTCTGAGTAAAGAATTTCCTCCTAACATCTAATCTAAAACTCCCCTCTTTTAGTTTAAACCATTGCCCCTTGTCCTGTCACTTCAGTCCGTTGTCCCAAGTCCCTCTCCAGCTCTCTTGGAGCCCCTTCAGGCATTGGAAGGGGCTCTGAGGTCTCCCTGGAGTCTTCTCCTTTCCAGGCAACCACCTAAACCCTCTCAGGCTCCCTTCAGCAGAGATACAGGCAAGCTCTCTGTGTCACCCTATATATACCAGAGCTAGACCCAGTTTAAGAGTTTCCAGTTTAAGTGGACCCCACATCCCAGCCCTGCAGAGCTGAAAGCTCCCCTGACACGGTCCACGACAAACCTGAGACTGCACCACCGAGTGAGGGCAGGGCAGCCCAGCCAGCAGCTCCCACCCACCACCTCAGCACTCCCTTCCAAAAAGCATCCGAAACCCAGGGAAGAGCAAATGCCTCGGCATGAAGGCAAATTCCTGTTCTGTGGTCCCCACACCTTAAAGTTCTCCCAAAGATGGGGCGTTTCATTTATGGCCAGAGCTTGAAAAAATGGTAATAACTGAAATCACCGCTGTGGGCAGAAGTCTTTGCTCAGAGGGCTGCAGTTTGGGGGTTTGGGCTCAAACACAACCTCAGGGTGTCCAAAATGAGGGGGCTTCCAGCTGACAGCCCCCTCCAGGAGCTCTGCCTGGGTACCCGCCAGACATCGTGACGTTTGTGACACGCACCAGCCCCTTCGCCTGCAGCCACCCTGCGTTCACCGGCCCACAGCAGCTCATCAGCTTGTTTGCCCTCTGCAAACACGGGGGCCATCTGGCCTCAGCGTGGACAGAAAGCCCAGAAAATCGTGCTGGTGGCAGGGAACGGCGCTGCTGTCGGAAAGCCACGGATTTCAAGGCCAGGTTACAGCCATCTGCTCTGCTCCGGCCCCTCTGCAGCCCCGAGCGTTCAGAACTCGGCATTCATTGATCCTGAGAGGCCTGTGAGGATTCCTGAGGGCCAGCAGTGCTTCCTGCTCTCCCCTTGCTGCCTTCAGCCTCACTGAAGGATGCCAGGTGCCAACAAGCGTCTTTTCCTGTGGAAAAGCTGGGATGGAGCTGTGGCTGGATGGGTGGATCCTCTTGTCCCTGCCTCACCCATGCCAGACCAGCTCCTCCCCCCTTGTTTTCTACATTGGTGCTGGCAAGATGCTTCTACTAGATGAGGGGTTTTTTTGTGTTTTTATTTGTTTTGGGTTTTTTTCCCAACTGCACCCTCAGTGCTGCTGGCCAGAGCTGCTCATTAGCCAGTCTCTTGTCGCCATGGGCAAGCCTGTCCTCGGAGGGGTGCACATGCTCATTCCAGCTTTCTGGAATTTTCTGGTCCTCAGCACCACTCAGGAGGTCATAGAATCACGGACTGGTTTGGGTGGGAGGAGATCTTAAAGACAATTCAGTTCCAGTCTGCCATGGGCAGGGGCACCTCCCACTAGACCAGGTTGCTCCAAGCCCTGTCCAGTCTGGTCTTGCACAGGTTAATATTTCTTAAAAGCCCAATTTATCCCTGGTATTTGCAGCATGCAGGTAACATTCCTGTATTTTTTATGGATGCATCCTCCATCTTCACAGCAGAACAAACACTGCCCAGTCACACCCAGTCTGGGATCTGAAGGTAAAGGACTCTGTGGCCACCATGGAGAACCACACAGGTCAGGAGATGAGGCTGTGAGCCCCATTCCTCTGTGCCCTGGCACCCTGCCCTGCCCTACCTCACACTCACCCCACCACTCCCCCCTCCCCTGCTCGCTCACAGCAGCTCCAGAATCATCCTGGGTCTTTCCTGGATGATGTACAGGATCTGTTCTTTACTGCTGCTGCTTTTGGCAGCTTCTTTCGTTTTTCCAACTGCCTTCCATGAGCGGTTTCTGTCAGGAATCCCTCCCTCCCTTACACAAACACACACTCAGACAGTTAACTTTAATCCCTGACCTCTCATTCCTGCCTTCATTATTGCTGTGAATTGTTTCTTGGCCTCAGTCCATTCCTTCTCCTTTTGGTTCCTCTACAGCTTTGCTGGTTTTATAGACTCCATCATTTTCCAGGCCAGTCTCTTTCCCTGAAGGTCACTGAGGGTAAATTCTGGCAGATTCGGCCACAACGGAGCCCCCAGCCCTCCACCAGACACCTCAGCAATGCCCTGAGCAGATTTTTCCTCATTTTTTCATAGCACCCTCCAGGTGTGGTGCCACACCTGCCTGTGGGCCCCAAATTCGGACACCCCACTCCTCCCAGCATCCTCGCTCCAGGTACTCTTTTTCCGGGGGTCTTTGGCAAGGGAGCAAAGTCCCACTCATGCCTTTTCCAGACCCTTGTCCAAGATGAATTCTGTGGGTGGAAAAGCAGGATACAGGTCTTTTTAAGTCCTCAGGGCCAAAGATTTCCTGAGCCAGGAGCATTTACATCAAGGCAATGTCCCCTCTGCCCTGTCACCATCACTGCTCTGCCTTGCAGAAGGCCTGGAGTGTCTGGATGGAGTTTGGAGATTTCCCACCTCCCCTCTCTCCCCCTGGCCAGGAGCAATCCCATACCCAGATCCATGTCAGCAGCTTTGGGCCGGTGGGAGCAGGGCACGTTCTTGAAGATGGCATCGAGGATCTTCTCCTTGACCTGCGTGATGGTGTCGCAGTTCAGGATCTTCACCGGGATCTCGGGGCTGTTCACGTTGTCGGGGTTCACACAGCTCAGCACCTGGGAGGGAGGCAGCACACGTGTCACAGCAGCACAGGTACCCTCTGCCTGTCCCCTTTGTAGTGCCTGCATCCTACCAGAGGGATCCAGGGTGTAAAAGTGGGAAAATATGGGTACCAAGGGTATTCCCTCCCTCACGAGGGCACAGAGATGTGGTTTCACATGAAAGGATTCCATGCATCCAGGAATTAAAGGTAGCTCAGAGTTTGGCTCTCAGCCATGTGCTGTGGGCTCCCAGATGTTACAGCCAATGACTTGGGGCAGATGTGGAGCTTTATCTGAGCTGGTGTCTCATGTCACATATCCCTGGGAGGTGAAATCCTGGGAACAGCCCTTTAGATCTGAGCCTCATCTGCCTGGGATCTTCGTTATACTTAATCATGGAGTCATAGAAGGGTTTGGGTTGGAAGGGACCTTAAAGATCATCTCATTCCAACCCCCTGCCATGGACAGGGACACCTTCCACTAGCCCAGGTTGCTCCAAGCCCCATCCAACCTGGCCTTGGACACTTCCAGGGATGGGGCAGCCACAATTCTGGGCAACCTGTTCCAGTGCCTCACCACCTCCACAGTAAAAAATTTCATTCCTAATAGCAGAAAGCCCACGAACACCAGGTCAGGTTCTGGTGCTTTCAGTAAAAATGGCCATTGAGATGCCAAGGTGATGTAATTCAGTAGTGGCCTCCTTGCATTGCCACCTGGTTTTGATAATTCCAGTGAAAACCTTTAAGTTTGTCCATCTGCATAGCCACGGAACTGAGCAGACCCTTCTCAGAAGAACGTTATAAATTTAAAATTCAGGGCTTCTTAAAAAACGAAACAGGAAAGATCAACAACCTCTGCTTTCACGCACAAAAGAAGAAAATCGACCCAACTGGAGAGACCTCTCATTTCTCAGAAGGAAAATTTAATTTTCTCCACTCTGTCCAAGAGTAAATGCAAAGCATGTGGTGAGGTGGGATACCTTAAACACAGATTATTTAACAGCAATCTGCCTGCTAACCCCTGGCCGTGTCTATGCTGTCCATTCTGCTCATCTCTGGTTGCAGAGTTGTGAAGTCTACAAAGTTTTATAAACTTAGCACACCTTTGCACTTGAAAGGGGTGTTCAGTGATGCTCCAGTCTATATAGGGTCATTAAATGTTTTACAAGTGCAGATATGTTAGTTTTGGTGCCTTAGACAAATTTTAACTTGACTTAAATTCCTCTCTGTAGCGTGCAAGGGGTGCTGGATTCTCCACCACTTTCCATCTTCACCTCCTAAGATGCAGTGGGAACTCAAAGTTCCTTAAAACGGGGTGAAATCACATCAGTCTAATTACACACTGCCTCACCAGGCTCCCTTTGGTGATGTTATGCTCAACCAAGAGGGACTTGTGAAGATATTGCTTACAAAGAGCTCTGTGATCTTGCTGGATGAAAGGGGAGATGTAAATAGGAGATATTGATTAGATCATAATGCTATTATTTATATGTCACTTCCAGAAGTATTGAAAAAGCATCAATTCAGATCATAATAAAGGCACAGATTTACAGTTCTGGGCCATCTTTCATCTCAAAGGATCACAGAATTACACATAAAAAGCGCTGCTGAAATGCAGCCAGCGTTGAGGTTATTGGTTGGTGTAGCCCTCCTGGGTTATTCCCATTCCTTGCCCACAGAAACCTCTTCCTCTGCAAACTCCTTGGATTTATCCAGAAAATAAATAACCTGGGAGCCTGTACTGGTGTTAAGTTTGTGGTTGGACTTTATGACTTTAAAACTGTTTTCCAGCCTAAATTATTTCATCACACACCTGTAGGGAAATGGAGCAGTGATGGCAGCCTGGGACAGGCTTGGATTTATCCAAGAGCACTTGGAGCTCTTTCAAATGATCTGAGCTGCCCTGCCTGGCCAACATCAGGTCCAGAAGACCCAACATGGCCTGCAGGTGCTGGCCAGTGTCCACCACAGCAGTACCCACCAGCCAGCTGGAAGGTGACAATGGTGATTTGCTCCTGGTTATCCTTGAATTTCACACGGTGCCAACTTTTGAAGGTGTCAGGAAAACTCTGCCTGAGCAAGCCACGGTCATTCACACCCCAAGGAATCCTTGCTTTCCTCTTTCCCAGCTCAGCTGGAAAAAGAAGGAGCAGGGAGAGCAGCAATTTTTCAAGGGGCTGTGCTTGTGTTTCAAGCATAGAGGGGGCAGTTGATAATCCCTGTAAACCCCTGAGCTCCCGTGGGTTCATTACAACGACTGTCAAGAGTCTCTTTCCCACATTTTAGGGAATTCTAACACCATTCCCAGAGCACAGTGGCTTTGGCATATATTCCCCAGGCTTCACATCGACGCTCCAATGGTGTTTTCCAGCTGTTCTCTTGTGGAGCACCAACCTTTTCTCCATACTCATAACAACCAAGAACTAATCCCATTGTTCCTGCAGTGCTGCTCAGCTGCTTCAGCACAATCCTTGATGTCACCTGGTGGGGAAGAGACCCCGTGACGGCCTGTGCTGTATTCCTATTGGATCGATCACTCTGAGGGAAGGTTTGTGATGCTGATATCCTAAATGCTGGCAAAGTGGAGGAAGAGGAGAGGAGACACCAGTGTCACCCAAGGATGTGAATGGTTTGGCACTGAGAGGACACCTGGCACTGCTGTTCTGTCACTCACTGAGGCCTGTGTCACACAAGGATGTGCCAGTTGTGGGGTCGGCATGGAAAGGAGTGGGACTGGGAGCACAAGGAGAAGTAATCCCTGAGCCCTGCTCTCCCACTGCCTCTGTGTGACCTTGGGACACCTCATTTCACTGGATTTGTGTTTATTGACCTTTTTCTACATCCTTGGGCTTTTTTTTCATCTGCCAGCCCTTCCAGCCATGAGCTGTCTCTAAGTGTCTGTGCACATGGAAAGCTTAGCTCAGCTAAGCCTGACCTCCACTACAGATTACTGGCATTTAAATAATAAAGGCACAGTTTGTGGTTACTTGTGGTCACCCTGGCTCTGAGTTTGAGTGGTTTTCTCTGAGACCAGGACAGGAGTTCCTCTCCCAGGGACAGAAATTGCTCTTTCCCTTCCAGTTTGGGCTGGAAGATTCCATGGGGTTTGCATGCAGTGAGGCTTGGTGGAGAAAAAGGAGTGGATGGTTTTCCATCTCCCAGTGGTGGCAGAGCAGTGGCAGCAGGGAGTAAGAGATTTTTTCATCTGGATTCTTGTTTGGTGAGTGCCTAAAAGATCCTGGATTCTGCCAAAGGCAGATGTCACTCAGCAGGGATGAAATCTTCCTGTGTCCCATAGATGGAGTAACATAGCTGGGATTTTAAGGGCACTGCAGACCAGAGATGATGAGCAGTGAGTGGTAGTGAAGGCAGTAACACACGAGGGGGTTTCTCTGAAGGGAATCTTGAGGAAGACCCAGTGTTAAACTGCAGCTGTTTATTCTGGGAAATCACATCTGTAACCAGCTGATTTTCTGCTGGGTGAAAAATCCCTTGTAAGGAATTGTTATAGACTGCTAAGACCCCAGGACATGGAGGGCTGCTTCCTTGGAAAACTGTAGGACCTGGCAGAGACTTGGAGCTACCTGGTTTGGAGAGAAATCAGACCAAAACAAGCTAAATTTATTGCGTGAGGTGTGTATAGCAAAATAAATTAACTCCAGATATCTGAATGTGCTCTGTCCTCTTCTGTTTTTTCAGCCTGGATAAGTCAATTCCTTTGGATCTACTCTTCATTCAAACCACATCCAAAACTAAGTTCTAAAATATTAGGTCACAGGATGGATTCATAGAGGCATAGAATCATGGAATGGCTTGGGTTGGAAGGGACCTTAAAGCTCATCCCATTTCACCCCCTGCCATGGGCAGGGACACCTTCCACTATCCCAGGTTGCTCCAAGCCCCATCCAGCCTGGCCTTGGACACTTCCAGGGATGGGGCAGCCACAGCTTCTCTGGGCAACCCATGTCAGGGCCTCACCACCCTCACAGGGAAGAATTTTTTTCTAATATCTAATCTAAACCTACTCTCTGTCAGTTTGAAGTCATTCCCTCTTGTCCTGTCACTCCAGACCTCTGTAAATAATCTCTCTCCATCTTTTCTGTGGGAATTCCCGTATTACAAACACTGAATCACTTCTGGCTTTATTTCACTGCTATATATTTTTAATAAAAGATGTCAGGCGGCCCAAGGAAGGTAAAAAAAGGACAAAATAAAACAGAAATCAAGAGAAACAGAAAAGAAGAACAATCCTATTCATATTCTGCTTCTTCTTAATCTCCTTCACCGGAGCTGATCTCTGTAAATCTGCTGAGATTCCTATCGGGATATATTTGTCTGCTCTTGAGATGTAAGAGGGAGAGCTGATTATCATCAAACAGCACAAAGCAAGCAGAGGAGAGCTTTGTTCAGCCTGATGTATAATTACTACCCTTTGCTGGCTGCTTTGGATCAAACCTAAAAGGATCGGGGGGGATTTCCTTTGGTGAAAGTGATCACTCTGGGGCTGCAGTTTTTTCTCCCTTCTGCTCATTTGCTCCATGTGTGATCAGCCCTCTGAATTTTCAGACAACCACACGTGACAGCAAAGAAGCACCAAGCTGCCAATTTAAGGGGAAAGCCATGTTTTTAATATGCAAAATAAAACTGGGGCCTTATTTAAGAATGAAATCCACCCCCTCATCAGACTTGGGTTCAGTCGAAGCTCAGCTCTAGATTGGAGTTACGGGAGACGAGGGAATTTCTGGCATCAGCCCTCCTGAGGTAAGGCCTAAGACAGGTCTAAGACTTGGAACTAGATGATCTTTAAGGTCCCTTCCAACACAAACCATTCCATGATTCTGTGACTCCACACAGCTCTCAGAGGTATCTAGTGTTAAGTGAGATGAAAGTGCAAATAAAATAATCTGTTCAGTTTAGACCATCTTCTCACTGTCCTAAAATTTGGCATTGGGGTTTTTTGAGAACAAAGACGTGGGAAATAGAAAAATTACAAGGATCACTGAAGGCTTAGAAAGTGTTCTTCATCCAGCAAAGACTTAGAAGCTCAGTGGATTTAATGCATCCAGGAAAGAATGAAGGCCCACAAACACACTAAGAAGAGATATCTAATGCTCTTTAATTGGTGCTCTTTAATCAAGTGGGGAGAGGGTGTAATCTCAGAGCAGAAGCTAAAGCTGCACATATGCAATGGATATCTTGCACCATGCAGACAATTCCATTTCGAAGCAAACAGCTCAGTGACAGGGATTAGTTTCCTTTCCCTTGAAATCTTTAAATCAAATTCCTTTCATTTTGACTTGTGCTTTCTCAAGAGGGATGGCTGCACCAGCTCTAGAGCTGACCTAATAGGTCCCTCCACTGTGTACCTCTTACTGCTCCTTGATGCTGAAATCCTCGTTGGAGGAACACATTTTTAATTTGAATAGTCAATCCTCAGCTGCTTTACCCTGCTGGGACACGGGAATAAATCATCCCAGAGGGTCAATCACTGGCTTGTGTTCTCTAAATCCCCTTTGGTTAGAAAATTCTGGACAAGCCCTTGGGAAGGGGGGCCCAGAGCACTCACCAGTGTCTTGTAGTCGATCTGCTGTCGGATGAGCTTGTCCTCGCTCAGCGAGTACCGCGCCTCCCCCGTGATGGAGTCGATGGGACCCTTCTCCATCTGCTGCTTGATGGCACAGAAAAGGGAGAAGAGAGGTTCTCCAGCACACTCCTGCAGGGAGGAAAGGGAACCAGGAGGTGAAACGAGAGGAAAGAAGTGAGAACCCAACCTGTTCATCCCAGTGACCGCCATGGCTTGCCATCCCACATCACTCGTGACAGACACATCGGTGGGAACCAGTTTATTCCAAATAATCCAGGGTCAGAGGTGACCCTCCACCTCCACAGAGAGCAACCAGCCCTTGGGCACAAAATGTGAGTCTTGGGGTTGGTCCTGTGTAGGGCCAGGAGTCGGACTCTGTGATCCTTATGGGTTCCTTCCAGCTCAGGGTATTCTGGGATTCTGTGGGTCTGTCCTGTCAGGGGACAAAGGTGTCTGTTCCCTGGCAGTGCTGGGGCTGTTCAAGGGGTTGCCACCAGGCCAGAGCTTTGCCCTGGAGCGGGTGGTGGGATGGCTCCCAGATGATGAGAGAGCAAGTCTTAAAGGGAGGTGGAGGCTTGGTGCCCCATCCTGGGTGTCTGGGCAGAGTCCACAGGCTCCCTGAGCACTCTCCAGCTGGAGACAAACAGGAATGCTCCGGCAGGGACCCGGGGCAGATGTGGCCCTGGCTCTGGGTGAGGGTACCAGAGGTGTGGGACCCAGCACAGGACAGCAACAAGCAGCCCCAGGCAGGGACAGCAAAGCACATCTCCCCCTAATTTCTCCTCATCATTCCCACTCACTGCTCTACTCTTTTCACACTTTTCCTCCCTTTTCCTCCCTCAGTGCCATGCACCCCCTGCTTCCTGCTCTTGCCTCCCTTCCCTTTCATCCCTCCCCTCCTCGCCCTCTCCTCTTGTGTCCCGACTCGACGAGCGAGGTCATTTTCCCCTGGTGTAAATCCCAGCGAAAACAAGTTAATAATCGGCAGCAAAGTGGCCCCTTTTTCAGTCCCTACACCTGTCTCCCACTTAATTAGCTTATCTGCCAGCAGCATATTGCTTCTGTGTGCCTGTCTCCTGCCCTTATCAGGCCCCTGCTCAGGCTAAGGCAAGGAGACAAGTAGCTGAGTGGGGTGAAAAAAGCCTATTATAAAAGCAGCTCTTTAGAGAGTCACCTCCTTATATCCTTCCCTTTCAGCTGAAAGCAGGGATCTGATACAGAAGTCACCGAAATTACCTTCCAGGGACCTTCAAAACTTTCCCGTGTGTTCGCCCTTGAAGTGGCTGTGCCTGGGGAGAAGGCTCAGGGGGTTGGGGGTTATTTGTAAAGCCTTGGATTGCCAGGCAGAGGGGTGGTTATGCTGTCCAAATGAGGCTGGGAGGTGGGAGGATATTTAGCAGCTGCAGTGGGAGTGGGGGAGAGGTGCAGAGCTCCTTCTAAAAAGGCTGGCTCAGAGCCTGGTGCCTTGGGAATTGTCATGCTCGAGGCTCAACGTGTGTCCCCAAGGGGAAATTGGATCACCCAGCTGTCAGTGGCAGGTCTCAAAGGCTGAAAGACTTTTTTTTTCTTACTACAAAAACCCCAAAGAGACTTTCCAGGAGGAATGAGAGAGCTCAGGGGGGGCCTCAAGTTCTCTCACTCAAGTTCTGGTGAGTGTCCCTCCACTCCTCCTGGGGCTGTGCCTCAGCACTGCCTCTGAGCTGGGGTGGAAGGAGGTCTCCATCCACTGTGCACTGAAAATATGGGTCACCACACGATGGAGACCTCAGGCTGCTGGTGAAAGGAGAGCATTTTCCATACAGGTCTCAGTCAGGCTCTGAAATCCTCCCCATTTCAGCACTGGCCCTTAGATCCCACCTCTGTACGAGAGAAAGACCTGGATCAGGTCTTTGTTCTCCCTGGATCAGAAAATAGCCCATCTCCTATTAGGCAGTGACCTCCTTCCAGAGGCAAAAAAAAAGCCTTTCACTTTATATCTGGGAAGTTTTCACCCTAACTAAACCTCACCAAGAAATGCATTAAATCAACTATTTTTCCAGGTGGACTGCTCCTCTTACCTTGAGGAACTTGTAGAGGAGGAAGGTGAACCAGTTGGTGAGCATCTTCTCAGCCACAGACTCTGTCCTAAAACCAACCAGGGAGAAAAAAGCAAATTGGAAATGAGTCAGTCAAGCTGGTCATTTGTCCAGTCTAAATAGTGGCCTTGTCCATCTTCCTGACCAATGGAAAATCTGGCAAGATTTAGCATGTCCTAGGTTCCCGGTTTTAGTTCTGGATTTAGGAAACCTGCAGGAAAATCCTTGCTGCCCCGTTGGTTCTCCTGTGGCTACAAGTCCCTGTATATTCCTGTTTTTCAGTTTCTCCAGCAAGGAAAAGGAGTTGACAACATTTGAGGGAACCTTCTCCAAGGAGCGCAGGGAGGATAAATCCATCACACAGAGGAGCTCAGAGCGAGGCCATATGTCAAGCAGGCTGCATAAATACTCGGGAGAGACAGATCTCAGTCCCTGGGGAACAGTTATCTGGCACTGCCTATCTCCCTGGCGTTTGGGAGTGATTACACTCCTCAGTGTGGTGCGCACACAGAGCTCATCCTTCTGCCCTTGAACACTCTGCCCTCAATCAAACAAAAAATCCACCTCGAGGCTTCAGGCTGAGCTTTTCCTGCACAAGGACCTGTAAATGTGGTGTGGGCATCAGGAGCACAGGATAAACCTGTGCTGGCTCCAGGACAAGCGCTGGTGTTGCTCAAGAAGAAAGAAGAGTCCCTGCCTGGGTGAATTAAAGTGGGTCCTCCTCGGCCTGGCTCTCACCAAAGCCACACAAGGGTTCTTGCCTGTTGCTGTTGCTCTCTGCCCTGAAAATCTCTTTGGGGCCGTAGATGTCACGTGGGATGGACACTGGACACAGGTGAGGTGGGAAAATCATTTCTGCCAGCTCCTGCCTTCTGTCAAACACCTCCAAAACCGAAAAAGATTCCCTTTCACAGGCTCATGGGGAGGGAAGGGAACCATCAAGCTGAATCCAGCTGCTCCAGAGAGCTGCCTGAGGACCTCACACCAACATCTCACCCAAGGCACTGAGTTATTCACATGTTCTGTTCTGGGGCTGCTCAGTGAAGGATTTCCATCTCGGAGCACAAACCACATGTCTGACTTCTCCTTGTGTTTCCAAGGTTTGGAACAGTGGATGTGCCTTCTTTGTTCACTGGCTCTCCTTCCAAAGGCCACAATTAATTTCCAACAAAGACGGCTAGAGTTAGCAAAGAGCTGGAAGAAGGAGAAAGACGAAAGATGGGATGCTCAGGACAAGATAGGAGATGGAGAAAGGGGAAAAATGGAGAAAATGAAGGGGGGAGACAGCTGGAAGGAGGCAGTGCCATCCAGCATCAGAGCAGAAGCACAGAGAGGAAGCCTGGGGACAGCTGCAGGGTGGTCACCAGCCAGGCTGCAGGGCTTGAATCACATCAGGGACTCAACTGACACCAAAGCAAAGTCCAGTCCCTGCCCCTGGCATTGCTGGCCTGAATGCCAGGAAGTGCCTGCTGCCCCTTTTTTGCTGCTTCTCCACAGTGGGCTGAGTGCCAGATGAAAAAGCTCCCAGCAGAGATCTCATCCCTGTCCAAGCCATCCCTTGTAGTCACTTGAGGGCTCCTCAGAGTCAGCTCTGAGCAGTGGCAAAGGCCACCCATCTCCAGAAGACTCCCCCTGATTTTATTTAGGGTCCTTGAATCAGGAGGGTTGGTTCAGTCTGTGAAAAGGAGATTAATCTGATCCTAAAGGGAGAAGAGGCAGCACCTCCCCAGGCAGGGCAAGCACATTAATTCCAGAGCAGTAGATTCCTAATGCGAGGTTTCCCACAGAATTGTGGAGTTTAGACCTTAGACCAGGCCAAGAAGCACCAGTCCAAGCTTGTTCCCTGTTTAAACCAGTTCTGTTGTCCCACTCTTCTGCTGATTTCCACAAACTCCCAGCTCCAGTGCTCTGGGAGACACAGGAGATCCCACAATGCAGTTGAAGACCCCCAGTGTGTCCATAGTTAACTCACGAACAAGAAACAAAGCTGGGAATTCCATGTCCCAGGCAAGAGATGGAAGAAGTTGACACATTCTCACCAGGGATATAATACAGCACATATGTAATAGGCTTTTAGGTCATGATTGGAGTTTTGAGGTTAAAAGGAACCATAAACGTAATAAACACACAAAGAGCCCAAAATAAGGATTGGGCTTTTTCTGTCCTTATGAAGCTTCTTGGAGGATCCTCATGCAAAACCAGAGGGAGTTTAGTCCTGTAACTTTTAACCCTTGACTACGTTTTGGTTAGGGAGGAGATGGAGCAAGACAAGAAACACCCCTTTTCTCCAAAGATGATTACGGTGCTGACTTTAGACAGCAGGAAAGACCTTCCCAGCCTAGCTCACTCCACGCCCAGGCATCCTTACCTCCGGAGCAGCAGCTTGGGGTGGTTCTTGCTCTCCAGGTTTTTGTCTATGAGGTCGGCCAGGAGCTGTTTGAGGACGTCGGTGGCGTACTCCAGCTTGCCCTGCAGCCCCGTCATGATGAGCGAGGCCACGTTGCCGCGGTCCCGCATGGAGAAGCTGCGCTGGGATTCCAGGGTGCGGATGAAGGACAGCAGGAAAACCTTGTTGTTGATGAGCTGGGCAAAGAGCTTCAGGCCCTTCTCCACCCGCTCCTGCCGGTAGCCAGGGACCTGCACAGGAATAGAGGGAGTTTTTCCCTTTCCCTCATTTCCCGTTGTCAGACCTTCCCAAATGGGTCATACACCCTTTGCTCCCCTCTCTGCCCTCATCCCTCCGGCTCCTCCAGCTAAGGAAAGGCAGGAAGAGAATCCATACATCATCTAATGATTAGGAAGTCTGAGAAGACTCCCAGCCCCAGCCTGATGATTTTTTCCAATCCTGTGTTTCCCTCTCTGAACAGTACATCCAAAAGGGATTGCTAGTGCCTAAATGTGTCACCTTGCCATGTTACATTTTTATTTTAGCCAGACTGAAGCCTTACTCTAATTTCACCCTGCAAGAAACCTGCTCACAGAGGTTTGGGGTTCAGCTTTAGGGAGCTGGGAGAGGCAGCAAGAAAGTGAATGGGAAAGAGAGGCCAGGGTGAGGTTTGGAGGACATGAAGAGATGCAGTGGGGCAGTGGCCGAGATGGTGACCATGCAGATGGGCCTTGGTTTGGAGAACTGGGTAGATGGAGTTGCGAGAGGACACTCTGAGCTGCGACCTCTCTTGGAGGTCCCACTGAGGCAGAACCCCTGGGTTTGGGACGTGAGGTAGTTTGGAGACACAGAGGTTGATAAGTCTCATATCTCTCAGCTGTGAGAGGCTGGTGAAGTAGTTTTTATATGGAAGAATTTAGAATTTATGCTGGAGCTCGGGCTCCACACTCCACAGTGGCGGTTTTGGACCTTCTGGCTCTAGGCATTAATGAAACCTAAACAGAGAACCCCAAACTCATCCTTCCATATTGCTGAAGCTGATCCAGCCCTTGGAAAAGCTTTCCTGGAAGCTGGAGGCTCTCACCACAGAGAAGGATGTCACCAAGGCATATATGAATTAATAACCACCCAAATTTGGCACTTTAATACAAAATAAGTTGGCGTGCTTAAACAACCAAGCAATTCAAGGCCCCTTATAGAGTCATTACTTTTTCAGTCTGGAAATTAGAGTTCCTAACTCTTTTTGCATCCAGCAAATAAATTACTTCCTAAATAGCTCGAGACAACCAACCAACAAACCAACCACCACCACCCAGCCCGCCAATAATTATGTTTAACTCACTTGCTTGAACATTTAATATTGTCTATCCCTGGGTTATTATGGAGAATTAAAACAAAATAACAAGAAAAGTATTTCGTGCTGCATCTGGAAGCAGTTAATTAGCAAATGAGCTGGAAATAAGTAAGACCTCCTCACTGTGGGATCTGTGCTGGGGCCTTTTGCGATAAATAGCAATTCCTCCTGGGTCCTACAGGGAAGGGAGCAGAGTGGGAGCTGCCTTCACGTTGGTAGCCCAAGATGTTGACACTGAGAGAGCTGTTGAAGCTTTACAAAGGATTAAGGAGAAAAAAAAATAATGAATGGAATGAAAGGGAGAAGAGATCAAAGGTGTTGGATTGAAACATCAGCTCAGTGTGTATCTCCGTTTGGGAGCATCCGTGCTGAGGCCTCTGCAGGGGTCAGATGCTGCTCTGTGATCAGCTGGCTGGGGTTAATGAATGTGGGGATTGCAATTGGCTGTGGGGACGATGGAAGTGTTTGTGTGTGTGTGAGAGGGACATCCAGGGCTCCTCGTTTCTCCTGCTCCTTTGTGGGAGCTGCCGGGCTGCTCGTCCCAAGGGAAAGCAGCTTGAGGTCACTCGACCTGCACCCCAAATCTGTATGGGGTATGCAACTCAGCCTCCTGCCCAGTCCCACAAGCCCTCCTTGCTGACAGATCAGGTCTTTCAATGGCTCTCTCCACACAGTTGGATGAATTTTGGCTCTTACGAATGGCAGGAGCGAAGTCGAGCAGGCATCTCTGATTACACAGCCAGCCAAGCGTGGTCCTGCCTGTGCCAGCTCCTGCTCCTCCTTCCTGCCAACCAGCCCAGCCCTGGCCTCCAGCAATCTCCCAGGCCCATTCCAGAGCTTCTCTGAAGCTCAGAGCCTGCCAAGAGCTTTGCAGAGAGCTCAGCCAATGCCTTGGCCACGGTGTAGCTCCTGATTCTCTGGCCCAGGTATTCCTAGAGCAAAGCCCGTCCATCTGCCAGAGCCTGGAGCAGGTTTTAGCCTGGCCGACCTCACCAGGGCTCCTTTCAAGCTCCCTGTCAGCATTCAGGTAGCACAGGCTGTGTGTGGACCCCAAGAGTGGTGGGCAGTGTCCGGCTATCCCCCCACTCTTGCTCCAGAGAGCTGGATGTGGGGAGGGTATGGACAGAATGACACTGTGGTTTTCTGACCTCCCTGCAAACCACAGAGTGCAGCAAAGCTGAACCTCCTTCAGTGACAGGAGGTTGTTTTTATAGGGGTTTGCCATAAAATACTCTGGTCTCTTGGTAGAGTGAGGGTCATGCAAACTGGAGTGACACAGGCAAGCATGCTCCTCTGTCATACAACCTTTGTTTCCTTGCCCCTGCATGGCAGAAAATATTAAATCCTGTCCAAAAATCAACCACAGAAGGATTAATACCAAGGAGAAGCTTGGTTGAGTAGACCTAAAGCACATAGATCTGTGAGACTCTTCCAAACAAGTGAGTGATCAAACAGAATTCAACAGGTAACAAGTGACAGGATGAGAGGAAACGGCCTTAGGTTCTGCCAGGGGCAGTTTAGATTGGGTATTAGGAAAAATTTCTCCACTGAAGGGCTGATAAGGTGTCGGAACAAGCTGCCCAGGGAAGTGGTGGGATCACAATCCCTAGAAGTGCTCAAAATGAGTGTGCATGTGGCACTTGGGAACGTGGTTTGGTGGTGGAATTGGCAGTGCTGGGTTAATGGTTGGGTTTGATGACATGAGAGGTCTTTACCACCAAAACAACTTTATAATCTAAGATAGCAGCAAATATCTCTCCTTTTAACCCAAGTTTTTAACAAGGAGCTATTTCACCCCTAGTAGGACACAGCATAATTAAGACATCACATCCCCACCACTGACACAGAACCTCTGACATTCAGGACCAAACAGGGAGGCATGAGAGGAGCCAGAAGCAGGAAATGTTGTTGTTTTACCTCCAGATCCCTCAGGACTGGATGATCCTCAATGCCAGGGAAAAGCACCCTCATCGTGTAGGTTCGGTAGTCGAGGAAAGGGATCCCAGCTCCATCCAGGTCACTCGTCAGCTCGTGGATATCTGTCTGGAGCTCTGCAAAGGCTGGCACAAAAACAGAACAACTCATGTAGCAGTGAAAATCCAGATCACCCTCACCAGGATGGGAACAGCCCCCAGACCCACATGCAGAAGATTAAGGAGAAGCAACACGTGGAGGGGAAGAAGGTGGATGAGAGCAATGTCACCTTTCCCACAACACAGCCCTTCCCCAGGCACATGTCCCAAGGCTTTCTCTGGACTGTGAGTTATCAAATCCAGTTAGGACAGGGCGGAAAATGTCTGGATTTAGGGAAAACAGGCAAAGTCAGATTAGACCCAGGCTTGAGCCACACCTGCAGGGTTCAACACTGAGGTGTTTTGGCTCAAAGCTTTGTGGCTGGGTGACTTCTACCGATGCTGCCACCCACCGTGCCATCCTGCCTTCCCCATCCTACCTTCTTTGCACTCCAGAGCCACCCTGGACTCCAGGTTGTCCATCTGCATCTGCAGGCGCTTGAGGGTGAGGTCGCTCTCCCTGGACTTGCGCTTGTAGGCGATGAGCACGGCCACGATGAAGATGATGAGCAGGCCGCCGGCCACCGCGATGCTGACGATGGCTGGCAAGCTGAGAGGGCTGTCCGGGGAGATGTAGACCATCCCCGGGGAGAACTCCATCCCTCCCACACGGGCCTAGAGGGAAAGCAGCAAGAGCTGCAGTGAAACTGTCAAACAAGCAGGAACACAGAGAATCTCCATCGTCTCCCCGGCTGAGGGTGAACGGTGACATCCCCTCATCTTCCCAAGTCAAAAGGGGAAGTTTTTGGATGTGGAACAGCTTAAAAACACCTAAAATGCCAGATAGAATCACCTCTGTTGGCAGAATGACCACGAGCCCCATCAAAAAAGGACTTGTAGTGAGAAGCCACCAGTCACAATTTCTCCATGTCAGTTTGGATTTCTCTCCTGGATTTTCATTCCCCGTCCTGATGTGTTGTACTGGATGATGTCACTTAGTCCCCAAAGACACACAGAACACAGAGCTCGTGGTTATGGCCTGATGGGTCCTAATTCCACAGTCGGGCAGTGGACACCTGACCTGGTCAGTACAGTGGGACTGCAAAAATCAGAGTCACTATTTTCTTTTGACTCTTCCATCAGATAAAACTGTACTTGGAAGCCTCTAGGATAGTAAAAAACCCCACCACAAACCCCACAAAGCCTGTCCCATGCTCTTTACAGCCCCTTTCATAGCCACACATTGGCAGGGCAACTGCAGATGCTCAGCAGTGGGACAGGGAGCTGAACACAGCTTTTTGTTCTCCACACAATTCCAGGGCTTCCCAGCCTCTGGAAGAAGCTGCTGTGCAAGGGCCTTGGTTTTAACAAGCAGACAGAAACCCTGCAAGCATTCCTGCTGCAAGCCCAACAAAAGGTTCTGCTGAAGCAAGTCCCTGGGAGCCCACTTTTACAACATGAACACCGCTCCCAACAGGAATCCCACTGGATACTGATGGCTTAGAGCTACTACGAGGCTGTTCAAAGCTATTTGTAGAGTAGGCGAAGCTTGAGCAGTGGGAGAAAAACTCTGCTGAGTGGCCTGAAGTATAAAAAGGAGGTTTCTAGGGCTGTGCTGTGGTTGGGCAATGCTGGTTGTAGGTGAGCAGGAAGCTGGGAAGATGCCATGCAGAGAGCTGGAAGGATGATGAGCCCCACGACCTCAGCCCAGCCGAGCTGTGTCACAGAGAGGCACAATCTTGCTGCCAGGCAGAAATGCAGTCAAGACCCCAGGGCTGAGTGTTCCCTCCTCCCACGGCCACTGGGACCACTGCAGTGTGGAATTAAACTGTTTGCTTCCTCCCTCACATTTCCTCATGTTTCTCCCCCACATCCCAGCCTGGGTGGGATGTCCTTCATCCCGCTGGGTCTCAGTTCATCAGTGTCTCCAGCCTGCCTGGACACACATTAATCCCAGGCCTCCTATGGCTCAGCTCAGGCACCTACTCAGGTTTCCTCTCCAGGCTGCAGGAGGAAGAAACTGGCCCAAGGAGGAAGGGTTGGAGCCTGCAGAAGGGACTACAGAGCAGAACCATGAATTAATGAATATTCCCAGGTGGTCTTCACCACAACCCTTTTTGGGGACATGAATCTTTGTGACTTCAAATGTCTGAAAATTCCGAATTTCTATCCACAAGGTCCTCTCATGCCATTTTGGGATGGGGTCTAGAAAGATAACGATGTCCACAATGAGAAACAAAACCAATCCTAAACTCATCTGATCAGGTAACAAAATTTCAAGATGACCATTTGGTACCATGACAATGGTGACTTGTACAGCATTTTCAGTGGCCAAGGAACCTCAGATCCTTAGTTGGGGATGCAGCAGTAACAAGTTTTGCCGTATTTCAGGATACAAGATCAAACTCACTCATAAATCCTGCCTGGGGCAGAGGTTTGGTGTTGGAATGTGACCTGCTCAACTGAGCAAACTACCAAACTCGCATCCTAAATCCAAGCACTGGAAGTTGTTCCCTTTTGCCCAAGGCCAGTGTCCCAAGTCCTCCCAGCAAAACTTGCTCACCAGCTCACACACTTTCCTTCCTGTCACGGTGAATCAATAAATATTAATTCTATTTCATTTTCTCTTTCCAACAGTGCCCCCTTTCCTCCAAGCCCTGCAGTCAGATGATTCCATTCAAGAAATACCAAACTAGAATCAAAGAACCCTATCCCAAACCCCAGTGCAGGTCCATCCTCAAAGCTGGAAGAACAGCCTGGCTCCACGGGTGGGATTTCTCTCACCAAATATTCCACTTGCACATCTGAGTTAGACACTGCTCATGATTCCAGAGTCAACAAAGAGAAAAACCCTGTTCAGAATGTGATTTATGTGAGCTGCCTCTCCTGCCTTTGACATTGGGATGAGACGTTTGATTCAGTGGAAGTTCTCATTTCTCTCCATTAATGATAAGGGGATCTAAGCTCCAAAAGGCAGATGTTCGAAGTCAGGCCCAGTGTGTTCCTCTCTAACAGTGGTTTCAACACTGGGAAGGTCTCACAATCCACAAGTAAAACTACCGTGATCCAAGGGAATCTGTCTCTTGAGGAATAAAGTCTATGAGGCTGCACTATTATGAGCATTTAAAAGAAACACAAGAAAATAAGTACATATGGTCCTACTTTATTCCTTGGGCCACCAAGTGGCTCTGGAGGAAGCTATTTTTACCTTCCAGAAGACTAAACATGAACTCACCATATTACCAAACAACGGTTTAGCCACCTGTTAAGACTGTTAATCATGAATTTGCCCTAAATTACACAAAGTGTTCCGTTTTCTCCAACAAAGTCGTAGTGGCCACCTGCAGGAGTTCAGGAATTCTGAAGGAATGTCTTTCCTGGTGCAAGTTTGCCCTGGCCAAATGAAATAATCTCTCTTAGGAGGAGATGAATCATGCCCTGAACTTCAGCTGCTGCATTTGACCATCTCTCCATTCATCACACAACGATTCTGGTGTGATTTCCCACACTGCATTAGATACCAGCAACCCTTCAGATGTGTTCCACATCTTCTCTGGCATAGCCACTCGTGGATCTTCCTCACGTCTCTGTCTTTTCCTTGGAAAAAAACTTCCCTCTGAGTTTTAGTCAATCTTCTTTTCAACCATGGCTCAGGCCTTTTATTTCTTGGCTATTTTTTTTTTTCAAATACTTAGCTCTGTCATTGTGTAAAAGACAGCAGCACTAGATCAAAAACGTGTTGACATCAATGTGTGTCATTGTCACTGCTCCTTCCCTTAGAAGTAATCTCTGTGTTGCCGTGGCTGATTCACTCCCATGGCCCCTTCTCAGATCGTGGCCACCTCACTTCTCAAGACAGGGTTTGTTCGACAATTTGCTCAAGGTCACACAGTAAATCCTCGGCAGAATCAGGAGGAGGATGAGCTGCCTGTCAGTCATCCTGGCCAGCAAAGGGGTGTTTGTGTGGAACACAGGGATACGTCTGGTACCAGCCCGAGCAGCAGGGATGCTGTGCCATGCTGGAGGAGGCATTTTCCAGCCCTGGTTCCAGATGCAAAGTCCATCCTTGAGCACCTCCATCACAGGTGACCTTCTGTATTCGATCCCCAGCCCACACACTATTGAACAAGAAATCTGTAACTTGCCCTGACACTGGTGCTCATTACCAGGCTTCGGTGCCATCACCTTCCCAGGTTTCCAGCAGAATCCCTCGTTTGACCAGCATCCTCAAAAAGGATTGTTTTTTAATCTTTGGCTTCACTTAAACTGTCTCAAGCTGCAGGAGCAGGGGAGCCTTCCCAATAAGTACAACCTAGCCAGATGTCCATCGCCCTGGATCTCCAGGGGTGGATTATTGCTCACCTGACTTTGAGTTTTCTCTCTCCAGGATTGGCTTTGTCCGTCTCTGACTAACCATATGTTTAATTAGATCCATGAAAATGACAGGGAACATTTATTGCCGTGCTCAAAAGCTTTGGTTTTTCACACAGAGAAAATCTCTCCCCTCATTACTGCTCCTCTTGGAGTGCCTTAACGTGCTTTGCAGTGAATGGAGAGTCACGGTGTATTTGCATGGCTGGAAAGGATTGTTGCCTCTATTTTCCTGATGACAAACTCTGGCATGGAGAAGTTAAGTAGCCACCGTGAGGACTCCCAGCAGCAGCCTCAAACAAGACCCAAAACGGTCATTGTAAACTCCGCTTCCTGAAAGTTCCCAGAAAAAGCTTTTTAAAGAGCAGTGTGTCCCCATCAACCTCTCTGAGTGTCACTGCACCAAAATAAATAAATTAATACGTGACAGTTACAGCTTTTAGGGGGCCAACAGAGAGCTGGAAGAAAAGTTGTTCACAAGGAGTGAGAAACACTGATGTCAGCTGTCAGCTCTTGTTGTTCCCACCTACAGCTTGGTACAACTCCAGCGTGTTTGCTGATATGCTGTTTATCAACAGCAGCATCAAGGAGCTCAAATTACTGAGGGGAAAGTAAAAAAGGAGGAAATAAACAAACGGTGAGAGGAGGAGAAGCTGCCTCTGATGCAATCACCAGGTCCATTCTTCACAGATTCCAGGAAGGATATGCAGGAGCACACGAAGTTTTGTAGATGTCAAAACCTCAAAGTCCAGTCATGCTATTGTCCATATCCTGTTTTTTTTTTTCTCTCCTACATAAAGAAAATTTTAGCCAGCAGTATGTGAGCAACTGATGGGGACTGTGCTCAATTTAACAGTGGCATGAGGAACATATTACATTTATGATGTCACCTGAACATCAAGGGTTCATACAAAAATCAGAAGAGAGGCAAACTCTCCTACTGGGATTTGATTATGAAAGGTTTCTCACTGTCCACAAAGACCTCCAGGTCACTCTTCCACTGTTCTCCATGTTACCCTTGATGAGGATACTATATCAAAAATGGGCCCTGATATTTCTGGGAAGGCAACTCCTTGGAGCTCTCTGCCAGCTCTTCAGCACCACTGTGCCCTCCCAAGCCACCCAGGGAGCTGAGGCTGAGCTTCAGGCCCCACTTACCATCACCTTGTGCCTTCCAATGAGGTTTGGGGACTCACAGAGGAGCTGCACGTCCGACACGGTCACTGCACAGGGCTTCTCACCAACCAGAACGGTGTAGTTCAGTTTGGCATTCCCTCCTGCCACCGGTGGGATCAGGTTCTTGCCCTGCACAAAAAACCCAAATAAACATCAGGAAGGAGTTTTCCTTCCCCCTCTAGTTCATTCCTGGGATACAAGTGTTGACATTGTACTTGATAGATGTGGATGGCTGACCCCTGACAGTGTCCAAGGACAGGCTGGATGGGGCTTGGAGCAACCTGAGATGCTGGAAAATGTCCCTGCCCATGGCAGGGGGTTGGAATGAGATGGTCTTTAAAGTCCCTTCCAACCTAAACCATTCTATTATGGCATTTGTAGTTCACCATTTGCTAACACAGAGAGGAAAAGCCAATTTAGAAAGTCATGCAGAGAACAGCGTGAGTGGCTACAGACTCAAATCAGCCACAACAGCCTGTCCTGCTCCTCCCTCTCTGGAACTGGATGAGAAATGTTTCATCTAAGTCCTGCAAAGCCCTCACAAAATATAGTCCAGCAAGTCAGACCCCTTTCCAAACATGCAAAAAGCATCTGCAGGTAAAACCATTTCGTTGCATATTCACCACGTAAAAACACTGATACAGAAATGCTCCATCATAAAATTTCTTCTCTGTATTGCTGTGCAGATTACAGGAGTGACAAAGGTTTAAACAGGGGTGGGTTTGGGTTTGGGTTTAAACAGGGGTGAAAGGGAGGTCTTCAAAGTCCAAGAAAAGAAGCAGAGTTGGGTATTTAACCGTCAGCCCCATTGCAATGGTAGAAAATGTTCTCTGGTGAACAGCAGTGGGTACAAATTCAGGCTGCACACAGTTGTCTGCACCAGGAGTTTATATTTTTTAGTTATGGGTGTTGGCAGTGGTTGGTGTTTGCTGATGGTGGCTGATATGGTTCCATGTGGTGCAAGGAATGGAGGAAATTTCTGGGATGCAATCAGGATGATTTATGGGGGTGCTGGCAGGCACAGAGAGGCCACAGGCAGAATGTGTCAGCCCTTGGTCCCCATCTCACCTTCAGTATGATGGGGCTGCCTGGCTTCAGCTCCAGGATCCCCGAGGGGTTGAAAACCTCGAAGATAGGGTTGGGGTAGTAGGTGAAGTTGGTTTTGTTGAGGATCAGCAGGGACTGCACGTTGTCCAGAATGAAGCCAAACTCCTCTGGGCGCTCGGCCAGCTCAGACTGGTGATTGGGGTCCACAGCCAGCGCTGGGGCCTGGCAGGTCATCTCTGTGCTGTTCTGCACCTCGCAGTTCTGGGGAGAAAAACCCAACACAGAGGGTGTTTATGGAAAATATGGGGCCTGGCAGGTCATTCCCGTGCTGTTCTGTACCTCGCGGTTCTGGGGAGAGAAAGCCAACACAGGGAGTGTTTATGGAAAACTCCCCCATCCCTCCCGGTGGGCAGATGGCTCCCGGTGCTATCCCACCTACTGCTGGGCACAGGGAGGAGCAGACCTCCGTGGGTATCCTGGAACAGGCTGGTGCTCTGCTGCTTCCAAACATTCCCTATCCCCATCACACAATCAAGGCTGGGGAGGGATCGGGAAAGCTTTGCTGGGGCAGGTGTGTGGAGCAGTTTGCACTTCGATTGGGCATCCTGTGCCTCTTGAGAGAGCTCAGCCTCTGGGGCTGCCAGTGTCAGCATCTTTCCCTAACTCCATTTCCTTCTGGAAATAGAAGTTTCTTCCCCCTTTTTTTTTTTTTTTGTACAGCACAGATTAGTCGAAGCCTTGCCACCACCCTGCGATTAGACCTCACACTCGGGGTATTTCTCCAAAAGCGTTTGTGCAGCTGTGCTCAAGATCCCAGTCTGGATATCAGGCTACCTGAAATGAATCCCAGGAAGCTGGAGAAGCAAAGACAAATGTGTAGGTCCCAGAAGACCCTGAAGTTTGGTTCCAGCCCTGCCAAAAACCTTCTTTTTTTCGTGTGCTTCAGGGCTGAGATAGTGTTTCTGGAAGTAAGTCCTGCCCTCTTTTTTGGGCTGCAATAGGAGATCTCAAGCTCCAGAGCTGTCAGGCAGCCCCTGTCCCCTCCGTGGCATGTCCGCTCCCCAGCTCTGCAGTCATACTCACGTTGACGTGCTCCTTCCCGCCGTGCTTTGCCCGGATCTGAGGGTTCTGGATGAGGTCCAGGTGAGTTCCCCACACTGCAATGGGTGTGTTGCCACTGGAGAAGAAGAAATGGAATTAAAGGATGAACCCAGTAAATAGAAATGGGTGATATGTATTCCTGAATGTTGGCTGCAGAGTATCTGACCACGTCTCGTAGTGGGGAAGGAAGAACAAAACAAACAAATAATTTTTCATTCATAAGGGGAGAAATAAGTAAAGACAAATGCTTACTAAAATTACCACGTCAAGCAGCATTAGAGTGTTTTTCATTGTCAGGACTCAGCAATCACAAGTATTGATAATAACAATGGAGATTTAAAATGGGCTCTTCAAAACAGTCCTCAGACTGTATCTCCTAAATCACTTCAGTGAGTCAGAATCACAGAATATCCTGAATTGGAACTCACAAGGATCATCCAGTCCCAGCTCCTGTCCCTGCACAGACATCCCAACAATCCCACCCCGTGCCTGAGAGCACTGTCCAAAAGCTTCTTGAGCTCTGGCAGCCTTGGGGCTGTGACCCTTCCCTGGGGAGCTGTTCCCAACCCAAAAAGCCCTCACAGATCCTGTCCCATGGAAGCAGCTCTTGAGGATTCAGGGCTACCTTGGTTGAGGTCTATAGCCCCATATCAAACCTGCTATCAAACCTCACCCTGAATATGATAATGTCACCTCAGGGAACTCTTTGATGCCACCAGGGATCTCAGTCCTGCAGCAATTAGAAGAAACCAAGGCAAAGTTTTCAGCCTTGCTGTGCATAAAGCACTGGCTTGGTTTCCATGTGGTGATCCAGGCAGATCAGCTCTGCCACGTGTGTTGGATCCAACGTGAACAGAGATTTCCAGTTGCTGTGTTCCCTTTGCTCAGGCAAGGACCAATTTCCTGGAAAGCCAATTCATGCAAGCCACAACCCACAAGCACCTGGAGGGTTTTGCCACTTTTGTGGGGAGGTGTAGCTGGAGCCCTCGTCATTCCCGGCAATCACTGTCACCACAAGGAAGCAGCTCTCAGAAACACCCTCCTGTCCTTTCCACTGCCTCTTCCAGCTGCAGCCAGCGATGCTCATTGTGGGACTTCAGGGAATGCAGGGGAAGGAGGAAGGAAACTGCAAAGGACCTTTCCCAGGCTTCAGTAGGGTCGGCTCTGGACACCACATCAAAGGAAGGGTTCACCACAGGCAGCTTTGGCCATCCCAAATCGAAGCAGCTCTGCTCTACCAGGGTGAGCTCTCCTGTTGCAGTGCAGGGTGGGAGTGTGATCCAGGGCTGGAGGGAGAAGAGTTATCCAAGAAAGCAAAACCTTCCCCATCAGGGCTCGCACAGCCTGGATGGGATGAGGAAATCCATCAGCAGACAGCCCCATCTCTGAGGGTTTCCCAGGGTGAGGAGTGCTCTCAGCAGTTTCAGCACCTGCCTCTACAAGTCCCCTTGGAAACTGTCCAGGATGCAATTTATTTCCTGCTGGGAATGGGAGGCCATGTGGGAATCGATGGGGTTGTGAAAGGAAAGCTCAGAATTGCTTTCCTGCCTCCAGGTGAATGTACACATACAGGAAAGGTGAACCACGTGCATTATAAATGAGAAAACACCAGACAATAAACACTCTGTGAGGAAGGAGTATCCCAAGTTCTTGCTCTCTGAAACCATCAGCTGTGATGGGGAATTTCTAATGGGAAATTTTATGGGGCAAACCCACATTTTGCTGTTTCCATAAGATCTGCTTGGATGAGTTTTCTTGAATGCATCCTTCTGGAGTCACACATCTGCTTACAAGAGACCCTGCCTTCCCTGCCTTATAGAAAAAAATGCCCTCTCCCAAAAATTCAGCTTCCCAGCAAGTATTCCTGACATCATCCAGGGAGAGCTCATTCACCAAAAAACCAGGGGAGAAGCGTATAAACCAAGTTGTTGTTTCTCCACTGTCCTGGTTCTTCTGGATTTTGGCTGTGAACCTTTATAATAATAATAAAAAATATTATTTTTATTGCTATTATTGTATGATTTAATGATAATATCAATACTAATATTATTAATCCCTGCTGATTCAAACTAGAAGGGATTTTGTATCTTTACTCAGCTGGAAGTTTTCCGTGTTCCAGACGTATCCAACGTGTGAACACACGTACAGGTGAGTGTGAGTGTGTCTGCATAAACAAAAATGCATTTATTTAATCAACCAAGTCTGTGCACACAGTTTTAAACCCACGTGTTAAAAATCCTGTGTTTGGTTTGGAAACTGAGCTTGCAGGCTCACACCACAGGTTTTAAGCACAGCCACAGCACCTGATCAGAGAGAGGGACATTAAAAAGGCAAAGCAGTTTTTTTGTTTGCTGAAGACATAAAATCACCCCCAAACACTCTCTGGCTTGAAAATAAAGTAAATAAAACTGTCCCTTGCCTTGAAAATCACCAGCCATTGGCTTTTGTGCCTGCAGCTGGATGCTCAGTCAGGTGGGATCAGAGCCTGGAGACCTGCTGCTGCCCAGCAAAATAACAGAGGTGCCAAGAGCTCTCTGAATTTAACTCTTTATTGCCCCAAAAGGCCCTGAGTATCATTTTCTGCCTGCAGACTCAGGTAATTGCTGGACATAACTCAAATCAAACCCAGATCAAAAGTCTTAATGGAGCCTCATAAAATTTTATTTACTTGCCAGCCCAGCGTGACTCTCTTTTTTTGGCTACAGAAGTAAATTAGCAGTAATCTTTTCTTTATTGTCTTGAAAAGTGGCCCTTGAAAAGGTTTTAAGCCAGGCTTGGTGTGTGCATTCACTAGTTTTGCAAAGCAAAATCATCTCTCCCTGGGAACAGCTCAGCCCCACAGCCAGGAGTGATGAATCAGAGAAGCAGAGTGGATTTGCTGGAATGAATCATTCCACACAACAAATACACTGAGGAACAGTCTCCCCATCCAAATGTCTTCTCTGACTTATTTCTTGCTCCATTCTCAGGGCTGGAGTTGGCTGTTTTCACCCAGCTCTGTGTGCAGTGCTCACACTAGTGCTGGTCTCCGTCACGGGCTGCTGGATGGACTTGCACAGTTATAGGGCCTGAAACTGTCCCCAACACCCTGAACCCCCGTGGTAATCCTGGATGTCCCATCTGCTGTCTCTGCACCCTCCTCCAAGGTTGTGCTCCTTTGAAGTGACCCAGAAAAGCATAAGAAAGAGGATGAAATTGGGTGGGTCTGGTTAAAATGAGGCTCCTGAGAAGCTGATGATTTCTGATTTCAGACACTGAAGAAAGTAAAGGCTAGAGGTTGTACCCAAAAAGTGTTCCACCCCTGGAAATGTTCAAATCAGCCCTGGAAGTGTTCAAAAGGTATTGGATGTGTCACTTAGGAATATGTTTTAGTGGTGAACATGGCAGCACTGGGGTAACAATTGAACTCAACTATTTTTTCCAACCCTAATGATTCCATGAATGGTGAGACAGGTGGAGTCCCAGCCAGCCATCCTAGCATCCACACACCCCATAAATAATCTGGTACCCCCTAAACAAGCACCTCACCTTAATCTCCACTATTCCGGGAGTTGGGATGGGAGATCCCATCCATCCATCCATGGGACGCAGAGTCCCTGCACCTCCAGGCTGGGCAAAGCTTTGCCAACACACCTGAGGCCAGATGGAGAAAGGTCCCTGTGCTGCAGCTTTCCTGGGATATTAGGGAATTCACTCTGCTAGGCTGTCAATCTTCCACCTTTTAAGCGGCACTGAACTCACTTTAATAAGGAAGGGAGCAAAGTGATTTCTGATTTCACTGATAACCTGGACTCTGACTGAAAATAAAAGCCCCAAATGGAAAATCCCGACACCAAAGCTTCAAGCCCACTGTGCAAAGATTCAATCCGGCTAAATCAGTAAATTCCCTCGCGGTAATTAAAGGCACTAATTGATTTGTGAAAACATCTTTGGGATGGGAGCTGAACTGGGGGGATTTACAAGCCCTGCTCCTAATCCCCTGATACTCCAATCAGTCCACTTTGACAGGGAAGCAGAGAGCTGCCGTGGGTGAATGAGGGGAGACTAAGATTTCTTATTTTGTATCTTTCCAAGGAAATACCAGTGCATTTAATGACCAGTTTCTCCCTTCCTGAGGCCATTTCTGCAGGCTTCTGAGAGCTTGGCTATCACTTTGATGCCTCCCACAGCCAGGGCAAACGCTGCTCTCAGGCACCTTCATGTGAACCCTGTGAATTCACCAAAGCACCACCAATGGGGTGGAGAGAAAAAGGGATCCCTAACGAGCAGAAAGGCCCTTGGATAGGGCAGGGAGCAGGGCTCCCGTTGTGTTTCATCTCCGGACAGAGCTCTGGGGCTCTCAGGCACCATGGCCAAGCAAGCAGTGCTCAGTCCTAAGGCATCAAGTCCGTAAAGGCTGTGGGAAATACAGGAATTTCAAGTCCATGAAGGCTGTGGGAAAGGTAGGAATTGCAGCTTGCTAACTGTGAGAGCCTGAAACGGTTCATGGCTTAAACGTTGCTAAAATCATCGCAGCATTTTTGCCCACCGTAGCAAACTGCAAAGAAGCAGCGGCTCAGCTGCGACCACCGAAGCCACCCCTCCCCAAATACACCTAATAATGGAATTTGGAGTGTGAGGGGAACTTGGGATGAAATAAAGGGGGTACTTTTGTTCAGTTATCCCAGGTCTAGGGAGAAGGATGTATCCACAGGTGACACTGGAAGAGGGACTGGGATGCTGGTGGCTCAAACATTCAGGGGAAGCTGGAGATGAGCAAAGCACCCACCCAGGGGCAGAGGGCGAGCACAGCCCAGCTCAGGCTACAGCTGGGGCTGGACGAGAGAAGGGAAGAGGCGAACCCCGGGAGGTGGGAATTGTCTCTTTGTCCTGATCAAGTGAGCTCAGCTGGGATAACTCCGCTGCCAGGGGAGTGCTGGGACATTCACACGGAGCCTGAGGGTGTTCACTCTGCTGATGGGACAGAATGGGACATAATGGACCCAACTGGGCTGATGTAATGGGCAGCTGTATCTTCTTACAAGGTGTGAAAGACTCCCGAGGTATCCCTGATCCACAACTTTCCATCATCCAGGTGAAACTCCCCGCCCCAGGGGAGGTACCTGAGTGTTCTCACCCACACCTGAGTGAATATCAACCCAATAGTTGTAGTGTTCCACATATTTCCTCCACCATCCAATGGATCCAGTCTGTGACTATCCCTTTGACCAAGAGACTCGAAATTGCACCAACCAAGTCTTGTTGTAAGACCTGTGAGTGGTGAGATCTTTCTACTCTCATCCTTTCCTTCTCTTTCTTATTCATTTTCTTAAGTGGTATTTTCATACATTTATATTTTCATATTACTATAGATAATAACCAAAATGGCCACATGCCTGTTTTCCTCTGCAACCAAATTGTGCTATAATAAATCCATATACATATGTATACATACACACATATATTTATTTATGAACACTGATCATTCGGTGTCATTTCACTCTCATCCACACTGAGGGATCTGTTTGGCTCTGGGAGGTACCTCTGCACAAATCCTTGGTGGACACAAAGCTTGGAAAGCAGTTTTTTGCACCAAGGACTGATGTTAGCACAGCACTGCTGCATTGGAAAGCCATGGGAGGGGATTCCCATGGGATGCTCACCTGAAGATGCTCCACTCAGGCTCGATCCTCAGGATTGTGGGATCCTCTACGTATTCATAGTGCAGCTCCTGATGGATCTTGGCCTTGTCCACTCTCACAGACACCTTCACCTTCTCAAAGCCTTCATAGGAGGCAGTGGTGTTGCAGACAATGTGCTTGGTGGATCTCCTGGAAGCAGGAGAAAGCAAACATCAACCAGGTGCTACCAGCAGGAAAATGGTGTCAAAAAACCCCAAATACTTATTCTTATGTCCTGTGACCCAAACCCATGCACTGAAGCAGTGAAACTCACTGCTACAGGAACATAAATGCTTCACACCATCTGAAGAAGTGACATTGGCTTTTCACTGGTTTAAATAAAACCACAAGAGCCCTCATTTCTCAGGTCTCAGAGTAAAATCTGAACCCCAAGGGAAGTCCAAACCAGACCTCTCTCCAGGAGTATTTCTCTGTGATTAAATATTGGATGGATGTTTCCTTCCTGCCTGCAGACATGTGCAGCAGCAGCAGCTCATAAAAGGGGTGTTTGCACCTCAGCTTTGCAGGCTGGGATCATAAAGTTTACCTTGCATTAGGACTGTGAGCTTTGTTTAAGTGCAGTTTGCAGCATGCCTGGGACCTTTGGAAAGTGCTAATACAGTGGGAAGCATTTTATGGTTATATGTAAAGAGGATTCTGCACAAACCTTGCCTTTTTGGCGGGGCTCAAAACCAGCTCCAGGTCTGCATTCCTTTCAAAATGAGTCAAAAATCCAGGTACTGAACATTCTCAGCCTCCCCAGTCCTGTGATTTGTGATGCAGCCTCATCTTATACCCCTAAAATAGGGGTGTAGGTCACCTTCCCTGACTGCATCCTCCGGCTGCCCTCTAAATCCCCCTGGAAGACAATGCTCAGTCCCTCCTAAAATTCCCCAGTCTCTTCAGTGAGCATTTCCAAGCAGCTGTGGCTCCCACTTGGCATTTCAAATCACAAGCTGTGACCTCACCCTGCTGAATTTTAGATGCTCCAGAGTCACGACAGGCAGCTAAAGAGGATCCCCACAGCCAGCAGAGGGAAGGGCAGTGCCCCAGGGCAGCGGTCCCAGGTCTCCTGGGAATGAGCCCTTCCCCTGCCAAGGACACTCTGGGAGGAATGTGCCAACTTCATCTTCAGCCCCCATCGACACTGGCAGCAAAATGTGTTGCTCTGGGTCATTCTGAGCTGCGGGAGCCCCTGGGAATGGGATTGGGGCTCATTCTCACAGGGATCAGGGAACATTCCGCAGGTAACACTGACATTAAGCCTCTCCAAAGTGCGATTGAACAGGAGCCAACCCAGAGCTAAAACGTTGCAAATCATCCATTTCTTAGCACTACAGGACTATTCTGGGATAAAAGCACTGATGTTGTCAGATTTTCTTTGTCACCTCTACTAAAGCAGGGACATGAAAATGAATCTTTTAAACGACGCACTCTCCAAGCAAGTAGCAGAGCGCAGGACCGTGGAGAATTGCACTGAAATTTGACAAGAGGCCACGGGAAAAAGCACATCAAATACCAGTCAAAACAATGAAATAAATCCTATTCTCTCTCCCCAAAACATGCCCAGCAAGGCTGTGCATGGTGCAGAATGCACAAGTCCCGTTGCTGCATAGACATGGCCGCGAGGCGAAGGAGGCACTTGAGGGACAGGGTGCCAGGGCTGCAGGAGAAGTCTCTTGACTTTAATTATTCACGTCTTTCAGGCATGGGAAGCAGGAAGGACTCATCTGTACCTGTAGAAGAGGCAGGGTTGCCGCCCAAAGGTCACGATGACGTTGCTGCCAGCGTTGAGGTTGTTGCCTGTGATCGTCACCTGGGTGCCGCCCGACACTGGTCCTCGCTTGGGCTTCAGGTCAGAGAGCGTCAGAGTCTGTGGAGGCAAAGGGTGGAGTTGAAAACATGAGTTCAGACCCAACCCCAGTCTGTTCTCACCCCCCCAAAATCAGACCTGCCCTTCTACCCACTCAGAAATACACTTACAAAGACAGTTCCATGCCTGGAGCACCTGGAGTCACAATCTCCCATCTCCCCTGTGTGTTTGGCACAGCTCAGGGACGTTTTTGGTGTCCCACAACACCAGCTCTGCAGGGTAACTCAGGGCTTGAACTGGTTGATTGAGTCCTAATGGGGAATCCCCAGCTCCAAACTGTGGAGCTGACAAAGGATGAAAATTGTTTGGTCTTGAGAAGGTCACTTGACCTTATTGATTCTCAGAATCACAGAATGGTTTGGGTTGGAAGGGACCTTAAAGATCAGCCAGTGCCATGCCCTGCCATGGGCAGGGACACCTCCCACTATCCCAGGTTGCTCCAAGCCTTGTCCAGCCTGCCCTGGACACTTCCAGGGATGGCACAGCCACAGCTTCTCTGGGCAACCTGTGCCAGGGCCTCACCACTCTCACAGCCAGGAATTCCCTCCCAATATCCCAGCCAACCCTGCCCTCTGGCAGTGGGAAGCCATTCCGCCTTGGATGGAGGAGAGCAATGGCTCAGCAGAGCATCTGAGTTCATTCTTGCCTCTCCCACATGGAATCCCAGAATCACAGAGGTTGGAAAAGACCTCCAAGATCGTGTAGTCCAAACTGTGACCAATCCCCACCTTCTCACCCAGCCCACAGCACTGAGTGCCACGTCCAGTCATTCTCTGAACACCTCCAGGGATGGTGACTCTGCCACCTCCTGGTGCAATTCCAATATTCAACAACCCTTTCCATGAAGAAATTCCTCCTGATGTCCAACCTGAACCTGCCCTGGTGCAAGATGCCCTTGCATGACCCCAGATCTTTCTCTTCTTGGATGCTGAGACAGCCTCATCCCACACTGACACATGGTGGTGGTGCTCCTGTCGAGGTCCCCTCTGGAATACCACAGCCACAAAAGCAGCACTGCCCAGCTGAACACCTTTTCCCTCTTCCTGCTGATTTCCTGAGCCTCTTTTCCAAGCCTAACACAGCGCTGTGTTAATATATCAAAAAAGGGACACAATTCCTTTAGAGGCTCCAAATCTCAAAAACTCTTTTTCTTGCCCTCCTACTCTCCCTTCTCCCCCAAATCAAGATAAAATACTCGTGCTCTGAAGGCACAGATCCCCCTGCTACCACAGTGCAGGGAGGAGACATCAATATTCAGGGAGAAATTTGGAGTTACAGTTTATTCTTTCATTTGCATTTTAATAGAAAAACTTTCCATTCAGTCCCAAGTGAAAAGCTACTATATGCATTTAAATGAAGATTATTTCTTTTCCCCCTCTCTTTAAGAATGATGACACAAGTGCTCGAAGCTCTCAGCTCCTCTGAACGAGCAGGTACATCACGCACTCACCTTATTGAGCTTTGGAGACCATTAATCCGTGTTTATAGAACCACCTGACACACACCAGAGCTCCCACTTCCACACACACTGAGCCTCCTCTCTTCCCGGCCCCCTCTGGTTTAATCATTTTGAAAAACAGCGGCAAGATTCCCATTTTTCCATCTCGCTCCTGTTCGAAATGCAGCTCTTGGAGGAAGGGCAGGACATGAAAATCAGACTTACAGCTCTGTAGAAGGATCTGCTGTCAGAGCTGGACACTTCTGGTGTTTAAATTTGACTGGTTTTTACATGATGGTTTGGAAGCTGGTTTTATGCTTAGAACCATGGAATTTTTGAGGTTGGAAAAGATGCCTAAAATCGTTGAGTCTGAGCATTAACCCAGCGCCCCCAAGTCCGCCACTACAACATGTCTCTAATACCTCAAATATTTCCAGGGACAATGATTTCATCACTTCCATGGGCAGCCTGTGCCAATGCTTGACAACCTTTTCATCAAGAAATTCTCCCTAATATCCAACCTGAACCTCCCCTGGCACAGCTTGAAGCCATTCCCTCTCATCCTGTCCCTGTTCCCTGGGAGTAGAGCCTGACCCCCCTGGCTGCCCCCTCCTGTCAGGGAGTTGTGCAGAGCCAGAAGGTCCCCCCAGAGCCTCCTTTTCTCCAGGCTGAGCCCCTTTCCCAGCTCCCTCAGCCACTCCTGGGGCTCCAGCCCCTTCCCCAGCTCCATTCCCTTCCCTGAGGAGCCCAAAACTGAACCCTGGATTCAATGTGGGCACTGCCTTGGTCCTGCTGGCCATGCTATTCCTGACACAGCCCGGGGGCATTGGCCTCTTGCCCACCTGGACACACCTGGGCTCATGTTCAGCCACTGTTGACCACCACCTCCAAGT
The DNA here is from genome assembly GCA_013397565.1 of Ptilonorhynchus violaceus. Classification (NCBI taxonomy): domain Eukaryota; kingdom Metazoa; phylum Chordata; class Aves; order Passeriformes; family Ptilonorhynchidae; genus Ptilonorhynchus; species Ptilonorhynchus violaceus. The sequence goes on along the minus strand of VZRJ01011160.1, from coordinate 861,054 downwards.
CCTTTTCCACTGGGCAGCTTTCCAGCCCCTCTTCTCCAAGACTGGAGTGTAATTTTTTGGGAATATTCTCTAACATTCTCTATTAATGGGATAAAAAATGCAGGAGGAATATGGAAATGCAAAAGATGCCCTTCAGTACTACTCCTTTATTTTTTAGGGTACCACCTCAAGCTCTGATGGTCACTCCTCTTTAATCCCTTAGTGATGGACACTCCCACCAGTGCAAATTCCTGCTGACCACAATGGCTGATGCTGGGAGGTGACCTCCAGTCTGGGAAAAAAAAAAGGCTGAGAATGGCCACCTTGGTGCCCAAACCCTACACAACAGCACTGCAGTAGTATCTGATTCACAAATCATTTGGGGACATTCAAGTTAAAGACCCAAATGACCTTTGTCCCACCCCTGGATGGACTCCCTGCCATCTCCTTGGTGTAGATAAACCAGCCATGACTTTTGAGGGACCTTTTGAGGGTCCTCACAGGCCACAACTACACCAGGAACACTCCTTGGCAAAGCCTTGCTGTGTCTCTGGGGCCGATCTTACAAATGGGTTTGTGGCTCAGCTTTCAGAGTTGTGATCAACCATTAATTATTCACAGTGGCCTTCATAAATATTGCACAGCCTGTTCACAGGAGAACTCCAGGCTATCCACCATTTCCTTGCTGGTGGAAGGTAGTGGAAAATGCAGAGGGTCCTGTGGATCTGTGACAGGCTGGAGAGTGACAATGAGGGAAAGAGGACAGGAAATTTTCTGCACCTTTCTAGGATTTTGCCTGCTTTCCTCAGGCCCCCAACCCTTTACTTTCCTCCAGCATCTCCCCCACAGAGAAGTGCCACCAGAGCTGTGTCTAAACTGACCCCATGGAGCTTGTCAAGACCTCGGTTCCCACTTCATTCCTCCTGGGAACAAGGGTGGAGCGAGATGTGGCTCACACACAGCTTGTGCACCCGGGTTTCCTTTCCGTAGGTTCAACAGTAGCAGCAAGAGGGGAAAGATGGAAGGGATGGTTGGGAAATGCTCTCCTAGGACATGGATTTTAGGAGCAGACCCAGGAGAGATCAGAGCAGCCCATAGCACCTGCTCTGAGACACAATATTTTCATCTAAAGCCAGAATAAAGGTAAACTTGCTCCAGCAGCTGAATTGAAAAGTGAAAGTAATATTTTTTTCATTGAAATACTGGGGCAATAATCGCAGCAAGAAAATGAATAACTTTAGAAAAAAAAATTTCATTTAGATCTTCATAAATTTAATTTCAGCTTTGTTTCCCTGTTGGCTTATTGTACTTTCTAATGCAATTTGCAGTTTTTGATCACAGATGAGTTTAAAACAAAGGAGCAGCTCTTTGAATTTAAAAGTTCTGGTTAGAGAGGTGGAGAAGAATTGTTCTGGCATTTCTAAACTAAGCCACCTCTTTCTTAAAACACTGAAATTAAATACTCTGCTGAGTCCAAACCATCACCTCTTCCAATTATTGCAGGACACCAAAAGGCTGAACCTCTTGGCCAACTTTGACCAAGTTTTCCTTCAAACCTTTTGAAAAACAATTTTCCAGAAGATTTGCTGTGAGTCAGGCAGCGACATTTCCCTCCCAGGTGCTGCCCTTCCTTGGTTTTCAAACATCTTCTTTCCCTTCCAGCTGCCACGCTCCGCTGCAGGATGCCAGGGCGCGTCGGGATTCCCGCATCTCTGCCTTCCTGGCAGAAAAATCCAAGGCAGCCAAAAAAACACAGCTCCCGCTGTGAAAGCACCGGACACGGGATAGGGAATGTGATGGGCAGGCTGGAGAGTGTCTGTATTTGGGGTTTTTTTAAATTTGTCTAGCACAAAGGTGTGGAGGTATTCAGCAGAGAAAACCCTGTTGACTCCGTGCTCGCGCCCTGGCAGCCGGGAAGGCGGCAAGCGGAGGGAAAAGCTGTCACAGATGGACACGGCTGATCAAAAGCAGACAGTAATTCCAAGAGGAGCGAAGGTGACACGTTGGAGTGTAATGTCCTGGAAAGAGCCCTTCTGTCTGCCTGGTCGGGGCTTTCTCTCGAGGTGTTTCTCTGCCCCCACCACCGCAACACCTGAGCGACATCGGAAAACGCGGGGAATGGAGAAATTTCTGTGGCTCGAGGGGGAAATCGAAGACATTTGCATTCATTACGAGTTCCCTTTGCCATAAAGAAATGCTCAGGCATGTGAATAATTTCAGAAGAGACCCATTCCCTTGCAGGAGTCGAGAGCTTTTGATGGCAACAAAGGGACCCTCTCATCTCCAACCTGCACAGATCTGCTCAGATCAAGGCCAGACAACGCTTGCATGTCCCCAGCAAGGGGCCTTAGAGGAATAATCAGGTCTCCTGGATGAGGAACCTCATCAGAAAGGAGGAAAAAAGCCCAAGTCGAGTGTACAACATGTGTTTGCACTTGAACTGAAGCTCAAGCTTGCAGGGGTCTCTCGCTTCATCACGGAGCATCCTAAATAGTTGCCCACCAGTACTGAGCCCCGGTCATATCCTACAGCTCACCAGCAGCCTGAGCTGGATGCGTCCTGATCCCAGTGCTCCTGGTGGGAATGGGATGGAGAAGCACTCAGGGGAATCCAAGAGTGAGGAGAAGGAAACCCCACCACGAGCATCACATTTCTGCTGCTGAAGATCTCAGGGTAGTAATGACTGGTGGCAACTTCCAGGTTTCTTCTGGAGGCCACTGGTGCCTCCAGCCAGAGGGGTGCTGGTATCAGGAGCATCACACCAAAGAAAAATAAGATACCAGGGAAGTTTTTCTTTCCTTTTTCTTTTTCTCCCCCCCTTTTTTCTTGCCTATTTTTGCCTTTTCTTTCCTGTACAGCATTTTTAACTATTAATGAGAATTTTCTGTACTAATTTGCACCATGAAATTGTAACTGGACTAATAATCTGGACTATTATTAGATTGTTAAAACTTTAATTAGACTGGCTATTTTTGCTCGGAACAAGACGTTGAAAGGAAATGGGATGAACCATTCGGTGCACTGGGAACAGCAGCGAAGAGCTTGGAGCCTCAATATGGGGAGTGACAAAGGGGACCAAGGCCAAGGAGAACTTTTTTCAGGAACTTACCATGAAGTAGTAGAGCTGTGAAGACCTGGCCATGAACTCCGGCTTGCACTCGGCCACGCAGATTTCCACGAATCCCGCGTGCTGGCTGGGCTTGGCCTCCCCCATCTCACACACGATCCTGGGGGGAAAACACCGACCAGGAGCAGAGTTACAGGGATGGCTTGGTGGTGTGGTGAGGTGAAGTTGGAGCAAAGAGCCCATGGTGCTGGGGAATGGACTGTGGGCTTAACCCACCCTCTTCTGTCCCAACCAGAATCCAAGTTTTGGACTAAGTTACTCTTTAGGAAGTGGTGGCTTTTGGGTGGGACAAGTGCTGAGGTGGTGTCAATCTACACAGTGTCACCTAAATACACAGAGAAGTGCTGGGCTGAGGTCTGGCTCCATCCCTCTGAACTCCAGCCTGGAATGGTGGAGGCAGCTCTTCAGGTTTAATGGTCATTCCTGCACTTAGTAAGAGGGTTTTCGGGATTGCTGCCTTCCAAACTGGAATTGAACACCTTGGGGTAACTGCCTGGTGAAAAACAGGATAACTTCAGGGCATATGCCATGACGATCATCTAAATATGCAATCCAAACACAGTAATAAATGGATTATTAAATAAATGGATTATCCTGAGCTGTTCGTGCAGAATGGCATCTTCCATTCTTCAATTCCCACATTGGAGTGGACTCCTTGGAAGGCCCTACAGGTAGGAATGTCATTAGGTGTGCTGTGGCCTTTGGTCTGCCACACACCCAACTTACTGCTCTGCTGGGATGTACCCTTCCACCAGCGGCTTGCACTCCACGCCGGCCACTTTGACGTGGGACGCGATATCCCGGAATTCCAGCCCCAGGTTCTCCCCACGGATGGTCACTTTGGTCCCTCCCTCGCGAGGGCCCGTCAATGGGTTGATCTGGAACAAGCCAAGGGAAGGGAGAACAATCAAACCAGGCATCAGGATCCTCTCAGGTGAAAGAACAGGCAACACCAGGACTTTTTGGGATCACTAGAGACACCTGTAATTAAAAATGCTGAACAACCAAGGGAACAAACCTACTCCAGATACTCAGAGTACGCAAAATTCTGCCCCAGACCTCATTTGCCCTCTTTTAACTACTTGCAAAACATCCAGAGATGAGTAGAAGGTGGAGCAGGGATTTAGGTAGGAGCAGGGATTTCTGGTGGTGCAGCTGAGCTCTGCACTTTGTGGACGAGCCACAGAAAGGCAGGAAAGGGACAGGGTGGAAAGAAATGGGAGAAAGAACAAGACAAGGACTTAAGGGGTTGAGCCAATCACTAGAAATCCTAAATTCCCAGCCCAAAGCACATGGAGTTTTGGATCTGTTCTGGGGGTGGGTAATGGTTGCGCAACAGAAACTCAGCTGAAAGTGTCCACCTGAAATAAAACCAGGCAACCACAGCAGGAACAGGGTGTCAGGTCAGGTGTGGGGTGGGTGGACGGTGACTGAGACAGAGCAGACCTAAAGAGCCCCAGTTTCCCTCACAGGAGAGCTGGGGCCATTGGGAGGGCAGGCAGGGAGCATGGACAGATTATTTGTGGAGCAGGAGGCCTCTGATCCCCAGCATGAGATGAGCAACCATCCCAAACATCCCAAACATCCTGGGTACTGCTGGAATGATGTTTGCATCCCAGCCTGGCGCTGCACCAGGCCCTAGCAGGGTCTTGCTCCATCACCTTTGTTCAGAGCCAGGTGGAAGCCAGCACTGGAACTGTCTCAGCCTTGGAACACCACCGGAATCACGGGGCTGGCCCTTCATTATCTCCATCCTGCCCTTCCATTTCCTCTCCGTGCCCAAACACTTTGCCATGCCTACTTGAAAGGGGTTCAAACACATTCCCTGCTGCCCGCTCAGGATGCCATGGCTGCCATCTGCCAGCTCTGGCAAGGCTGTCTCTGCAGTCAGGAAAGGGGAATTCCCTGTCTGAGGTCCATACCCACCGGCCCATGGCTCTGCCAAGTGGGAATCTGGGGCTGGCAGCTCTGCCCTGGAGTAGCAGTTGGACTGGCAGGGAAAGGTGAGGCACTGGGAGGAGCAGAGCTGCTCCCAACCGCTTCCCAGCACCGAGTCTGGCAGCAGGGATGGTGTAATTCCCACCCAAAGGGCAATTTTTAGAAAGTCCACCGTTCATAAAAGCAGAGAGAGCCAGGCACCATTAGGGGATATTTAATTTGAGGTGCCATGAGCCATCTCCTCAAGGTGAATGTCTTTGCTGTGACTCTACAGGGAAAAACAGAGCTTATAAATTTATACCCAAGTGGTCACAGCCCAGAGCTCAGACCTGTAGGGTTCTGTGTCACAGTCACAGCTCTGCAGCACAAGATCCCTGCAGCCTGCCCATCTCAGGTCCAAAAACCAGACAAACACCACCTGAGCCACCAAAATCAACAAGATACTGAAGTCCTAAAATGAAAATAGCACAACATTCATGAGCCTGACAGGTGAAATGATTATTTGGGTTGGCTGGAGGTTTGACCTTTGGATGCTCTGTGGTGATGAGCTTGATAGGCAGGGAGAAAATGGAGAAAATGGAGAAAAAGAGAAAGAGAAAAAGAAAAAGAAAACGAAAAAAAGAAAAAGGAAAAGGAAAAGGAAAAGGAAAAGGAAAAGGAAAAGGAAAAGGAAAAGGAAAAGGAAAAAGGAGAAGAAAAAAGAAAGAAAAAGAAAAAGAAAAAAAGAAAAAGAAAAAGAAAAAGAAAAAGAAAAAGAAAAAGAAAAAGAAAAAGAAAAAGAAAAAGAAAAAAGAAAAAAAAAGAAAAAGGAAAAGAAAAGAGAAAAGAAAAGAGAAAAGAAAAGAAAAGGAAGAAAAAGGAAAAGAAGAAAAAGAGAGAGGGAAAGAGGGAAGGAAGGAAGTTTTTGTAATTATTTTCAAAAATGAGGAAGGTGTCCTAAAAAATGAGAATGAAAATGGAAATTGTATTCTAGGAGAAACTAATACTGATTGTTTCACTTGGAGACTCGACATTGAAAAGTTGAACTGTTTTCCAAAAATGGCCTTTCCAAAATATTTTTATTCCTAATCATCAATAAATATCTATTCAAGCAAAGTTTCCTTTTGGAAACACTTATTTTGCTGATGTCAGTTAATGCTTTCCTGATAAAACACTGCATTAAATGATGCCAGAAGGCTGGAATTTATCATCATTCCAAATGCAAGCTAAGACATTCTCAAAATGAAAGAAAGAAACGTAAACTAAAATTCCCATATTTTAATTTGTTCCCTGTGTACTAGACATGCTTTGTAAGGGAACTGAGTTCCCTATGGAATATTTTGGTCCTGTTTTGTGGTATTAAATTTGCCATCAGGTGGTTTTATGTGTCGGGGGAATGTAGCTGTCAGGTAGGGTAGGTCTGTGGTTAATTAGGGCTCACCGATGCTTCAAAGAGCTCACTAACATGGGCTCAAAACAAGTCAAAAAGGGGTTTTTTTTCCTCATCTGACTGATGTCTTTACCCTGAATTAAAGGAGGTGTAGTGGTGAAAAGGAACACCTTGCTGGAAAAGCCCTTTTCTTCAGAACTAGGGGTGAGTTTGAGACCAAATTTTTGCTGCAGGAGTCGCAAAACACTCAGGGAAAACACAATCCCCCTCCTTCCACAGCTGTCTAAAGCAGGAGATTTCAAAAAATTCTTGTTGTGACTCCAAAAGCATCGACAGGAAACTTCCCAGAGCGAAGCCAGCACAGCACCACTGAACCCCTCCGTGTGTGATACTGAATTTGTGAAGGCCAGCTTCAAAACCCCACTTATTTCCTTAAATCAGGAGGACTTGGGATTCTCCCAGGAGCACATGGGGGATTTTTTAACCCCATTCCATTGCTCTCCCACAGACCCATCCAAGAGGAAGGCATTGCCAGGCTGTTTTCACAGTGGGAGAGAAGGAGCCTTCTCCTATCACTATCCTATTGCTCCTATCAGGAGCAAAAATGTGGAATGAGACCTGTCAGTTTTGGGGAGGAAAATCCAGGCAGGGAAACAAAAGCTACCAGGAAGCCTCAGCTTTCTCTCCAAGACCCAGAGCTGCATCCCAATTTCCACCCTCTGCTCATGTCAGCTGCTGCTTGTCACTCTTAGAGAAGGTTTTTGTGGCTCAGCGAGTCTCCAAGTCCTTTAATTTCCCTGCATGGCTCTGTAAACGTCAGAGCTGGTTCACAAATGCAGCTTTTTGGGAGATCTGTGCTGGAGGAGGGGGATGAGTGCCCCTGCAAGTGGGAGTTCACGTGTTGTTCCTTCTCTTCCCCACACAGATCCAGCCCTGGCTCCTCTCCAGGCTCTGGATGCTCCTACCCCACCGCTCCAGACCTACCATTAGCTGCAATCTATACCCAGTCACTTGGGATTACTTCCATGCTAATGGCTCAGGAAAAAGGCCTTCCAAGAGCTACTTAGGATTGCAGCAGCCGGCTGGAATATTTCATGAGCGAGTGTTGCAGTGATCTGTTCAAGCTCTGGGAGTTGTTGGAGGAAATGCCAGCACCTCTGAGCTGTAGGGTGGAGAATGAGGGACTGGCCCTTCAAAGAGAGGCTGTGAATGAAGGGTTGGGGTCAAAGTAGGGCAGAGAAATGTGGGTGGACCTTCAGAAGCTCTGCATGCTCTGGTCCTCATGTTTTGGGCTTCTGCTTTAGCTGATCACCCATCAGCTTCCCCGCATCAAATTCTACCAATGTTTCAGAAGGTATGAGAAACTGAAAATATTTTAAAAAAAAAATGTTTCCCCCAGCTCCAAGTGATTTTCAAGGCCTCAAAGTTGAATTTTCAGGTATAGCTGTCCTGTCTGGATGGCTGGGGTTGGTTTCACAGCCTCAGGTGGTTCAGGTGGGGTCAGAATTACCACTCTCAGATAAATCCAAGTGAAGACCTTCAGCCTGGAAACACCAGAACAGGCCATAAACAGCAGGATAAGCTGAACTCCAAGAGTTCAACCGAGTGAGAGCTTTGAGAACTGGTGAATGACAGGAAGATGGATCAAAATGCAGTGAAAGGTGCTATTTTCAGTAACATCTTGGAAAAAACAGATTCAACCCAGTCTTTGCTCTCTCAAAATGTTCAAGCATAGACATTGGTTTAGGGCTTGTCCATAACCCACACACTTCTTGAATCTTAATCAAATACAACTTTAAAGAGCGTTTCTTGCTTTCTCAGAAAATAACCCAACTAATTACTTGTATTAAATCATCACCATGGAGTCTGGATTTTCCTCCTTTGCATTTCCCCTTTTCTTCCCTGTTTCACTTTCCTCCTGACTTTTCCCATTCGTAAATAAGGCCCTGGCCACCCCGAGAGGCTGCTCGTGTTGACTCAGGCCTGGTGACTGAGGGACACATCCCAGAGCATCTTGTCTCACCTTCAGCTGCCCCTCTAGAATGCCAAAATCTCCCAAAGGCTTGATGTCACATCTGCCGGCCCTTTTTGGGGCAGGTCAGATGCTCTGGGGTTCCTCAGGTTGTGTTTCCCTCTGTTTGTGGATTATGGTGGGAATTCTGGCACCCTGCTCACCCCTGGGTTGTAGACACCTGCAGTTGTGCCACCGCAGCCTCGCATCCTCGAGAGTGACCCAGCAGAACCCAGCCCTGACCTCCCCATCCCCAACCCGACCCCAAATCAGGAAAACAAACCAAGGGAAGGGAATACCCCGGCTTCCTGCGGGTCCGTGACTTACATCCGTGATCTTGGGGTTGGTGCACTTGCCCTTGGTGCTGGCCAGCTCCAGCCACTGGCTGTCCTGGGCCGGGCAGTGCTGCTTCAGCGTGCACTGGTTCTGTCCCTGGCACCAGCCGCACTCGAAGTCGGGGTCGGCCTTGAGGCAGAGTCCGCAGCTGTCCCGCATGGCCCCGCACTTGTACAGGTGAACTGCAGGGAAACACGGGAGCTGAGGGGTGCTGGCAGCGCGGGAGAGAGGTGGGAGGGCACAGGGAGAGAGAGGGGAAGGTGTTCTGGGATGCTCGTGCCAGAGGTAGGATGGAAATTCTCCAGGGGTGTGAGTGATGAGGGAAAAACATGCACATCCTTCTTGGAACAAAGCGCAGTTGTTGGTTCATTCATTAAGAAAGATATTTTGGGAAGCTGAGAGCAGAAGGGAAGATGCTGCCCTCAGTGAGGTGAGGGGCTACAAGCAGGAGGTTGGGGGAAATGTTGCTTGGGCAGTGGCTCGGCCTCAGTCTCTTCCTTTCTCAGAGACTGAATGTCAGCAAGTGTCCCCTATAACCAGCCTCACACTCAGCACTTCGCCCTAAAAGGATTTTCTAGACCCACAGATTAAACTTGGGGGTGAAACTGCCCAGAACTCTGTGTGAAGGTGATGCTACTCAGGTTTCCAATTAACAGAAATTCTAAGAGATGATAGAAAATACACAGTCACTAGGAGGCTGAATCCAGGGATTCACAACCAGCCTTTACCCCTTCTTGCGCTCCAGAAATCCAGCCTGCTTCCCACTTTGAAGCACTGAGTTGATCCCACTCTAGTACAGCCAGCAGTGACTAATGCTCAGCTCCATTTTGGGCTCTTAAGTGATTAGAAGCACTCGGAGCTTCTTCAAATAAAGCCTAAAAATATTGAAGTCTCCTACGAAATGAGACCATGTTATTTATTCTTATTTTTTACAGCTGTAGAAACTGAGGCCTGGCCTGCACAGGGGACTGATGGCAGAATTCTCCTCCCAGAAGATGAAGATGGCAGAATGCAGACTCTCAGATTTGCTTTTTTTCTTTCATTTGTGGGCATGTTGGGAGATTTTCCCTCTGTGCTTTTGTTTTGCTGTGTCCGTTGGTGACTAAAGTGGTTATTAACACTATTACTATTACTATTATTATTATTATACACAATCCCAAAGGCTTTGGATATGTGTGTGCTGAAAAGCTCTGTCTCCTCATACCTGCCCTCTAGAAGTCAGCAAGTATTGGCCAGTGCAAGGAGAAGCTCAGAAACTATTTCTCCAGGCTGAGTACAAGAAAAGTACCCAAAAGTACCTCAAAAAGGCTTGAAAAACAACCATCAAGCACAATGTTTTCCAGATCTCGTGGGATATAGCCTTCTCCTTAATTTTCTCTTAGATTTCCTCAAATTTGCTGAGTTGTTCTGCTTGAGATGCTACCAGTGGGTATCTCTGCAGGAAGTTCAGTAGGTTTGGGTTAGTTTAGCATTCCAACCTCCCAGCCTGTGCCAAAGACTAAGCACCAAAGATGATTCTTGAGTTCATGCCCTGGTCTGGTACAAGTTACTGGCACAAACATGCCTAAAACACGATCATCATGAATGGATTTTACTCCTAAATCACCTAGGGCAGCTCAGTACTGCCCAAAAAAAGGGTTTACACTCTTGGTGTGGACCATGTTGTGTCAGTTTTTATAATAGTGGCAGAAAACTGGGGCAAGTGTCTGAATTCTGACCTCCAACCCACACCGTTAAAGGTTATCACAGCCCATGGAAATGTTTGGGTCCATGGGAATGAGCCCTGCTGTGGGGAGAAGAGTTGCCTTCTGTGTTGCTCTCCAGCTTTCAACGTGGTGTTGGTGGGAACCTCACCCACTACCCCTCAGCTTGAGGTGTGGTGTGACAGCACTATGGGAGTACCTGATGGGGACAGATGGAGTGGGAGAAGGTGTGGGAGGTGTCCAAGAGAAGGTAAAGAGAGGGAGGGAGACATTTCTGAGAGGTGCTAATATGAGAAGGAGAGAGTCTGCAGGTGTGAGCTGCAAACGTGGAGCAGCCAAAGGGAGGGGTTCCCTGGGGGAAAGATTCCAGGATGGAAGGACAAGGAGGAAGATGTGAATCCATCTCCAGGAAAAGCCAGCCTGCCTCAGGGTGGTGGCTGGATGTGCCGCATCCCTCTGCGAGGGGCACATCAACCCTGTGCCATGGGTGGTGGTTAAACAGAGGTGGTTTTCAGACCCTTTTATCCATGATCCTTTTATTTTGCTCAGAATTCTCTGCAGCCTTTCTGCCCCCCCTCTCCCTTCCCCTGTTCATTACTCAATTGCCTCTGAGCAGAGAGCCCGCTCTCCCAGCGTGTCCACTTGGAGAGCATCACTGCAGGAGAAATAAAGAGGGGGGAGAAAAAGCTGGAGAAGGAGGGGCGTGAAAACCAGACACGAGAGCGCTGGGAGAGGCGGGAGGAGAAGACAACGGCGGGAGAGGGGAAGCGGCACAAGCAGGAGGGAGAGTCGCGTTTCTTGGGTGGAAGGAGAGAACTGGAGGGCCGGGGGGAGGCACACGAAGCGCTCCAAAATTGGTAATTTGCAGGGTGCAGAGAACAAGTGTGCAGCAGCCAGCACGGGGAGACGGTGGCGGCTTTGTTAAGTGTCAGGAGCGAGGGCCTGTTGCTAAGGTTACCGCTTCCAAGGACGAGTTGAAATAACTCTTTACCTTTGTTCTGGGCCGGGTTGTCAATGTTGAAATTCCCGTTCCACACGACTGTCAGCTCCACCGGCAGGCTGTTAATCTCCATGCCTTCGTACGAGTACTACAAGTGGGAGAGGGAAAACAAAATTTAAAAAAAACCCAACAACCCCAAACTCAGACTTACGGAGCGCCTGGAGGTGGGGAGGGGATGGGACGAGGTGAGAGGTGGTGCTGAACGTTGTGAGCAAGAGAGATGGAGCTGTCACACACCTCCCTAATCACCTCCCAGAATGCCATGGGATGCTCCCAAAGCTGTGGATCTCAAACCGTGCCCCTCACAACAGCCCATTTAGCCGTTCGGTGAATATTCATGGAATCACAGAATCACAGGTTTGGGGTTGGAAGGGACCTTAAAGACTATCCAGTGCCACCCCTGCCATGGGCAGGGACACCTTCCACTATCCCAGGTTGCTCCAAGCCCTGTCCAACCTGGCCTTGGACACTTCCACATAGGGCAGCCACAGCTTCTGTGAAACCAGACCCTCACAGTCAAGAATGCCTTCCTTATATCCAATCTAAACCTGTCCTACTTCAACTTAAAGCCGTTCCCTCTTGTCCTACCACTCCTAAAAATATTCCCTGATGTAAGTGCACTTGCATGTGATGGACCTTAATTTGGAAATCCACCTTCTAGGTGTTGAGCACAGCTCTGGAAAGTTCTTTGCCAAGCTGGGTGCACTTTTAAGGTGTAAATTATACATTCTGGGTCTACCATCCTGCTGTGCCTCCGCTGAGTATTCCGTAGGTGCTGAGTGCGTGCGTGAGGTTATCTACACCAGGGATGTTCTGAGGAACTCTTGGAAGTTGAGTGAGGTCTTAAAATCAGGAAACCCCCTTAAAAAGGGGGAAAACAGAGGGTCTGTGTAATTATAGACCTGTCAGCCTAACTTGGCTTCCCAGAAAGAAAGTACATCGAATTATGAAACAATCAATTTATAAGCACCTGTGAGATGATAAGGTGATAAAAATCAGCCAGCACAGATTTGTCAAGAACAAATTGTGTCAACCCAATCTAATTTCCTTTTTGACAGACTTAATGACTTTGTGGATAAAGGGGAGGCAGCAGATGTGATTTATCTTGATTTCTGGAGAGTATTTGCTACTGTCCTACAGGAGAGCCCCATAAACAAACCAGGGAAATATGACCTAAGAAAGGCCACCATAAGGTTTATGCAAAAAATATAAATTCAGATAATTCCATGTCAGGCTGGGAGAGTGCATCAAAAGGAATATTGTCCTGGGTTCTGGCATTATTCAGTATTTTCACTACTGACTTGGATGATTTCATGACACTGTTCTGGAAGAGGGTGTAAGAACCTCCAACAGCAGGGTTAAGGATTCAAAACAAACTTGACATATTGGAGAACCGGGCCAAAATCAACCAAATGAAACTCAATGCTGGCAAAAATGGACTATTTTTCAGTAGGAGGAATCCAAGCAAACAACTCTGAAGTTGGAGTGGCTGGCCAGTGCTGCAGGAGAGGGTCTGGGGACTACTGGAGATCATGAACAGACTGTAAATCAACAATGCCACATTGCTGCCAAAACCCAAGCAACTCTCATTTGTGGATGGAGCAGATAGAGTTTGTTACATATGTAAACCCCAGGAGGCAATCACTTTTCACTACTCAGAACCAGAAAAGCTTCATCTGGAGCAAAGAGTATCCAATTTCCAGCAAATGTGTCTTAAAAAGCCATAGAAAACTTCAGAGAGAGTTGGACAGATTTAAATAAACACTTGTCAGGGGCAGTCAAGGTACACAGAGGTGACCCTGAGGAAGGAAATAGAAGCTGGTCTCTGGAGGCCCTCTCCTCTTGGAGAACTTTCAGACACGAGGTGCTGAGTGCTTTTTTTCACCTACATTTTGCTTTATCCTAAGCCAGTTCACACAAGGTTCACCCTGTTGCCCGTCAGGTCCCACTGCCCCACTCCATCAGCAGCTCCCACCCAACACTTCCCCAAAAGGCAAAAAGCCTCATAATGGGAGAGGAGTTGGTTGATTAAAGGACAAAATGGGAACAAGAAAGAAGGGGAGAAACGTTTCATGTCTGCTCCTATTACTGACCACGGCACACGTAAGGATTTACCCTCCGGAGAGCAGGAATCTCCCACTGCACCAGGATCTACAGCAGGGCAAAGTCCCATTTGGAAAGGAAAATATTTTCCCCACTTCAAGGTTAAATATCACTGAGAAAACTGGGTTTTTTGGCACATCTTAGAGACCACTAAAGGGTTCCCCATCGCTTCAAGTCCCGTTGTGGTTATCCACAGAGATGCCAGAGCTCTGAGTTCCAGAGGTAGGTTTTCCTGAATCCATTAATTGCCATCTAATCGAGGAGTAAATCACAAATGGTGATTTCTGTCCATTACAGCAGAGTGGGAGCTGCTTGCACGGTAATTTCTCCCTGCACAAACCAAACACAATCAGCCATTCATCTGCAGAACGCTGTGATTACCACCCGGTTGTAGGGTATTTGTGGGCATTTGTGGTTTCCATGGAAGTAAAGAGCAGCCAGAGGTGAGCCAGGTCTTTTGCAGGAGGGCTGTACCCACCAGGCTCATCCAGAATTTGCATTTTTATGACACTTTTCGGTGTCACTGCCAGCAAGATCCAGAAATGGTGCAGAGCCGTTTGGACTCACACCACTGGCTCTTCCCAGCTCTTCGGAGCTGGGAACAAGGATGGGGAGACAGGAGTGGGAAGGAGAGTGCCTGAAAAGTGGGGAATAATTAATCTTGTACCACTCAGGAGCACCTGCCTTGCACACCACTTTGAAGACACCGATTGGGAATGGAAAATGGGATATATATGGAAAAACCGGTCATCCTAAAGTCAGAGGATGATCTCTGCCTCACCAGAGCCTCGTGTGTGCTTTGGGATTTAGCTGTAAGCACAGCCTAGGCAGGGCTGCCAAGGGACAGGTAGCTGGATTCTCCCAGAATTTTTCTTCCCTCGGAGGATCCCAACGCCAGCAGCAGGAGCCCAGCTGGGATTTCAGATCTTATCTGTCTGCAGCACCAGGGGCAAGGACACATTAGACTTTTTAACTCAGTAGGCTCCCTCCAGAGCTGCAAAGGGATGCGAGGAAGAGCTCCCAGGATGAATCCAGCTGGGATGAGGATGCCCACGCTGCCACGCCCGACCCCATCCCATGGTTGGTGGGCAGCGGAACGGAGCCACGTGCAAAGTCACAGCGAGGAAATGCTCCAACCTCCTCAGACCACAGGGGCTGCTCACTCACTGTGACCCCTCTTCAATGCCCACTGAACTCAACAGGAGCCTTTGAAAAGGACTCGCTGGGCTGTGACAATACCATGGAAATGTGTTCCAGAGGAGAAAAAAGGGATGAGGCATGGATCTCTGGGATAGCAGAGCCGCCCGGACGCTCCTGGAAGTGCTCGTACCACGAGGGTTTGTCTCTCCACCTTTCCTTGCACAGCTGCCTCCAGCACAGGCAGGACATCCCAGAAGATGAACATCTGACCCCTAAGACCAACAAATCTGGATTCTAATCACGATAATCAAACCAAAGCAGAAAATTATGGGCAATTTGGAGACCTGACGGAGAAAAAGAGGCTGTCCTGCCTGGAAAGCAGGCTGGCTGTCCTCAGGAAATGCCAAAAAGCTTCTAGAAGGAGCTGGTGTAATTCACAGGAGCAACGTTTGGAACTCCCAAGTATCCTTTTTTTGTCTCTTAAACTCTTCACTAGCATCAGATACTCCTGCAGTGCAAATCCATATCCATGCCTGCCCACTTGCAGCATCCTACCCTTTGGTAATTTGGCTTGAGCACAGTTAGGATGATAAATCAAGGGTGGATTCGTGGTATTTCCCCTTTGTACCTACAGCGTGTCCAAGAGTGGGGAAACTTCTGCAGAATTTGAGCAGAATTTTAGTGTTGGTCTCTTTTCCCTGACACGAATTTTTGATTAGAGCTCAAATCCGGGGATTGATTCCTGTACCTGGCTCTGCCACCAGCTCCTTGCACGATCCTGTGCAAATCATTTAAATCTTTCTTTGCATTAATTTTCCAGCCATAAAAAGGCAGAGAACTTGTTGCCCACGGCCATCCTGTCCCTTGGAGTCTTTGCTTTTCAGCACTGGGGCTGAATTTTTATGTCTTGCTATCACCCAGGCCAATGGAATCCAAATGATTATTGGGGTTTTTCTTTCATGTGAATGTGGATAAATAATAATAATAATTGAGAAGTGGATGCACAAGAGTGCAAGTGCTGGGGCTCCCACTGTCTCCCACTGGGAAGATTGCTCTCTGCCCTGATGCATCCAGCAATTCCAGCCATTTCTGCTGACATTTTTACTGGCTTATTTCTGTGTCTCCTTAGCTCCCCTGCTTTTCATTCCCTCCCATCTCCCCATGTCCGGGCCGTTGGCAGAGCCGTCACAAGTGCAATAAGGAACGGCAGGAAGGGTCCCTCTGGGTGATAATTGTGTGCCTTGGGTGGCGTGACACAGGACAAAGCCCAGAGCTGAGAGTCTCAAACCACTTGACAAGAGCAATAATTGTCCCGAGTGGTGCTGCCTGTGGTGACATGGCCTATCAAATGGCTGTTATCAAATGAAATATCTCCAGGACAGAGAGGGAGAGGCAGATCTGGCTCCTGGCCGGGCCGAGCACCCAGGGACCATCAGTGCAGGAAATGGCATTACTGACACAGCACCAGACAGGCTGGTCCTGCTTGGGTGTCCTTAGAGCATCTTTAACTGAAGCTGGAGCCACTTGGAAAAAGTGCTTAAGGTGGTTCTGACTCCTGCTGCAAATCTTGAGGGATCAGGAAATGCAGAGCAAGAGTTCAGGCTTTTCCCCTGACTCTATCCTGTGTGAAAATAGGAAAAATCCTGCATTTTGCAGAAGTTTTTCTGTGAGAGGGGAATTTTAGCTCCTCGGTGCCTCGTGTGTGATGGGCAGGGGGCAGATCTTGAGGCTCCTGATGGCAAACAAGGCAGGACTGATTGCTTAGTCTGGCAGGCAGCACCAGCAGAGCGATCTGCTGGCAGGACAGCATCCCCTCGGGGACACAGCATCCCAGCACATCCTCCCACCCTCCCCTGGACCTCCTCCAAGCCTGCAATGCAGGTGCTGCACTCAGAGCCTCCTCCAGCGACTCTGCTGAGTGCAAAGCTCTGTCGGAGGGGGTTGGTTCGATTTGCAAACAGAGCTCAGACAGCTCTGCCCAAAGCCGGGTGACCCCCGGAGCAGGGGCTCGTTGTGTCGCTGTGGCTCCAGCCTGAATGCTAATCCTGGCAGGGATGGAAAGAATCGGGATGGAGACATATCTCCAGCACTCCTTCCCTATTGTCTGTGTCCTCTGCCACCTGCTCCAGCAGCCAAGGCTTCTCTGTTCCCTTTTTGTATCTGTGTGAATGTTGCTTTCTTTTGTCTGGCTCTCCCTTCCACATCTCTTTCTCTCGGTGTCTGGCAAATTCCAGAGCAACAATGAAATAACATTTCTCAGGGAGAAAAAAAAATAAAAAAAAAAGAAAAAGAAAAAAAGCTCAAATCAGAGTCAAAGCACCTTCAAAAGGAGAGGGAAGGAAAGGGGAGGAAAGGAAAGGGAAGCAAAGCAAAGGAAAGAGGAAGAAAGCAAGGGAGAGGGGAAGGGGAGGACAGAGGGATAGAAGAGGAAGAAAACAGGATAGAAAACAGTTGGTTTTATTCTCAAATGAACCTCTCTCCCTGGAGAATAAAGAGATCCACCTGAGCCACCAGCACACACAGGACAAACATCCTACAGACAACACCTGGCAGCGAGGTCATGGAGAGCCTTGGCACGAGCCTGAGGCTTAGCCCTGTCACCCTCTGCAGCTCTGGCACAGCCTTGGGTGTCCTGGCTTAGGAAAGCAGACATTAAAGTCAAAATGGTGCTGTCACAGCACTCAGGCATCCTACGAGCAAATCCGTCTGGGGACTCATCAAACCCCACTTCTCCGGTCCCAGCCACTGGAAACTTCTTGGAGTATGCAGGTATTATGGGAATAATCACCATTGCCTGTCAAAACCAGAGTCTTTTATTGAGTACTGCGAAGTCAGATGCTGAGGCTGGCTGAAGTTGGTCTCCTGCTCAGCCCAAGAATGCTTAAAATCATCCTGAGATAATTCATACTAAAGGCTACGTGTGCCAGAGAATTTGTGACTCTAAAGGGTCATTAGGGGTCTCTCTTCCCTGCTAAGGCTCTTTGGACTGATATAAAATCTCTACCTGTGTCCATATAACACCCCTTTAGCTTCCGCCATTGTCAAAGAAAATACTTTTTTTTTAAAAAGTGCAATATCTCCTGAACTTCTCAGTCCACCCATTTTTAACCTCACACCTGAACACTCACGGGTCATTGACCAGGAATGAAAATCAGGGAGAGGGGAGGGAGACAAAGGATCAAATAAAGGAGCATCACTGGGAAATCGCTTGTTTGCAACAGATGTAAAATGTGTGCGCTGCCTGCAACCTTCAGCTCTGCTTAATGCAGCAGAATATGTTGTGACAAGCACTGCCCAGCGTGGAGAGGCAGAGCTGCAGTGAAGTGGCTGAAGCCTGTAATTAGCTCTTTGACTAATAAATCATCTCACAGTAGCAGCCACGAAAACGACTCAGTGCATGTCCCGGAGACAGGAATCTCATGGAGAAACCTCTGGAGAAGAAGAGACCACCACTGCACGTGTGCACGGCTCCTGGCTGCTGGCAGATGGCTGTGTTTGTCCCCAAAAGTGACGTGGCTGTGGTGACAGCACCGCCGTGACTCACACAGGCTCGCCAGGAGGGGGTCACTGGTCCTGCACTGCAGGTGGGGAGGTGGAGGTGGGCAGAGAGACTCCTCAAAGGGCCTATGAGGGCTGGAGGAAGGTTTGACTCAGCCTAAGGCCAGGTTGGATGGGATTTGGAGCAGCCTGGTCCAGTGGAAGGTGTCCCTGCCCATGCAGGGGGTTGGAATTAGATGATCTTTAGGGTCCCTTCCAACCCAAACCGTTCTGGGATTCTGTGATCTCACTCTTTTTCTGACCCATTACGTGCTGCCACATGTCACACTGGTTTATATCTCCCATCACCAAACACCCCAAAATAACCTTAACTCTCATGTTGACATGAATTCCTGTCCTTTGGAACACCTTTTTGTGGCACTGGGGTATATAAGCAGTGATTAAACTGATATTAATGCCTGTGGGTCATGGCTGAGGTGCTCCAGCAGAGCCAAATGCTGGGATCCAGGGGCAGATCCAGAACCAACAACTGGGAGGTGACAACAACCAATCCAAGGAGCAAAAAGGGCACTTTCAAGCTACCAGACAACCTTTCCCTGATTGTGGTTGGAACCCCAGAATCACTGAGGCTGGAAAAGACCTCCAAGATCATCAAGTCCAACCTTCCACTGAATCCCCTGTGCCCACTAAACCATACCACGAAGTGCCATGTCCACACCTCCTTGGAACACTTCCAGGGATGGTGCCTCCACCACAAGCCTGTTCCAATGCTTAGCCACTCTTTCAGTGTGGCTATTAGGATTTTTTCCTAATATCCAACCTGAACCTCTCCCGGCACAACTTGAGGCCATTTCCCCTTGTCCCACCCCTGGTTCCCTGGGAGAAGAGCACGACCCCAACTCCATCACAACCTCCAGGTGGTTGTAGAGAGCAGCAACGTCTCCCTTGAGCCTTCTTTTCTCCAGACTAAATTCCAGCACCCTCAGTCAGGTACGAAGAGCTCTGACACAGCCCCAGATGCCATGGGGATGGCGCTGTGGGCTCTTCTGTCCCCCTGCATCCCCTTGCTCACCGAGGTGTTCTGGCACTGCACGCTGGAGCTGTTGAACCTCAAGGCCGGCACCCTCTGCTCGCTGCCCTGGATATTCAGGACGCACTCGTAGCCCCGCTGGCCCGACTGGGGCTGGGGCAGGTTCTTGGCCTTCAGCGTGATGGGTTTGATCACCTCCACGGGCACCAGGAGCTTCTCCGCCTGCAGCAGCTGGGGACAGTCCTGGGGAGAGAGCAGGCGAGGCAAAAAGTCAGCACACGGCTTTCCCAGCCCCAGGGGGAGCCCCGTGGAGCTTCCCAACCTTCTCCCTTCGCCTGATTACGGAGCCTTTGTGGCTCCCTGGGCCTCGGTCTGTTGCAGGGCTGTTCAAGGAGCATTAGTGGGAAGGCTCAGATAAACAGGTGAGGAAGGATTTCTTTCACAGACCGTCCTTTCCTATCTCCCTGGCTTACACTGCTTTATTCCAGCCTCCAGGAGCCAGGGAAGCCACCCCTGGTGCTTTTTAGTACCTGCTCCGTTTATTCGGGTAATGGAAATGCAATCATGTTCCTTCCACGGACTTAACCCAGCCACAATGCCATGAAAAAAGTGAATAAAGCAAAAATCTGAGCATAATTCCTCGCTTCCCAGCAGCCAACTGTACAAAAGGCAACAGCTCCAGCAAAACCTGTTGGAACCTATGGAGTCAGGGATAAAAGAGAGTTTATTTTTGCTTAGGGGAGGACAGAATATTTATTACAGATATCCAGACCCAGCTCCCCAGAAACAATTGTCACACAAAACATGGAGATCCCTTGGAAAAGCTTTCCACTGGCTCACAAAAGGAGCAATGCCAGGAGGGTATTGCAATGTGGTACCTCTTTGTGGGACTCTTGCACAGGTGATCTCTGGGCACCCAGAGCTGCCTCGCAGGAGGCTGCATTCAAAGTCTCATTAATTAGCACAGCTTAATTAGTTAGAGTGGCCATGCTCTGCTTCTTCATAGCACAGTCAGACAACTGCAAGCTGTCCCTTTCATGGATTCTGGGGAGGATTTTAGGAATTCTTGATTTAGGAAATTACTGCAGCCTTACCTGTCCTGTCCAAAGTTAAAGCCAGGTCCAGCAGGGACAGGGAACTCACTTAAAGAGGTGCAAGCTTAATCTGTAGGTGTGGGCAAGAGGAAAATGACTGATTCCAGGGCAGAAAAGTAGGGAAAGGGACTGAAGGGTTCAAAAGTGGAATTTAAGGCTTATTGAGAGCCTGGGATCTCATTCGAGCAGATGGTGGGAGAATCTTACTGGAGCAAATGGCTTAGGGAGATAAAGAAATGGATTAGACATGTAACATCTGTAGTTACATCAATGAGGGATGGAATTACAAGAGCCATCAGTCATCACATGGAGGATGTGAGCTGATCCATGGCCAGGGGCAGGGAGAAAATCCAGTAACCACCCCATGCATCCCTGCAGGGAAGTCCAGAAGCCTTCCCCAGTCCCAAAGGGGGTCTGTCCTCTTGGGGCTGAAGATTGAGGAGCCACACCCTTTTCCAACACTCCCTGGTCTCATTGTTGCTCTGTCCCGAGATGAAACATCTCCAGGGAACTCCTAATGCTGAAACACAGCGGTCAAAGTGTCACAGAGGTGTTTTTCTTAATAAAAGAGCAAGGCTTGA
The DNA here is from genome assembly GCA_013397565.1 of Ptilonorhynchus violaceus. Lineage (NCBI taxonomy): Eukaryota > Metazoa > Chordata > Aves > Passeriformes > Ptilonorhynchidae > Ptilonorhynchus > Ptilonorhynchus violaceus. The sequence continues at coordinate 840,145 of VZRJ01011160.1, read as the reverse complement.
CCATTTAGAAAGTCTTCCCAACCTTGGGTTCAATGGTCCTACTGTACCATGGCTGCAGCTACTCAGCATGAGAAAAGTGAGGCATAAGTTATACTCTGGCTGATTTAAGACCTATAAAAACCCTAAAGGGAAGGGGAAGGAGGTGGTCTAGGTTATATTAAAGCAAAAGAGTTTCCAGTACTGATCACACCAGCAGATACCACGTGCAAACACCATTTGGGACCATATGGCTTCACCACCCCCTGACCCTTCTCCTTCACCTGCCCAACACATCCCGGGGCCTCTGCATCAGCTCCCTCTCTTTCTCCTGGCATGAGAAAAGACCTTGGCAACAGCCTCTCCATGGTTTTTTTTCCCCCCAGCTACAGAGCTGAGAGAGAGATGCATTGGCAGAGGGAATCAGTGGGACAGGAGGATGGGAAAGCCCTATCTGCCGCCGAGCAGCCGTCTCCCAGGAGTGGGCATTTCACTTGATGTCTGTCAAACGGCAAAGCCCCTGATGGGGGCTGCAGGATGGAGGCTGGAGATAGTCCACTCTGTTACCTGCAGGCCAATCCCAGCCCTTCAGCCTGGTCTTTCTTGTGTGGCTTTATCCCGTCCCCCTCCACCACTGGTGCTGTAACCTTCCCGATAACACTTGTTTCAAGTTCATTAACAAGCCCTGATTGAGGCAGCCCCAAAACAGGATTCGTTTGCATATAAAAAGCTTTGCAGTGCTGTGAGGAAGTTCATTATAGATAATTGAAGAGGCAAGCGCCATAAAGAGGAAATCCTCCCAGTGTGGCTTTATCTGATTGACCTAATGTTCTTTCTAATTGAAACGGGGAGGGGAAAAGGCAATTTCATTGGGTGATGAACTGCATAAAACCTCAGAGCTTGGACCGGGCTCTACTGGGTTCAGATTCAAACACAGAACTCATTCTGCAGCCTGTGTTGAACTTTGGGTGCCTGGCCAGGTTTGTGTTTTTGAGGGGAAAACATCAACCTGCTCAGGGCAGACCCAAGTGGGAGGCTCCGTAAAAAAGAGTTATCTTGGGCATTTTCCAGTGGAGACACTTTCTCTTCACCCTTCTCCTCTGCAATGGACATCACCTAGGCTGGAAAAATCCAGTTTTCACATGAAGTAGGGGAAATAAAAGCATTCACTGCCAACAACTGCACCAAAGAAGGGCACAGTCCCACCCCTTTTGCCTTTGATAGGTAACAAATTAAACCTTTTCCCTGACTCTAAGGGGAGCTGGTTCCCAATCCAGAGAATCATTGTCTCTTCATTTTGTGTGTGTAGCTTCCTTCTATTTCTTGCATGCTTCCCAATGAGTCAGTCCATTTAAAATAATATCCTCCACCCTTGCCAATTAGTGGTATCAGCAGCGATGCACACACCTCACATCACCAAAATTTTGCCAATTACCAAGTCAGAGAGCTTTTGCAGTGAAAACACTGCACGAAATGGGCTGCACTCATCGGGTCGATGGTAGTTTAATTTTCTTTATTTATAACTCCTCGTAGAGCGCCTGCAAATGTGTTTTGTTGTAGCTTGCAGGAATAATAAAGTCTCAGAAATGCGAGGACCTTTTCTGTCACACGTGTGTTATGGCCTTCATCAGAACTGAGCCCGAGCCAGGCTCCAGTGAGAGCCACCGTGAGGATTCTGCCGAAGAGAACGGGGAGACCTCTCTGAGGCCGGGTGGTCTCAGCCCTGAACTAATTAGTTTGGTTTCTTTATGGTGCTTCAGATATCCAGAGTTATGTTTTCATGGAGATTTCACCATGCTGTTTCCCAGGATAAGCTGGAGACTGACCAGATACTCTGAATTCTTCACTTACAAAGAGGCATGTAAGGATTTTTCACAGCCTTGTAATAATGCACAGGTTTTCTTCTGACCTTGTTTTGTACTCTTTCACTCTCTGTCACTGTTTTTGACTAGGATTGTGATCCAAAGGGTCACCAAAGCGTTTTCCATTTCCACTCTCCAATAGAAAATGGGGTTTATCTACCCATTCCACATGGGAACAGGTAAAAGATCCGTGAAGGTTCAGTACAATGAACCCCCCACCTATCAACAGCCTCCACCTTATACTGGTGTCCCAGTTCACTCATCTTCACTTGTGCATCTCTTGTCACCCAGAGCATTCAGGTGAGGGAATCTTTCCAACTTTTCCTTCATGTTCCTCCCTCATAGTCCTTAGTAGCATTGGCTGGATCTCCACTTTCTATGGAAGGAAACTACATTTTCCTGAGGGCATTGGAGGCACCACTGGCAAGAGAAACTCAACCCTTGGCAATGGATTTTCACCTTTCTTTTCCCAGAGGAGTAGGATTCACCTCCACTCAGGACCAGACAGAGCCACCACCACCAATTCCTCAAAGCCTCCACTTCTCCTTTTCTGTTGCCATTAAAATCCTTTTCTTCATCCTCAACTTTAGGGTTTTTTTTTTAAGGTTTTCTTTTGTGCCTTATCCAAACCATCTTGCCTGGAAAGAAAATGACCATAAAGTGAACCTAAGTGGGGACCAAGATTTACTCACTCGAGCCCTTTGGGACCCCACGAGAAATGAAACTCGGAATGTTATTTACTCAGATATTGCGTAAATAAATACATCTTTTGCTCATCTGCTCTGCTGAGCTGCAGTGTTCTGTTTTCCCTGTGTTCCCTCTGGCTTTGTCACCCGCCCACTCTGCCGTAATCAAGTCAAGAGGGGAAGAGTCGAGAGGCAGGGACTGGGTTTTTATAAAGATATCTGGACCACAGCATCTGGATGCTCTGTGAATTAAACTAGATTAGAAAAACCATCAAAACAAAAACAGACCATGGGAAGAGAAAGAAGAGGATGGGAAGGAATGAGAAAAAGGAGAGGAAAAATAGGCAAAAAAGAGGCAAAATCCCCCTAACCTTCCACTGACTTTGGAGAAATCAGATTCCACCTGGATAAAAAGGAGGAAAACAACAAGTTCACGAGTGAGAGGCAGCCTGGAATTTGTTGCCTGAATTTGTCTCTCACACCTCTGCACGGTCACACGGGGTCACCACCTGGGGCTTGTTTAGCAGCTACCCTGAACTGCTGCACGCCCAGGGCTCCAGGGCTCACAAGCTGGTTCCTTTTAAACTCCTGCACAGCTTCCCAGACCCTGGATAATCTGGAGAACGAAGCAGCAGGAGCTCTCCATCCCCAGTGTGGGAGGGGACGGGGTGAGTTACAGTCCACGCCGTGTTTACATTATTATACCACTAATTCTTAGCGTCGTAAAAATTATATTTAAAATTTACACGAACGGTGCCGGGGAAGGTTATTATGTTATAAAGTGGAATCAGGTCAATGCCTTGTAGGCAGGATTCCAAGCTCCATAAATTTCTGGATATACTTCCCCCAAATTTACATCGGCACCAGCAGCAATCAAATCGGCTCCGAAAGAAGCTCACCCGGTCAAAGAAAATTTTTAATGCACCATATATTTTATCTGCACTTCCTAAGTTTACAGTGTTGTTAGTTTGATTGATGGTGTGCTTATTTATTGGCACAGCAAAAGTAATAATACATGAGGAAAATGCTCCGAACTTTAAAGGCGGCTGATGAGGAGAAAGCAACAGGATTTATGGGAAGTGTAAACATCTGCAGAGACAACAAAGGAATAATTGAGTCCTTGCATCTCTGTCACTTCTGATGGCTCCTTTCTAGTTAAGAGTCTCAGGAGCAAATTCCAGCTCTCTTTTGTCAGGCATGGCGAGGGATTCTGGTGCCTGGCAAAAGGTGGTTGGCCTGGAGGCTGGTGACCGGTCCAGGGAAGAGGTTTGGCCCTGTTTAAGCTCTGTCACTCTGGCAGCAGCACGTTCCAGCGGTGGTTTGCACAGATGAGGGCACAGATACCACAGCTGGAGGAAGGGGGACCAGCAGATCCTAAAATGGGTTGGGTTGGAAGAGACCTTAAAGATCAGCCAGTTCCACCCCCCTGCCAAGGGCAGGGGCACCTTCCACTATCCCAGGTTGCTCCAAGCCCTGTCCAGCCTGGCCTTGGACACTTCCAGGGATGGGGCAGTCACAGCTTCTCTGGGAAAGCTGCGCCAGGGCCTCCCCAGTGATGCGCAGCAGATCATAAGCTCAGCTGCTCGGGGTCCCTGGCCTCAGTGTTGGGAAGGCTGGGGAGTGATGAGTGATGCTCATCACCAGAGAGTGGCTGCTCAAACAGCAGGATCTAAATGAAGATAACCAACCTCCCCTCCCATGGCTCACTGCCCACTCCTGTTGATTGGGAGCAAAGTGATTCCCCCAAGGCCACGCAGGCAGTGCTGGGAAATGACCCAGGCCTGTTGAGAGCTTGATCCTAACCCAGGACTATTCTGCCTCTGAAGTCAGTCCGCACATCGCTGCTGATGAACATTAATGATTTTACCCTCCTTTAATTCTTTATTAATAGAGTCTTTCTTCGCTGGTCCATTATTTCACAAGGATCAAGGTCAGGCTGCCATAATTATCCAAGCGCCACATTTATCCTTTTTAAACAGAGACACAACATTAGCTCTCTTTCAGCCCTTTGCTGCTTTGACACCCTCTCAGAAGGAGAAGTAATGATCCAGAGAGCAGGAGCCTTCTGGTCACTGGACTAGGGGAGTGGACTAGTGACAAAAATAGTGGATGGTTTTGTCACGACGTCCATCTGCTCACTGGAAAGAGGCTACTGGGGACACATGAGCAGCCTCAGTTCTGGTGTTTCTTGAGGTTGGAAATCATACAAAATACAAATGTGTGCATTGAGGAAGGTGATGTGTGTGCAAGAGCGAAGAAACTCATGTATTTCCCTGGACAATCTGTCATTTGTTGAAGGAAAACCCTGGTTAAGTAAGAGAGTTTTCCCAAATAACTCACAGAGGAAAAGTGGATTGTGCAAAGCTGTGGAAAGCACAGAGCAGAGCACAGGGAGCTTATAAAACTGTAATTAATTCCTTCTCTAATTATAACTATATAAATCTGCACTCTTCATGGCCAGCCTTCTGTGCTTCTATAAGGACTTCCATCTGAAGTTAACAAGAACCTTCATGTATGTCCCCGCCCATGATAGAGGAGTTGGAATTAGATGATTTTTATGGTCCTTTCCAACCCAAATCATTCTGGTTCTATGATAATTGACCTGTCCCTCCTCAATAAAGTTCACTATTAACCAGTGCCAAGAAATGGGGTTTGCACATGTAAGGGACATTATCCAACCAAGACTTCCTCAGAAGTTGGAGGCATTCCCATGACAACGTTTTCACAAGGGGATTTCAAGTGTCTAGCACGGGTTGAACCTAAACCATAGAGCTTTCTTCCTAAGAGAGGACCGAAAGTCTATTTCTCTCCTAAAGCTGCCCATTTTTATGAAGTCAGTGGAACTCGGTAGCTTTGAGAGCTCCAGACTTTGACCCAACAAGGCCAAGAATGGCCAATGAGTTTGGAAGTGAATGGAGGAGACAGAGGAACAGCTGGGAACAGAGGAGGTTGCACACAGGTCACGTTGATGACCCACTTGGGTGGGTGGGCGTAGCAAACCCACTTCCTTCAGAAAGCAGGACAGAAGCCCAGGGAGCCATCATGGCTTGGCTTCCACAGTGGGAAGGTCAGGACCGTGATACCACGGCTCTTGTCATCCTCCCCCTCCCCGAGATCCACGACACCAAGAGATAAAACCCGAGCCAAAACCAACGGACTCATGGTCAAAGCCAAGGCAGGGAAGGAGGGGCTGGTCTCAGCCTCCTGGAGACACCCCAAGCCAGGCAGGAGACACATTCCAGCTTCACCTCTTATCTGCAGCCTCAACATCCTGAGAATGTTTCTCCCTGGCTGCGTCCCAAAGCAGTGAATGCAGCTGATGCTACAATGGAGAAAAGCAAAATCTTTTGGCTTCCGAGCCAAGACATCACCCTGGACTGTCTGAATGGGGAATTGTCTTCCCTCCTTCAGAGAGCAGGGTGCCACACGGATCCCAGCAGTCCTGACACGTGTCCAGAGAGCCAGAAAACCCTGTAGCCACTCGAGGCATCACAATGGCACTGCGCTGAGCTAGGCTTCCGAAACAACAGAAGCTCTTCCCGATGTTTTCTCAAGGATGCTGTGTTGGCAGGGATGGATGAACATTATCCTGTTGCATTGTGAGATCACTCTGTCCTGTGGGATAAATAATCCTGCACTCCAAAGATGAGCAGCCCAACTGTTAAGAAAAACATTTCGCAGGGACACAGCACTGAGCGTCAGATGTTTCTCATATCTCCATTCCAACCAACGTCCCTGAGCTGCTCCTCAAAACCACAAGCGCAGGTCCTTGATTAGTCACTCACAGGATGGCTGGAGAGGCTGAACTCATAAAAAACAAGATGATCTGCTCTCTGAAAGGCCTTTTTCCATCACTTCTCAGTTCTTCTTGTGATTTGGTTGGAGGTCTCAACAAGGAAAGACAGGATGTTGTGCACCAGGACAGATTCCCTGCACATCCACCACCGTAATTATCAAAAATAGATTAGATTTTAGACAGATGAGATGTACATTAGGAAGAATTTATTTACTGTGAAGGTGGTGAGGCCCTGGCACAAGCTGCCCAGAGAAGCTGTGGCTGCCCCATCCCTGGAAGTGTCCAAGGCCAGGTTGGATGGGGCTTGGAGCACCCTGGTCTACTGGACGGTGTCTCTGCCCATGGCAGGGGGTGGAACAAGATTATCTTTAAGGTCCTTTCCAACCCAAAGCAGTCTGTGGTTCTATGAATCAACAAATCTATGAAATCTTGCTAAAAGTTACTGCAGAAATGGAACAAGTTACCAGCCTGTTCCCCTGCCAGCTGGATGACTGCAGGGCTGAAACGCTCTGAGATGGCAAAAGAGACCCAAAAATAACAGAAGCAGCCACTTCACACACATCTTCTTCTTCAGCTCCGTGCAAGTCACGGTGACTTGCAAGCAACAGCAAATTATCTAATTTGTTTGTACATGCTCAAAGACTTCTCCTGAGCAGCCCCCACTGTGAGATCACAGCTCCAGGAACCAAGGACTGTACAAGCACCTATTAACTGGGAGTGCTTACCCAGACCAGAAGATGTGAGAGAATCAGGGGCAGGGAAAGGTGAATGTGCCCAAGCCAACTCGGAGTGAGAAACACAACTCTTGTCCCCTGAAATAAAACCTGTGGCTCATCCACTGCCTGGCACTGCCTCTGAGCAGTATTTTCGTGCTCTAACAAGACTCCATGAACAAGGGGGATGCTTTTTGCCCAGCCTCCCATTGCTGTGTTTAATTTCCTCTCATTATTGTCTGAAGCACCCCACTCTGAAGAGGATGTACCCACTCCATGACATTTCTCCTTTTCTGGGAAAGGGCTGTAATGACGGACGGGGGCTGAAATGCCACAGCCTGAAATGCCAGCCCACCAGGAGTCCCAAGGCACAGCTGGATCCAAACCCTCAGCTACAGCCTCCTCCTGGATTACCCCTTCCTTCCCTGGACAGGGTGCAGAGCAGACTGAACTCAGAGGGTAAACACCAACCCCGCCCGGTGCTGCTGAAAAGCAGGTGGCACAAAATGTGCGCATCCCTACTTCAGATCCCACCTGCATGGGGTGGCTGCTGGTCCCCCTGCCTGCTCACAGCACCAGAAGGCAGCAAACTGCCTGCAGTTTCCATAGAAACTCCACCTCACACCCTCCCCTTACTGATAGGCAGGTGCCAGGATAAATCAGGGGATGATTGATAAGCCAGGAAGGGTTTGGAGCTCTGGTATTGGCCTCGCTGGAGGCTGTCACTGCAGCCCCTGAGGAATGAGAGGTACATTCCTTGGAGCAGGGATGGGTTTTCTCCTCTCTCCATGCTGAGGCTTCCAGCAGTCGCCTCTCCAGACGGGTTAAGTGAAGCTGGAAGCAGGAGTGGGATGGAAACCAAGCAGTTGCCACAGCAACAGTTGAAGATGCATCACCAGGAGGGTTTTTGATGCAAGGGAGAAAGGAGTTGGCCACGCTTACCTGAGGGCCCAGCAGGTCCCTCTGCCCCCTCCCCAGTGCAACCACTCAGTTCTCTGGGGTGCATTTTGGGAGGAGGTGGGTGCTGTGACTTCTTTCTGTGCCTCGAAAAGAGGACAAAACAGGACATTTGGAGGGCCTGGAAACCTGTCTGGGTTTTGGAGACCCTGGGGCAAAGTCCTGTCTGAGACACAGTGGGATACAGCAGCAGGATGGGGAAGAAATTGCTGAGTTTAGTACAAATCCCATGGTGAGGAGACACAGTCATTAATACAAATAGGACAGGATAGGATAGGATAGGATAGGATAGGATAGAATAGAATAGAATAGAATAGAATAGAATAGAATAGAATAGAATAGAATAGAATAGAATAGAATAGGAATGGAATGGAATGGAATGGAATGGAATGGAATAGAATAGAATAGAATAGAATAGAATAGAATAGAATAGAATAGAATAGAATAGAATAGAATAGGAATTGGAATTGGAATAGAATAGAATAGAATATTTTCAGTTCAAGGGGACCTACAACCACCATCCTGCCCAACTGCCTGACTACTCCAGGACTGACCAAAATTCAAAGCCTGTTACTAAGGACATTATCCCACTGCTTCTTAGGTGCCTGTCAGTTCAGGCTGAGCTGTCATCACCACTCTCTACCTTCTTTTTCCCCCCTTCCTTCCACCCTGTTTCCCAAAAAACACCTTCCCAGGAAGGACCAGCAGCCGGGCAGAGCTAAACCAGTGCCCTGGTGGCAGAGGCCACCAGGCCAGCTCTCAGTTTGGCACGAGGCAGGAGCAAATCCTGCTCTGCTCCCCGGCAGCTGCTCGGCAGCGTGAGGCTCCCACGGCTCCCCATCGCTTCTGACAAATGGATATTGGAAGCAGTTGCTCCTTTTATGTGGGCTTTGCTGCCATTAGCACGTACAACTCGACATAAAACACTTCGGTGCGAGGTCTTTTCTTCTCTTCCCTTTTTAGGCAGCAGATGAGAATCCTCCTAATGAAAGGCTTGTTTGGGGGAGGAAGAAAAACACACGCACATGTCGGCTGAGCAGGGAGAGATGAAAACCTCCTTCAAGGTAATTAAATGATTATGTATCTGTTAAACCTGGTGAATAATAGATTTGTTATCTAGGCTTGCTTTCGGCTCCTGCCATTTTTTCCCTCTTTTTCCCCTACACAAAGCTAAAATCCTTGCAAGGCCCGGAACAAGATAACTTTCATCCTAGAGAAGAAGGCACAAATAAAAGATTTATTTCTTTATCCCATCAACTCAAGCAGGCTACCCCAGCATCTCATCCTTGTACAGAAACATTGACACTGAAACTGCTCCCTGGATCAGAGCAGATCTGCACAGGGACAAGATGGATGATGCAATCAGCATTGGGTAAAAGATATCAGGGGAGACAGGCGCTGTTTCCACAGCCTCTGTCCCACTGCAGACCCTCAGAGAAGTTGTTTCACACCTCTTGCCTCAGTTTCCCCCCAGATCTTGTTGACTGCCTTGCCCTTTTGCAGAAGAAAGTGGCTGAGCTCTCTTGCTTGGTGACTGTGTCAGGTAGGGAAGGGTTGGTTTCAGTGTGGGAATCTGCAGTGCAAGGGTTTGTGTTCAGACTCTGAGCCTGCACTTTGATTTTAACTCTGGTCAGCGACAAACGTCAAAAGCAGAGACAGGATGGCAAAGGAAAACACCAGAAACTCAGCCCATTCCCTTCTATCTCTGGGACTAATTCCCTCCACTTTTGCCATCAGCTCTTTGGGAAAAGCAACAACAGCAGTAACAACAATCCACTTCAGTATTAAAATGTCCCTTTTTTTCCTCCTGCTTTCCCTTCCAGCCCCAGTAACGATAATATCAGTTCCCCTTTCTACAGCAAGAAGTCACTCAGTATATTTCAAGTGAGTGGACCTGGCTTTCAAAAACCTGCTGTAAAGGGAAATTACACGCCAAGGTGAAGTATTCCTTCCACAAATCATCCAGGGTCATCATGAACCCTCTGTGATTAAGATCAGTGCCATAATCATAAATACTCTTGCTTTATGGCCGTGCCGGAGTTCTTCACCGGAGCAAACATGGGCTTTCCCAAGGCTCCCAGGGCAGCTGATCCAGATCTATCACAGGCAAAACTGATTCAGCTGACAAGTGGCAGGTAAGAAAGTCATATCTCTGTGTTGATAGCGAGGGACAGGCACTTTCTGTCCTTTCTCCATCTCTGGTTGTTTCACCAGGCAGGGGTGGAAGAGCTGCCATTCCCAGCCTGGGGCTGGCTGATCCCAGCTATCCACGATGCCATTCAAAGGCACTCAAAGCCATTCAAAGGCTCCCCTTGGATGGCAGGTAACAGCATTTTGCCTTCTGGACACTGTGGGTCACAGCCAAAACCTTTCTGCTGTCCCACGGGATCAGTCTCAAATTCATCCAGCATCCTGCACTAATCAGCAACTCACACTACAAGGAAATAAAAGTAAAAACTCCAAGATCCTCTCAGAGAACATGGAAAAACCTAAATGAAAGGCTGAGCCCGTGGGAGCCCAGAAACTTGTGAGGCATCCTGAGGAAATGATGGAGTCAGGAGCACACCAGGGCACAACCCTCCCGTCAGAGCGCTCTGCACTGGTCCAGGGGGGATGGGTACCAGCCCAATGAGCCCACTGGCAGCCCAGGCCACCTGGAGAGTGGGAAGCCTCATCCCACTGGATGGCAAGATGCTGTACAGGCAAACAGAGGACAAAAAATCACCTGAGGGTGGGCGTAGCAAAAGAAGGTGAAGGCCATGGTGAGGAGGAGGGTGAAGGCGTGGCGTGCCAGCAGCGATGACTCCAGAGGGAAGGAGTTTCTGGCACGGGTCCATGTGACAGAGTAACAACAATATTTGTTTTCCTGGCAATCATATGATCCTGGAAGATTCCCAAGCTAATCTGATCAGCAAACTCTCAGAGAGACTGCAAGTGGGATTGTCCAATCGCCCCACGCTGGTAGCACAGCACGTTCCTCGAGATTTATCAACTCAGCAGGTACTCATGCCTGGGTGGTAAAAAACCCTTCCCTCTCCTCATCCTCCAGGGCTCTAAATGCTGGTGGAGGGAAGGATCAAAAGGATCATGGAGATGAGGGGCCAGTAAAAACAGAGCCACTCCAGGTGATGGTGCATTTTGAGCACTGCTGGAGATGGGAACAGACCCTGGTCCTGTCAAACTCGTGAGTCACGTTGTGTCACCAGGAACTGGGTGAAGGTCTGGGTTGGCAATGAGGAGCCAGGCTTGGCTTCTTCAAGGTACTGAAGAGTTTCTGTTGTTCAGAGAACCCACTCAACAAATAGGCAGGTGTACAGGACGGAAAATGATAGAATTACAGGTGAAAACAAAGAATAGGCGGTGGAAGTTTCGGTGAGAGCGATGAGTCAGGGAGAAGATGGCTTTTCAAGAGAAGCGTGGGAGACAGACATTTGTTCAAAGTGCCATTTGACAAAAAAAAAATACCCCACCTTTCTGGCCACAGACAGATTGTAAATCTGTTTGTCAGAGTGCACTTGTGGTGTCATCCTTCCCCAGCCCTGGAGAGCCACAAACACACAGAGGGAACGCAAAGGACGCTGAAGCCACAGGGCATTTCTCACACTGCCAGGCAGAAAGGAAGCTCTGAAAGTTTTGGGGTTTGCAAGGCCATTATCCTTGCAGATTTTCTTGTCAGTGCTTCCTCTGTGCAGCAGGCAGCAAAACCAGCTCCTGGGCTTAGCAGCTGACTGCCAGGTGCTGCATCCCAGGGAAAAGAGATCCCATTTGTGCCCAGAGAGGGTTTTGCTGCAGCCCTCATTAGCAATGACCAGTGTAACGACCACGTGTTGCATGATGCTGTCATTGCCTCGCAGATCCATTGTCACCTTCCAAGGTCACGTTTGTGCCTCTCCCCGCTGCCATGGAAATCTCACAGGGCACTTTTGCAAGATCAGAGAGGGAGTACACGAAGCTGAGCAGGAAATTCTCTGTTAAAGGGGGTAGAAGAGAGGAAGAGCGAATTCTACTGACAGACAAAGCCCCCAGCCTGGAGCTGTCTCCTGGAGAGGACATCTTCTAGAAACAGAACCGGTAGTTTTGAGCTCAGCTCAGTGACTGGCAATGAGGATCCCTTGGCCTCATCTGGAGGCAGTTTGATGCACTGGCCATTAGGCACCAAACCCACAAAGCCACAAAGGTGTTCAAAGCACGGCTGAAATCTGCTGACCCCATGGGAAAAGCCCTAAATCCCCCCCAGATCTCAGCAGCCTGGAGCAGGTAACCTCCTTCTCTCCCAGAGGAGATGCACGAGCAGCGTTTTCCATCCCTCCCAGACCTTTGGTGCCAGGAGTCTGTAGTGACTTTCCGAGGTCACACACTCCCTGTGGTGTGCAGGAGGGAGGGAGGAGATCCCTGGAGGTCTGGCAGAGCAGAGGGAAGAGGAGATCCCTGCAGAAGGAGACGGGAGGGTGAGCAGAGGAGGGAAAGGGCGGGACTGGAGGTGGCAAAGACTTCCTGGACCGACAAGGTGACATCAGCCCCGAGCACCCCAGATGTGTGACACACTCCATGTGCCCCTGCCTACCTCGGGCACCTTGACTCGTCCCTCCTGGAAGGAGCAGGAGCTGGGGTCGTGGGTGCAGACGTGGCGGTACTTGCACCAGTGGCACCGGTACGGGCTCTCCACGCATGACAGGCACCTGGGAACACAGACACGGAGCAGTCACTCAGCCAGCTGGAGGCTGACAGCCAACAGCAGGATGAGAGCCTTTCCCAGAGGGAAATACAGCCTGGCAAACATTGCTTCTGCAGGAGGACACGGGCTTTGCACTGACCCCACAGCAGCAGGACGGTGCTGGGCTCGCCGTGGCCTGAGCTGGTTGTCACTGGCATCTCAAGGGTCTCGTATGAATTGGGTAATTTAGATTGCACTCATATCATTGCAGCTGGAGGAATAATAAATATTTATTGCATTTTGGTTGCCCTGGGCACCAGCAGTCCCATCTGGTTAATTCTCCCACACACGACACAGAGGCCAGAGACAAACTGGGATGCACCAAGGCCAGAAAACCAAGGATGAAGCAGGGAATTTTCTCCCCCTGTCCCACGGGTTTATTAGTGTGAGTTCTGACCAGAGTGATGAGGCTCCTGCAAATACATTAACTGTATTCTCCTTTTCTTTATTTCAGCAGAGAAGTAAAGAGTATTGGAGCAGAGTACCTGGGAAGCAGAGGGCATTTTTAGGGCATCACCTACTCTGGATGTGGGAAAGAGCCATTCCCTCCATCTTACAAGGTTTTCTCTGCTGTGCCCCAAGGGCTGTGCAGAGTAAGAGCTGCAAACACCTCTCCTGGCTGTGTTACAGCACTGACTCGGACCTACATCACACTTCTTTTAAATTTAATGTGATGTCTGCTCAGCAGCAACCAAACCCAGCTCTCTGCACAACCCTGGGTGTCCACACTCTGGAGACCTTCATGTCAAAGACATTGAGGGGCTGGAGCGTGTCCAGGGAAGGGAATGGAGCTGGGAAGGGTCTGGAGAACCAGGAGCAGCTGAGGGAGCTGGGAAAGGGGCTCAGCCTGGAGAAAAGGAGGCTCAGGGGGGACCTTCTGGCTCTGCACAACTCCTGACAGGAGGGGACAGCCGGGGGGGGTTGGGCTCTACTCCCAGGGAACAGGAACAGGAGGAGAGGGAACAGCCTCAAGCTGTGCCAGGGGAGGTTTATATTGGATAATAGGATTTTTTTTTCCTTGGAAAGGGTTGTAAAGCACTGGCACAGCTGCCCAGGGAAGTGGTGGAGACACCACACCTGGAAGTGTTAAAAAAACCTGTGGAGGTGGCACTTGGGGACATGGTTTAATGGTGACCATGGTGGTAGTGCTGGTTGGCTTGGACTTGGTGACCTTACAGGGCTTTTCCAACCCTAACAATTCTATGATTTTATGCAGCTGCAGTACCTGGAAGGTACCTGGAGTACCCAGAGGGGACTTGAGGGGAGTAAATTTTCCTGGCCCTTACGTGCCACTGGGTTTTTAATGGGCAGGAGAGAAAAACACAGATCCAGAGCGCTCGTGTGAGCCCAACAGGCAGACACAGCCCCTCTCCCCTGTCTCAGTGGAATCTTGCTCCACTCCAACCCACTCTCAGCCCTGGTACAGCAACTTATCCTTCAAATTGGTAACAAGTGCTTGCTCTGATACATCGAATTAAAAATGGATAGCGTATTATAGTTTGTCAAGTAAGAAACCAAAACACGCCATAAATATTTAACACCAGCATCTCTCCTGCTCCCCCCCCCCCCCC